>OZ010739.1:7656879-8064130 GCA_963932295.1 Tipula lateralis | reverse complement strand
ATATATATATATATATATATATATATATATATATATATATATATATATATATATATTATATATATATATATATATATATATATATATATATATATATATATATATATATATATATATATATTATATATATATATATATATATATATATATATGTATATTTATATATACATATATATATATATATATATATATATATATATATATATATATATATATATATATATATATGTTTATATATATATATATATATATATATATATATATGTATATATATATATATATATATATATATATATATATATATATATTTATATATATATATATATATATATATATATATATATATATATATATATATTTATATATATATATATATATATATATATATATATATATATATATATATATATATATATATATATATATATATATATATATATATATATATATATATATATATATATATATATATATATATATATATATATATATTTATATATATATATATGTATATATATATATATATATATATATATATATTTATATATATATATATATATATATATATATATATATATATATATATATATATATATATATATAAGTATGTCACAGATCCCAGATTTCTTGAATGTGTAGGTATCACACTGTTAAATACAATTCCCATTGGAAATTAAGTAATTTCCTATAAGAATTTTTAGTACAAATTTAAACACTTGAGTGTTATTTTTTCGACTTATGTATTTTAATATAAGTAATTAGTTATGTAATAGTCAGAAAAAGATTACCCAACCTAAAATTGACCAATAATGGCCATCCAATTTCGAGTAAAATGTATGTCAATATACTTAACACGAAAATATTTATTTAAAAAATACCTTGGTCAAGCGACTTTGGCACGAAATGATTTAAGGAAAACAATACACCAGACAACCTCATGTAATAGTCAGACCTTGATTAACATCTCTGGATTGGCCGATAATGGCCATCCAATTCTGAGTAAGATTTATGTCAATATACTCAACAAGAAAAAAATTCTTAAAAAAATACCTTGCTCAAGCGACTTTAGTACGAAGTGATTTTAGGTAGACAATACACTAGTTAACCTCAAGTTGTAGTCAGACCTTGATCAACATCTCTAGGATTGGCCGATAATGGCCATCCAATTTCGAGTCAAATTTATGTCAATATACTCTACAAGAAAAATTCTTAAAAAAATACCTTGGTCAAGCGACTTAAGCACGAGGTGGTTTTAAGTAGAAAATACACTAGATAACCTCATGTTGTAGTCAGACCTGGATCAAAATCTCTAGGATTGGCCGATATTGGCAATGGAAGTTAGAGTGAAATTTATGAAATTATACTTAAAAAACAAAAATTCTTAAAAACATACCTTGGTCAAGCCACTTTAGTTCGAGGTGATTTTAGGTAGACAATACACTAATCAACTTCATGTAGTAGTCAGACCAGGATCAACATCTCTAGGATTGACCAATAATTGCCATCCTATTTCGAGTAAAATTTATGTCAATATACTTAACACGAAAATATTTATTTAAAAAATACCTTGGTCTAGCGACTTAAGCACGAGGTGGTTTTATGTAGACAATACACTAGTCAACCTCATGTTATAGTTAGATCTTGATCAACATCTCTAGGATTGACCGATAATGGCCATCCAATTTTGAGTCAAATATATGTCAACATACTCAACAACAAAAATATTCTTAAACAAATACCTTAGTCAAACGACTTTAGCACGAATTGATTTTATGTAGACAATACACTAGCCAACCTCATGTTATAGACAGACCTGGATTAATATCTCTAGGATTGGCCGATAACGGCCATTAAATTCAGAGTGAAATTTAGGTCAATATACTCTACAAGAAAAAATTCTTACAAAAATACCTTGGTCGAGCGACTTTAGCACGAGGTGATTATAGAAAGACAATACACTAGCCAACCTCATGTTATAGTCAGACCTTTATCAACATCTCTAGGATTGGCCGATAATGGCCATCCGATTCTGAGTAAAATTTATGTCAATATTCTCTACAAGAAAAAATTCTTTAAAAAATACCTTGCTCAAGCGACTTTAGTACGAAATGATTTTAGGTAGAAAATACACTAGTAACCTCATGTTGTAGTCAGACCTTGATCAACATCTCTAGGATTGGCCGATAATGGCCATCCAATTTCGAGTCAAATTTATATCAATATACTCTACAAGAAAAATTCTTAAAAAAATACCTTGGTCAAGCGACTTTAGTGCGAGGTGAGTTTAGGTAGACACTACACTAGCCAACCTAATGTTTTAGTCAGACCTTGATCAACATCTCAAGGATTGGCCGATAATGGCCATCCAATTTCGAGTAAAATTTATGTCAATATACTCTACAAGAAAAAAGTTCTTTAAAAAATACCTTGGTCAAGCGACTTTAGCACGAGGTGGTTTAAGGTAGACAATACACTAATCGACCTCATGTAATAGTCAAACCTTGATCAACATCTCTAGGATTGGCCGATAATGGTCATCCAATTCTGAGTAAAATTTATGTCAATATACTCTACAAGAAAAAATTCTTAAAAAAATACCTTGGTCAAGCGACTTTAGTACGAAGTGATTTTAGGTAGACAATACACTAGTTAACCTCATGTTGTAGTCAGACCATGATCAACATCTCTAGGATTGGCCGATAATGGCCATCCAATTCCGAGTAAATTGTATGTCACTATACTCAACAAGAGTTTCCTTTACCAGCCAATTTAAATAATTTTGAATATTTTTTAACGTTGTTTAAATCATATTTTGTTTTCCGAAAAATTTACACTCATTTTTTATGTTTATCCAATATGTATGTTAAATATCCGAAAAATTTACACTCATTTTTTATGTTTATCCAAGAAGGATTATTAAAAATGAATCAGTCATCTTTAACCTCCAGGTTAAAAGAATTAAAAAATATTTTAACACTCTAACTCAGTTGATTTCTGATTTAGTTTGTGATTACTATTTTCACTAACTTTTCTTTATTTTATTAATCTTTTTGTATGTATTGAATTTAAAACAAGTAATATAATATAAATATGTTTAAATGTAAATTAAAGGAATGTGTTAAAAGTTTTCAAGATTATAAACTGTATATTCGACACTTAAGATTAAAACATGCTCTGATAAATTTCAAATCAAATCTTCTATGTGGAAATGAAAAGTGTGATGCTTAATTTAAAACATACAGTGGCCTAACAAAAGACATAGTCGGCAAACATAAAACCACATTAGATGCCATTTTAAACGACAACTCTATAAGAGTAGCAATTCAAATTTAGGCGAACAATTTTGTCAGTCAGATATTGCGAACACCAGTAGATTATGATGAAATGTTACCAAATGCAGAACAAGAACTATTGAAAAAATTAATGAAATTAAATTTAAACTACTATCTTAGATAGAAAGAGCTAGACTGTCCTAGCTCCTTATAACTGTCAGAGCTCCTGCACCCAACGCGCGATTCTTCAAGTAAAGGTTGATAGTTGCCTTTAACTTGTGCATTTTATATTTCAACGGAAACTGAAAACCGACCAACGAATTCCACTTCTTAGATGTTCGATGAATAAATTCGCGCTTTGCATCTTCAGTTCGAGGTTTCTGCAGCTTCACCGTAAACCTATGCGCATTAACCGTTCCTCGGTTTACCCACCCTGGCGTAACAAATGGTGGTATTTTCTCTTTTAATTCTGCAGAACATTTACCAAACAAATACAATTTTAGAATCATTTGGATGCTTTACCCAAGTAATAGAATTAATAATTCGTAAAAAATTATTAGTGAGTGAAAAATGTCAAGCTTTCAATGAACTACTTCAACCGGAATTGAATTATTTAAGAAATTTGTTTCAACTTCAATAAACGACTTATTTAAGGAAAAAGAAATAACTAATAGTTACCTATAACTTATAGTTTTTCTTATGTACCTATTTTAGAAACATTAAGTTTTCTAAGCTAAAATGAAAACTTTACAAAAAAAAATTCTTGAAAATAATAAGGGCTGCATTGATACATTTCATTACACGGAATGTAAATACTTTATGGAAAATAAATTATTTTTCATCTGGACCGTGTTTTCATTTGCAAATATATTGCGATGAATTCGAAGTGGTCAATCCGCTTGGAAGCAAAACAGGTGTTCACTAACGTTTTATTTTATAATTTTAAATCTTGGTCATCATATCAATAGTTTATTGAAAAATATTCATCTAATTGCTCTTTGTCATAATGCTGACGTAAAACAATATGGCAACGACCGAATATAAGAACCAATTATAAGTGCACTGAAAAAAATAAATCATTAAAATTGAAAAAATTGCATATTAATCCGAAAAAATTACTTTCTAAAAGGTTCCAACAGCAATTTTTTTGATTCAAATGTACAAAGCATTTGATTTTTTACTAAAAGTATTACAAATCATTTCAAAATATTTAACTTTTAATTGAAAAATGAAATAACTTTTGAAATAAAAGTCAACAAAACTACATTGAAAGTAATGATTTCATTATTTGAAGCCAAATTGAATAAAGATTGCTTTTGAAGTTAAAGTAATTTTCGTTTGATTTGAGTAATATTTTTTTTAATTGAAAGTAGATTACTATTTATTTGATAACCGTTTCTTTTAATTTTGCTTTTTACTTAAAAGCAAATAAAATTCAAATTGACAGCATTATAATTTTTAATTAACTGTCCACAAATTTGAATTAAAAGTAATTTTTCAATACTTTTGGCATTTAATTTCCCATAATTTAAATAATAAATTCATTATATATTTTTAATTTTTTATTTATAAAATAATAAGTATTACAAAAAAAAATATTTCATGTTTAACAAGTACATTAAAATTACATATTACATTTTTATACATTTTTCAATATAAAATTAAAATTAAATAATAGCTTTATTTCTTACATATGTTTTACCATTAGAAATTGTATGTAAATTCAAAGGTTTACTAGAGAAATATTCGATGGGATTAATTGAGATAATACTAGTATTTGCTCCTATCTCAAAGGAATGAAAATGCTCATCAAATTTTAAAATTTCAATTTCTGAACAGATTGTGCATAGCTCATGTTTATCAGTTTATCATTAAAGGCAAATGACAATATTTTATATAATTTTATGTTATATAAAGAAAACTGTTTTGATAAGTAACAACCCACTTTATATTCAGTACCTTTATGCATAATAAATTTAAAAGTTTGTAGTTTATCAATACGAATTTCACAATTACAAATAATATTTGGTCCATATAATTTTATTAAATTTACAGTTTCAAAATTTTCAAGGTTATTTTTAGACTTTTCTTCACTTTCTGTTAAAAGCATATTTGAAAATTTCAAGCAAGCTTTCACACTTAGACTATATGTTATGTTCTTCCTAGACGTAATTATATTAGCATATACTTTTGAGTCTCTATGTTTCGACTCAAATCTAAAACTCCATACATAGCGTAATGGGCCAATGAGTTTAATGGCTGATGAATAATGCACCATAAAATGGTGTTTTGGTTTTAATGGCATATTAAACAGTTGTATATATAATTTATGATGCAGTTCAATTACTGTCGATAGTTCATTCAACATGTCAGCTGTAACTTCAGGTAACAAAATGAGGTCAATAATTTTACATAGTGTGCCAAAAAATCTCCAGACTTTACAATCTTTCTTTATCATATCTCCTATTATTAACGGAAAAAAGTGTATGAAGGTCCACATCTCTCGAGCTGACATTTTAACTTTTTGTTTTTTTAAATTTTCTAATTTTAAATCTACAGATATATTTTTAACCTCATATTCACCATAATTGAAAAATCTTTTTCTATTGTTAAGCATGTCTAATGTAAACGTGTTGTTCTCAATATAAAACAAAATTATATTTGTTATATCATATACACAAACACCTTCAAAGAGGTCATGCATGATATCAAATGCTGCATTTTGAGTGACATGATAGGAAGGTAACTGATTAAAAACACATTTTTCCTTAACACCAGTTAATTTAGCATCATTTAGTTCAAGATCGAATGAGTAGTTTTCTCTATTTCTTAAAAATAAGGATTTTTCCACAAGGTCATACTTCATATCTGTTTTTTCTCGCCGACAAAAACGACAATACCTATTACCATTAAACGATTGAGTATATCCTAAAATAGCATTCATTCCAGCATTATCACCTAAAACTAAAGCTAACACAAAACGAATATAATATACTTCATCGTTTTTAAGTCTAATTTCTAGTCCATGTTCTAGCTCTTTTAATTCTTGGACTAGAGGATATAAGCAATTGTAAAATCCAAATTTTTTAATATCTTCTTTTTTATAAAAGCCTGCGACAAATATGCTATTTAACTTAGATAGTAAATACTGAGGTAATGTTGGAAACATATAATATACTCCACAAATTAAATGTACTGTACTATGACTACCAAGTGGGTTATTTACCTCAAACTCATCAACATAAATGTAATAAGGTATTACGATATCATTATTATTAAAATTAGTTAGTTTTTGTTTAAAAATTGCACCATTTATAAAATTACAAATATTTTGTTTATTCTGAAGGCTTTGCATGTTAGATAAAGTCTTTTTTAAAATATCTTTTTTTTCAAAAAATTTTTGAAATTGAAATTTTAATGGCATTAAATAAACTGTTGTAGTTATTTTTCCAATAGTTGCTACGCCACATCGTAAGCTTTCCGAAAACTCATTGTTTATAACTACAGATTTGAATTCTTCATATAAATCATTTGTTTGTAAATATTTAAGAAACTTATATTCGGTGTTTGTACAGTTAATAGTTAAAAGAAGCTGTTCGAATAATGTATTTAATTTTAATTGATCAATAGTGGGAAATAAAGCATTAATGAATATTTTAATATTACTTATTAACAAAGATATAAGTGAATTAAATTCATTATGTATTGTAACAGCATCTTTTCGTGACATGTTATTTTGTGAGTATAACTTTAATCCAAAATTTATAAATTGGTTATTAAAGTTGGTAACAAAATCTTCAACATTGTAATTTTTAGCAGGTAATGAATTGAGTAATACATCAGCACTCAAAACATTTAACGAAATAATGTTTTCGCAATTTGGTTCAACATTTACTTTATTTAAATTCATTGTATTACTCATTTCTGGATTCAAATTAACAACTTGGTGGAATTTTTCAATATGTTTTTTGTATGACTTTATATTGGAAAATTTTTGATTACAATCAATTTCCGCGCATTGATAAGTAGAATTGCTTTTAAGATGATGTACAAATTTTAAATGGCATAAAAACTCTTTTATATTTTGAAAATTTAAGTTACAAATATAACAATTGACCATATTAAGAATTTAAAGTTGAGATAAGCCCGGTAACACTCGGGATATTTTTATCAGATTGAGTTTTTATGCCATAAAAATATTTTTGTACAAAAAGCCATAGAGTATAACATGAATCTGGATATATTAAATTTAAGGACTGAAAAATTTTAAAACAGACATCTAGACATGTCAAAAAGCTATTAAATTTATAAATAATACCATCTAAATAAACTACTTGTTCCGTAATATTAAATTTATCAGTACCTATTACTATAATAAGCGGTTGTAAAGTTGAATTATTTTCTTTGCATGCTGTTCTGATGCATTGGATTTGATTTTGAATCTCATTTATTGAGTTTACATGAATAATAAATTCGTCTTCTGCTTGTTTAATTGTGTATTTTTTAAGTTTTTTCGAGGTTTCAGATGTATTTCCATAACGACTTGTAGGCACAAGCACCGAATTTAGAAGAAGTGTAATTATATAATCGCGATTACCTGAAACATTACAATGAAATATGATTAAGGTAGTTCAAGATAAACATTATTTTTTACTTACTCGTATCTTCCATTTTATAACATCTATTTAGTAAATAAAGACTTTGTTTATCTTTTACGGTTGTTTTGTATGTGATTAAGATTTTAGAGCAAAAATCTTTCCATTTCTCAAAAAGGCAGTTTTGTCGATTTGGGTATAACAAGGAAAAGTCAATTTCAATCTAATAAAATATAAACATTTAAAAACAATAATTTTAAAGGTTTTGAAATTGTAATAATTTACCAATTTATGTCCATTTATATTTTTTAATAATGGCCAGTCCCGTAGAAATTCAAAATTCGACTTAGTGTTTATTAAAATGGAGTTTCTTCGATATTGGAAGCTGCACTGCCATTTTTGAATAACCTCATCCCACGGAGAATCGTTGTACTGCAACCAAGAACGATACTTTTCAGCCATAATCTCGTCGCATTCAAGAACTTCATTACATATAATTCTCGTTTTTGGTGAACATTTAGATTCGTCATTATTTTCCTGTTTCCGTTTCTTATGACGATAGTTAATATACTTGAAGTATAATGACCCGGACTGCCTGATTCCATTTCCACCTATAGTGTAATATGATTCCTATATCAGATATTGATTAAAAAATAAATTTCATTTACTAGCAAAAGCTGATTTCAATTTAAAATTATCTTACGGAATTCTCTTTAGGAAATAGATCTACTATTTCTTTACTGATTTGTAAAAAATCAGATTTTGAAAGACTTATATTCCTAAAAACATAGTATCGTATGAGCGTTTTAATTAGACTTGAACGTTCAGAAATTGATAAATTTTGCTGAGATGTCCTTAAATTTAAAAAGTGCCTTCCCTCCTCACTTAGCGCAAGAATATCTGATACATTCTGTAAAAAATTGATGTTTATTAAATATAGGTAAATTTACAAGTATAGTTTTAATATAAAATACTTACAGTAGTATTTGACCGATCATTTGTGTTTGTTAATGATGTAGAAGGTGAAGTAGTAACTGTTTCTTGGTTTCGCAACCAATCCATCACTTTAGATGTTACAGTTACAGTTGTTTCGCTGTCTCTATTATACCCATTCTAGATTTGTTAAAATTTAAAATATAATAAATCAATTAATCCAAGTTTTTATTTACATATCAATTAACTAATGCAATTTTTATTAAGATTTTTATATTGGTTTAGTTTTAAAGAAATTACATTACTCGGCAACACTAAGAAACCTTTATCAATAAATTAGTGCAAAATAAATATAAAAATTTTTAACTTTTTGAAATTTATTATTCTAATTTTTACATTTTTTGCAGCAACACAACTAATTAACACTTTGGCTGCCAATGTTGTAATGAGCATACACTCTAAATTCCACCCAAAGATGCCAATGTTATTCTAGACATACATTCCAAATTCTGTTTTCCTGTACAAGTGTTGTCACAGTCATAAACTCGTATCACGCTAGGTTTGCTATGGACATACATACCAAATTTCATCTTACTAAGCCAGTGTTGTTCTAGACATACCTTTCAAATTCTAGAAACACATACAGTAGATTGTATGTTAAGAACAACACTGGCCCTATGAGAAAGATTTTAGAATGTATGTCCGATACAACATTGGTGTGGTTGGATGGCATTTAAAATGTATGTCTACAACCGCACTGACATAGCAAGATGGTATTTTAGATGTATGTGTTTAATTGCACTGGCACAGGATAACATAATTTCGAATGTATGTCCAGAACAACATTGACATGGTTGGGTGGACTTTTGAGTGTATGCTCATTACAATATTGGCAGCCAAAGTGTTAAAGGTACATGTAGACCAAATGTAGGCGTGTGTTTTTCTTGAGAAAAATTTGAGATAACAATGATAATTTTTTAGAACAAACTAATATTTTATGAAAAATTAAAATCCTTGTTTGAAATTATCTGAATTTAATAATTGATCATTGTCATTCAAAAACCATGCTCTTATAGTAAACTCATTTAGTATATGTTATAGTTTTACAATAAAACAGGAAAAATATAACGTTTACCTTATTTTTCCAGCAGAATAATTTTTCTCGAAATTCCATCATTAAACCATATTTGGATGCTGGTATTAGTGTCTGTAAGTCATGGGATGTTAGATATCGCAATCGATCAACTGTTATTTCACGATCTGTAGAACATATATCATATTATATAACACAAAAATAAATGTTTTTAACAATATGTAATAATTTTTTTCTTAATTCGGGAATTTCCAATAATTTTACTACATGGTTTTATTACATTAACAAACCAAAGTAAAATAAAATTATCGGGAATTTTTCTCAATTATAAGCACATTTATTGTTGCATATCTCGTTAGAACATATTATAACAATTTTACAACTTACCTTTTATATATTGATAAACTTCGGCAACATTCCACTCCAAAACCAAATTGTAAAGTGGATCTTTTTCCGAACTGTTATTGTCAATAACTTCCACATGTTCTTCAACACTTCCACTGTTTTGTTGATAATTTATTAGTTCTACATATGTTATTCCACTTTCATTTTCTATATTAGAATTAACACAACTCACTGGCACAACTAAAGAATTATTCATTGTCAATTCGTCGTAATTTTCCTCCATTTTAAATAATGATTTTTTACGATCCATATCGATTTACGGTTGTGTTTAAAATGAATAGAACACAACGATAATGGGATTACAGAAAATAACGGTACAGATCAAAAATATTATTTTAATTTAATAGCGATAGGTTTTATACCAAAAGTTCTACTTTTAAATCAAATAACAAATGCAATTATTTTAAAACCATTTTTAATTTTTACTTTTACAAGAAAAATAACTTAAAACAAAAAAAATTACCATTAAAAATTTGTATACTATACATGTAAAATTAAACTGACTATTAGATTGAATGAAACGATATTTCTGAACAGTATTTCTGTTAAGTTACTTTTGAATTATTTTAAAAATATTAAATAAAATTATAAAAGTACTTTTTAACATAATTAATTTATTAATATATCTAATAAAACCCATTTATTACTTAAAAATGAACGACAAAAAAGTTGGTTGTGCTTTGGTCCTTAGAAAAGTTGAAGAGAAATAACAAACAGATGAGTTATGATTTTATATTCTCATTGCATTATAAAATAGTAAACGTTTTAATTAACCATTTTGGCTTTAAGCTGACTATATATACTAATTCCATCGATAATCATTATACGCTAAGTCTAGAGTTACAAAATGAACTATAAGTTGACTATAAGTCAACATCAATTTTCAAAGATGTTTTAATTGTTGAAATTTTGATTCAAATAACAAAAAATGATATTTAACATTGATTCAAAAGTAAGTTTTTGAATTTTGTTAATTTTAGGAACAAAAGTATTACTTTTAATTTTAAAACGTAACATTTTTTTCAGTGTGATATTAAATCACTGGAAACTGATGGTACTGCCGTTCCTTATAAAGGAGCACTAATCAATATTAAGGGTACAATATTCTCTTTAAGTCACGATAATCTTTCAGCAAATATTTTATACGGATTACATGAATCCTTTAAATCAAATTATTTTTGCAGATTCTGTAGAACTCATTCCAATGATATAGAGGTATCAATAAACTTTTCAACAGATCTGTAACGTAAAAGAGATGATTACAATCTCTACGTTCCTGGTTGTGAATTCTGGCTGTAGAAATTTTGTACTCTTAATGATCTTCGCTATTTCAATATATTCGAATCATACAGTGTGGACATAATGCACAACATATTAGAAGGAATTGGACAATATGAGCTTAAACTGTACCTTTTATATCTTACTACAGAGAGAAAACTAATTTCTGTAGAAGATTTTAATAAACGAATTAAATCTGCTAATTTTGGCTATCTTAATCGTTGTAACAACATACCTTCTTTACTAAAGTTAGAGAGTAAATCTAAAAATTTGAAGTAGTTTGCATCACAATTCTTGTGTTTGCTTCGATATTTTCCGATGTTAATTCATGATTTAATTGAAAAAGCCAACTCCGAATTTATAAGTAAATTTCTTGTTAAAACAACAAATAAAGTATTTTCTTTAGAATTAAACTTTGAAAAAACTAAAAGACTCAAAACTCTAATCATAGAACACCACGAAGGATTTATTTCACGATTTCCTAGACATAATGTTACACCAAACACCAAAGCATCATTTAGTTTTACATTATTATTTTACTATTCAACAAGTCGAAATGTTAAAAATATTACGAAACTTTTAGCTTCAAAGCACCAACAAACAAATTATATTGATTACGAAAATAATACATTTGGCATCGAACTGCAATTTAACATTGAAAAGAGACTTGTGTTTAAATTTTGAAATTTATATTTAGAACATATAAAAATTAAGGTAAATTTTGAGTACAAAAATGAAATCAATATTCTAAAAGAAATGAGGATAAGAGAAAGTTTGTAATTTGCATTATCAGAAAATGAGATTTATAACTAGTTAAAAAGCTCAACAAATTGATTTTAATAGATTTCTTATTTAATAATTCTGTTAAATTAACTTCATATGTTTCATTAAATGCACATAAGTATGTTATAGCAATTTATGAATTTAATTTAAATACATAAAAATACATGCTTAAAATATACTATAAAAGTTTAAGCTGTCTTAATTTCGAACATTCTTCCGGGAATGGAACATTCATTTTGCATTTCCCCTTCTATAATCCTCCCCCTCAGTTATTATAATGAGTTCATCGTTTTGTTTTTAAGGCCGGTTTGGGAGTAGGGATTTTGGGTTTATTTCTAAGATTTATCGCCTACGGATGTAATTTTCAGTTTTATTGTAGATTTCTTACCGGAGTTGTAATATAATTCGTTGTTGCTGTTTTATTTAATGTTGTAATTCTGCTTTGGCTGGTTTCGATATGTTGGATGACGTCATATTAAATAGCTGTGCGATCGAATAGATCAAATCCATCTCTTCAGGCATATGTTACCTGATTTGACGTGCAATTACTATATATATACTTTCAGTCTAGTGCGTTCAGTGCTAGCGAATTACAATAATGTACGCGAAATATCGGCCATTTTCGCAACTATCTTTTTCTTATCGATCTAGATTGATGTCCACTTTGATAGCAAACTGATCGGTTAGAACATTAAAAAAACTGATAAATTTATCATAAAGAATACATTTTTATCATACTGATATAATATTGTTAAGAATAATGTTCATTAAGAATAATAAAAAATTATATTTTTGTTGAAAAATATAAATGAAGGTATAACTGTAATATTTTAATTCGAAATGAAAATAAATTATCAGAATGAAATAATTTCTTTCAAAATAACAATAAAAATACCGACAAATATTTAGCAATATTATCTCTAAAATTTGTTATACTGAGTGGTATATTTGGTTCAGTGTATATTTGTTACAATATTGTAAACTCGAAAACCCCAACAAACCAAACTATGTATGATGGGCCCGTGGTAGGCAAGACTGGTTTTTCGAATTACAATATGTAAAAAATTGGAAAACTTGCAAATCAGTTCGTTCAATTTTGTTAGTTTTTCGAATTTTGTTAGATCAACTCAAGCTAATAAACAGCAAATAATAAATCTCCAACAAGTTTTTATTCAAAGAGTTATATAGACCAAATCCATTGGTTTTCAGAATAATTGGAATTATTATATCGAATGAATCAATCCAACAGGAGGCCACATTACTATAATGTAGAACTACTATTTAGAAGCATAGAAACAACTGATAAACTGACTCCAAGTGTTTCGTCTTTAATGCAACAGTTAGTTTGATCAAAAACCATGCAATTACGTGCATTGGGTAGAATATATAAGGAATCTTGGCAAATAGATCAGTGAGTACAGATTTTCAAACCAGCGTGACATCTCCATTTTCTATTCAAATTTCTAAACGTTAAAATCGATCAGAGTAAATCGCCCAACTTAATTTCAAATTTTGTTGAAAAGTAAAACAGCAGATAATTAATAATTTTGTTTTAAAATTCTTAACAAAAACTGTGTTGTTGTACTATCTTCAGGTAATATTTTGATTTATTTATACAAAACTACGACGTAAAACCTTTATCAAGTTTAAACAAATACTAAATTAATTTATATTAAAAAACTGGTTTATGTACCATTCGAGTACTCGTATCGTTAACAACCATGTTTTTGTGTTCTCCGCCCCATTTTTTATTTTAAATACCGTTTTTATTGTTCCACATATGTGATTTTAACCTAAAATGATGTTATAAATTGTATTACGTCCCATTTTTTCATTAGGTAAATTGGGGTTGCGCTTAAAATTTGACTCAGTCGTTGCATGTTTAACAAATTCCGTTATAAATGATGTATTACTGTTGTTTGGTTTAAGTTGGTACCGAAGTATTAAATGGTATTCAGTTCTTTATGTACTGTTGACTGTTCATTGATATTGTATTGAGTCTTTTATTTAAGAAGTTAAACACAGCTTTTTATATTGAAGTGAGTAATTTGAAGAATTGTGTGTTTGGGTTGATGCACGTTTAATATGTGACTGCGTGATTGTTAAGTCTAGGGGATCAATATTTTTTTAGGATTCTGTCTTTTAAGTGAATTTTATGTTTCGGTGTTTATTTTTTATGTGTAGTTTATGAAGTTTTATTATTGTATCATTGAAAATATTAATTTTTTTATCAACGTATCTGTGCTTTACTATTGGAATCTGTTAAAACGAGCTTCACAACAGTTCGTTAGCCTATAGTAGAGGATTTTCAATCGGAAGCGCATCTGTCTTTGTATAAAATCTGTTTTGAAATAAATTTATTTTGGAATTGTTTTAATGAGCCTGATAACTTCGTCAATTTAATTTTTGTTTACACCGTTTTTCTTTAGTGGTTCATCAGTTAATGAGTAAAGCACCAGGTGTGGCGCTGTTTGTGGAAATTAAGTTGGAGCTAGTTGTTAGCTTCGTATCTTGCAGCTTCCAGAAGTGCTTGCGTTTGCTCCTCATGGTGACCACCGGTCAATTGGTTAACCATTTTAAGTACCGTGCCGTGCCGATAACGAACCTGGCTGGGGCCCAGTCTAAGGACTAGCTCAGTCTTGAACGGTGTATCCGGATCTCAGGCTCACGTAGCCTTATCTGTGCATCGGAACTCTGCCCAGATGAACTTATTTTTCTACACCATATCTCTAGTGGCATCAATGGAACCTTTAGCAGAGAACAATAATGCCCCAGCTACTAACTTAGACACCAACGCACCACCGTCGGGAGTGCAAGTGGTTAAAAGCTCTTCAATAAGGAAGAAGATTTTGGGATGCCAGCGACGGAAAAGACCAGAACTTAAACGTTCACTTGTCTATTTTGATGGCTAAACTTTCGTTGGAAGAAGAAACAGGTCCGATACGACCACGCCCTCTCCAGGGAACCAGACTAAAAGACAGAGGGTATCTTTTTGGCTTTAAGTCATAGGGTATCCGAAAAGTTATAAATACAACTGTGCTTTTGGAGATCCTTTGGCTTTTAAGGGCTGTTGCTTGTACAACGGCATGCTTAGCATGCAGTGCGCAAACGATAGAACTCTTAAGTGGGTCCTCGAAGTTGTATCAACTATACATCTCTGGGCTGTAAAGTCCCTGGGCTGGAGTGTATCCTGTTATTATGAATTCTTCGTACGTTAAAAGCGTTTTTAAAATACGTTGTATAGATGATATTTGCTAGATACAACTCTAGATTAGAACCATTATCACAGTAAATGTGATGTGATATTCCTCTTCCAGTATTAAATAAATGTGTCAGATGGTGAGTTAGTTGATAATTCGATAGAAGTAGCTTTTATGGTTGTGCATACAAAAAAGAAGTTAAACTGAAGGATATAATAAGCATGAAGATAGTTGGCCCATCAAATGTTGTTTTTCTCTTGCTAAAATCACATGTGACTGACGCTTCAAATTAGAGCTTTGCTTCTTGGGATAGCAATTCGTAAGTCCAGCAAGCAAATTCTTGTGATGTGCTTTTCGGACTATCAATACGGTAATCGAATTGTCACGGTTTCGTGATCTATTTCGAAATGCTTCAATCACACTCCAACCGAAGCACACCATAATTATCGGCTTATATGGAATTATTGCTATTCCATATAAGCGGCTTATATGGAATAATTATGGTTTATGGAAAAAAATGATACAATACATGGTAACTGCTTGTGAATTAGTAATAAATTGATTGATTTACGATATAAAAAAAAATCCATGGCTTAGAGGGCGTAAACGGCTCTTACCGTGTCTCAACTGAGACCTTACAAACCAGTTTTTTAACGATTGGTGCACATTGTAGGTCGTCAGCCCAACGAATGTTTTTACACACAAACTCGTTTTTATGTCATCCGGCTGCATTTTAATTTTTTGGTCAGCGGCGGGGATCGAAATCGAGACATTGAATTGAATAATTAATTTAATTAATTAATTTTATAAATTAGAGTTAAACTACTATTTATAATCTGAAAACACATTACTATTCTGTTGAACGGGAAACCCTAATTTGTAATCTGCAATCAATTTCTCTGATCATGCATAAAATATATATGCATAAAACATATGGTTGGATGTATATATTTCCCATAAGTATAGGGCGAACATACTACAAGAATACTCACCCTCATACAGCAAACGAGACACCCGAGTTGTGTAGGAAACAAGAACCAATTCTTAATTCAGACAACTAAAACCATTTATAAAAAACAAACAGAATGACCCACACACCTTAATCAATTAAACTTGCTTATATAACTCAAACCCGAGAATCCACCAGTTCATGTGTACGATAAATGGTTCTCATTATTCAAACCTCAAACAAAAAATGTTTATTTTCTCTAGCAACCAGACAACTCTCGCACTACACTCATCTCATCCATACAAAATACATACATCCAACCACATGCTTTCCTCACAAACACGTCACACACAACGATACGTTAACAAGTTGTACCATTCGTATGGTTTAGAGAGCCGGATTGAACAAGAAAACGAGATTTCTAAATGAAAAGTGATTGAAAAAAAAACTTGAGCACAAAAGAAGCAGTTTCAAGCAAAAGAAAAAAATGAACCGAAAGATGTGAAAATTTATTAAAATTAAAGTGCTTCTCCAAACCATACGTGATGCTAAGAAATTTTTATATTTGGATCATTCAGGAACTCTTCGCGGTCGTTGCCGGCTAAGCGTCAGGGTCATAGGCGTGGGGAGTTGTAGAGTATGTATGATCAGGTGTAACCGCTGGAAGGGATGAGAGGAGAGATGCTGATTACCTACCTGTATAAGACTAAGACGCTTACCCTAACTCATCCTCAAAATTGGGGAGTCGATGTTAATTCATTGCGCGAAACCAAATCTCAGTTTGAAACAAAAAAAATGAGAAAAATATGGGTGAATACACAAATGTGTTTGGCATAAATTTATTGAATTATATAAAACAAAAAAATTTGATATTTGTTATTAATGTTAATTTTAGACCCGTACGAAGAGTAATTCCGCCAATCACCACCAACTGTCCTACTCTAGCTAACTAAATGACTTAAATACATACTAAATTTTATATAAAAGGAAAAAAATGTATGTCTAATTAGCGAAAAAAAATTATTATTAGAACTATTATTATTGTTATTTTTGTTTTCATTATTATTCATATTATTGATATTGTCGCTCACCTTGGTTCCAAAGCGTTTATGAAGTAGTGGCCACGGCACAGGAACAAAATAGGTAAATTTTAAGACAAGAAAATTAATGTAATTGTATGCCATCCGAATAAGTATAATTGTGGTTTAAATGCACTAGTATTAAAACAAAAATAAGTTTGATCGTGTTTAGTGATCAACATATAGAAATGATACTAACACATCTAAGTTGTTTACGCTATAAAAGGGTGCGTACCAAAAATTATTTTTTGTTATATTGTTATCTGTTGAGATTAGTAATTAAAAGGAAATAAAATATTTATCATTAAATAAAAGTTAAAATTATTAAAGTGATTTCTGTTTGATTTTTTATTAAAAAACTAGATTGAAAATCTAGAACATTTTGGTGCCGAAACCCGGAACAGTTTGGTATAGTGTTGTGTTAAGTGAATACATGTGACTTTTAAGTATACGAGAAACCATGTGATGGTAAAACTGTATCATAAAATCATATTAGAATTTCGTGTTGATTACAGAGGCACAACAATCGCTAAAGAGATTTTTTTCTGCTGTCATTTTTAAAACCAGCAGAATTTGCTCATGAATATTTATATAATATTAAAAAATAAATATTTAAGGTTTCACATAAAATCTGTAAATTTTTCATACAAATTAAATATAATATGTATTATGTGTTAACTATAGATACATATATTATTATATATAGTTGTTTTATTGTGAGCTATGGAAGGACCCCCGAGTAACCAATATGCCATTATGATTTTCTGATAGCTTAGGCCATAACACATCCGAATATGAAGTTTGAGGATAATCGTCTGGGTCAGAGGACCTCCAGAATTTTTTGAAGTTCTGGCCCATACATTAAAATCAGTTTTTTCACTGTGAGCTATGGAAGGACCCCCGAGTAACCAATATGCCATTATGATTTTCTGATAGCTTAGGCCATAACACATTGGAATACGAAGTTTGAGGATAATTGTCTGGGTCAGAGGATCTCCAGAATTTTTTGAAGTTTTGGCCCATACATAAAAATCAGTTTTTTCACTGTGAGCTATGGAAGGACCCCCGAGTAACCAATATGCCATTTGAAAAACAAGAGATTTTCACCTAACGAAAATGGTATACTCATTTGGGGAAATACATGAAAGTAACCGCTAATAATAAACTAATTTAAGGGAAACATTTTTTTTGCATTGTTTATAGCACCAAAGCACCTAGATATCCAAGCCGCAAACATCGAAATCGAGCTTATAAAGTTTATACCCTTTATTTACTAAGACATCAAAAATTCATGACGTCATGAAAAACGATCTTTATCCGTCTACATTTCAACATAATTACTAAAAATTTAACAGTGTCATCATACAACATAAATGGTATATGTGTATGCATGTAAAATTATTAGGCTTGTGTCAAAACTTGATTAGAATCGATTGTTAGTTTAATCAAACATTTTAATGTTTTGAGTTATATTATGAAAACGTTATAAAAATACACAATTTCAATCAATTCACTCGATTTGAGATTTTGAATAATACTGGAATGTAAACATTCATACTGGAATGTGGTGGAATGTAACATAACCAAATACTTTTCAAAATATTCTGGGAAAGTGGAGGCGATTGTCATTGGGAAACATCATGAACTGCGGTTTGAACTACGTGAATATTCTCTCAACTCACCTGTTCTACCAGAAAATGATATTTTTTGTTCGCTCAGCTTTTTACTGGTTGCGCTAAGAGGAGAACCATCGCCTTTGTAAACCACTTTTAGGAGAAACACGTCGAGAACTGTGACCGCACTGGAAGAAGTGTATAGACCGACAAATTTATTTCTCTATTGTCTGTGACGCATTGTTAAGCCTAATATGCCCACTCACCACATCGTTCAAGCAGTAATGTTCGAGTGATGGGTATGATTCGAAATCAACTGACCTACGGCAAGTTGCCAATCAGGTATGTTAGCAGGTTGTGTACAGTAATTTTTATTAGTAATTAACTGTTTGTGTCTCTTAATTAAAGGTATAACCAACGTAACAGAAATATCCACGTTTGAAAACACACCACTATTTCAGCATATTGGTACATGGTTCGTGTCGCTTGGCAGATGGAAAAGCAATAGGGACCTTAATATTTAAACATGGATTTCGCTTGAGGTAATAATTTAATACAAAATCCAATTTATACGATTTTGTCAACAAGTTTAAATCTTCATTTTAGCTTCCAAATACATCGGTGATTTCGGTATTCATCAGTTATTGGCAGGATACATCCAAAATAAATCAAAAACACTAAACTAAATATGTAAATGCAATTTTGGTAGAGATGAAACAAACATTATGTATAAGTAAATGTAAATTTAAATGTAAATGTATATGAATACGTATATGTCTATGCACATGCATATGTATATGTATATGTATATGTATATGTATATGTATATGTATATGTATATGTATATGTATATGTATATGTATATGTATATGTATATGTATATGTATATGTATATGTATATACATATATATATATATATACATATATATATATATATATATATATATATATATATATATATATATATATATATATATATATATATATATATATATGTATATATATACATATATATATGTATATATATATATATATATAGGGTGCCCCCGATCGGGATGCTGATCCGTTACGGGCTGATTCCTTGGTTCATTTCATGAAAAAAATCGTATGGCAGGGGGGGTCAATTTTTGATATTCTTTGAGATACAGCGCGTTTAAAAAATTTGGTTCGGAAAAAAAGTACAAGCGGATATTAAGCTGTAACTTACAAACTTTTTATCGGACAGCAACTAACAAAGTCTCATTTGACGGACAACTAAATAGGCTATATTTAAGATCTCATTGGCTATCTCGCATCTGTATCTATTTAAGAGCTATGGCGTTTTAAAGTTAAAAAAATAAAAAAAAAATGATATTTTTTTCATAAATTTGAGTTTTTCTCAAAAAAATGTCCTAATAAATTTTTTTTTTTTTACTTAATTTTAATCCGCTATGATCTCCTCTACAATCCCTCAATACATTATTTGTACCCACGTGTTATAGTTTTTTACTTATGAGACGAAGAATGAAAACACGACACAAAAATATTTTCTGTTAAAAGATAATGGTAGTGTAAAAATTGTAACAATTTTTTTTCGTTAGTAAAATAAGAGGCATTTATTATTAGGGCATTTTTTTGAGAAAAACTCAAATTTATGAAAAAAATATCATTTTTTTTTATTTTTTTAACTTTAAAACACCATAGCTCTTAAATGGATACAGATGCAAGATAGCCAATCAGATCTTAAATATAGCCTATTTAGTTGTCCGTCAAATGAGACTTTGTTAGTTGCTGTCCGATAAAAATTTTGTAAGTTACAGCTTAATATCCGCTTGTACTTTTTTTCCGAACCAAATTTTTTAAACGCGCTGTATCTCAAAGAATATCAAAAATTGACCCCCCCCCTGCCATACGATTTTTTTCATGAAATGAACCAAGGAATCAGCCCGTAACGGATCAGCATCCCAATCGGGGACACCCTGTATATATATATATATATATATATATATATATATATATATATATATATATATATATATATATATATATATATATATATATTCAGTTGGGTCAGCATGTCAAGCCATACTTGTCTATCCAATTTGTATTAAAATTTAAAAATTTTAGATTTGTTATTTAAACGTAAAACTCAGTGTATTATATTGTTATAAATATTTGAGAAAAAAATTTAATCAAAAATAAAAGTTCATAAATACATAATAAATATTATTTAAAACAAATTGATTTTTATTCCATTTTGAATCATAGCATAGAGTTCCATGGCGAGATATAATTCAACCCTCCTTGACCAAAATTTTTAAATAATGTGATGTTTCTGAATTCAATTTAAAATTAAATCTTGAGATGTAACTAGATTAGCTACATTACGTTCCATAAATTTTAAGCTAGTATACTTATTGACAAAGGACAAGTTTTTTCGGTTTTAAAATGAGTTTTGTTTTGCAATTTGCCTAATATAATAAAGCTTTCAGAATCAGTAGGGAATTTTATTTGTCACAAAACATAGCATAACCAGACTATTACACAGTGATTCATTATTACTACTTCATCGTTGTTTGGTCAGTTGTATCCGCTGTTACAAGAAGTAATTTTGAAACCTTAAAATTGTTAGACGTTTTTAATGTGCCTTTCGCAATGTATTAGAAGACAATTAAAACAACGCAATATATTGATTTGTTGATAAAACCATATATGAATCCTTTAAATCCAACTGTGGTGACAATAATCTTAAAATTTAACGAACTTTTTTGGTACTTAATGTAATCCAATAAAATTGAAACTATTGAATATAAGTCTATATGGGCGAAACTAAAGGTGCCGTATTATTGTTAGTGCAAATTGTATCGAATTAAATGTATTTTAATAAAAAACAAAAACAAATACCTATAATTATTTGAAAAATTCACACTGTTTAAAAACGTAACAATTTTTATGATGCCATCGTGTTCACATGAAGTATAAGAATAAAAAAATTCAAATAATTTTTCAAGTGTTCACTTCTATTTACTTTCTTGGGTATTTTAATTGAGTACTTTGTATTATAGCATTAATTATATGCTTTATAGTATCAATAAATACGATTGTTAAGACGAGCTCAACAGTAATTTATACAAAAACTACAACGATTAATAATTTATGACTAATCAGCATTTATAACATTGTTATAAATTTGCATTTATAAAATGCGCTTCTTGCATTTATATTATATATCTTCATTTCTTATATTTTATATCTTACATTTCTATAAGAATTGTTTCTATAGTCAGTTTTTGCTGTATAGACAATTTTTCCATATATAAACAGTAAAATTTATAAAATAAATGTCAGATAACAATTAAAACACCAACCTAATTGTTCTTTTACTTAATATAATTAACTTGGCCTCACCCGTAGTAACCAAGTTAATTATTAATTCATAATATCTTGTATATTTAGAAATAGTGGTCCAAGCCCCCACCAGAGGTAAGCGCACTATTCCCTAAATATATAATTTCTTGTGAATCTACACATTCCAATCTGTGATTGGAATTGTTCATCTGAATGAAATATCAAATATAAAAATTCCGAGATGGATTAACATAACGTCAAGATGTAAGATAGAACTACATGGATTTGCTGATGCGTCCGAGTATGCGTATGCAGCAGTGGTATACGGCAGGACACTGGATGATAGCAGTAAAATAACAACTCAGTTATTAATGTCCAAAACACGAGTAGCACCAGTCAAATCAAAATTAACAATCCCTCGCCTTGAGTTAAACGCTGCTTTATTATTAGTGAAATTAATGAAACACGTACAAGACACCATGAAACTTGAAGATGTAAGCACATATGCTTGGTCAGATTCTACCATAACGCTATGTTGGATTAATGGAGACCCAAGCCGTTTCAAAACATTTGTGGCAAATAGAATTTCAACAATTAATAAAATAGCACCAACAACAATATGGCGTCACGTGAAATCTCATGAAAATCCAGCAGACGCTGCCTCACGTGGCATAACTCCTAGAGAACTCATTCACAATAGCTTATGGTGGCACGGACCGTCGTTCCTGCTGACTATGCCTTTTCAATTGCAGGTCGTGGAGACTTTTCCGGACTTACCATTAAATTCACAGGCAGAGCTGGAAGAAAAGGTAGTGGTAATGGCAATAACAAAGGAACCACATATATTTTTAAATCTATTCAACAAGATTTCTACTAACAATAAAATCAAACGTACGGTTGCATATTGTTTACGGTTTATCAACAAATGCAAACAGAAAAAAATAAGCAATGGAGAGCTAACTTGTAACGAACTATAAGAAATGAAGATATATAATATAAATGCAAGAAGCGCATTTTATAAATGCAAATTTATAACAATGTTATAAATGCTGATTAGTCATAAATTATTAATCGTTGTAGTTTTTGTATAAATTACTGTTGAGCTCGTCTTAACAACGATAAATATTATTAAAATTATAAAGTGCCATCTATTATCCAACATTTCAAGTATCGATTTCTTTTTCGTCATTCATACGTCATTGATCTCGTTTTATATATTTTTATACGGCGTTTAGAACCAATTACAACATATACATGTATAAAAATTGAATAAATCAAAACGTTTTTATTTGTATCATAACTATTAAAATAATTCGTATTTTCATTTGATTTCTATATATGTTATATGAAAATGTTTGATTAAAATTTTTATTTAAAAATAATTTTGATTTTCAGTATTTTTCATTCATTAAAATTAAGCCAAAAATCAACAATTTTACATTAGTTCTTATGGAACGTATCAAAATCTATACTCCTTAAAAAAGCTCGATAAATTTAAAGGGTCTTTCATGTCTGCTTGTAACTATTTGCTTGTAATTATTTAGGATGCTTTGAAAGCACCGAAAATGTATATGTATTTATGGTCTATTTTAAACTCATTTGTTTTATTGTTTTATAACCGTAATAAAACAAAAGGATGGATGCATCATATCTACGCAGTACGAAAGTAATAAACTACTAAAAAGAAAGGATGTACCTATACTACACAGTAGCAAAATAGTATTTTTGAATAATTTTATACACTGTAATTGAAACAAAAACTATACGATATACAAAATTTTTTCAAAAGATGAAATATATTAGTTCTGATTCGAATGTTTTTAATTTTATAGCTAACCAACCGATTTTTAGCTTAGATTAATTTTCTTACTTCAATCTATACTTTTTCATGCAGATTTGTGATTATGTTAATATTTAGATTATTAATAATTTGGCCGATCTTTATTTTTGGATAAAAATCTCTATTTATATAAATTCTAAATTATTTTATTGATAAAAGAAAACCTCCTAGTATAAAAATAATAAAATATTTTGAGATCTACCTATATTTTAAACATTTGTTGATTCGAATGTTATTAAGAAAATTGCTTATTTTATTAATTAAATTAGATAATTTTTATCTAAGTAATTTTGTTCAAAAGCGAGAAATAAACATATATATTTTATTTTAGGTTTCAAAATAAATAAGTATTAAACAATATTTTATGAATAAAAATTATTTATTTTATTCTTAAATAAATAAATAATATTTCAATAAATAAATAATAATAATAAATAAATTTTCTACTGTGTAGTTTCGGTGCATCCATATTTTAGTTTTATTTTATTTATGTTACAATAATACAGATGAGTTGTAAAAAGAAAGAAAATCTGGTATATATTTCAGGTGCTATAAACAATGCAAAAAAAATATTTCCCTTAAATTAGTTTATTATTAGGGAACATATTCTGAGGGTTTGTCTTTCCTGTTTTTTACAGATGCACATGTAATTTTTGCTAATTGAAATTCTATGGTTTTAAGAAGTTCGTTATATACATATATATCTATATATATTATATATATATATATATATATATATATATATATATATATATATATATATATATATATATATATATATATATATATATATATATATATATAAATATATATATATATATATATATATATATATATATATATATATATATATATATATATATATATATATATATATATATATATATATATATATATATATATATATATATAAATTACTATCAAATAGAAAAATTCAAATGTATTTCAGTTTAACTATTTCACAATATTTTTATAGCAGTATAGATTCTGCTTAGTTCACGTTTTCAATCCAACGACCTATTAAGTGATACTCATACATTTCGTAGAAAATTGAGAGTAAATAAATTGTTGATCAACATATATATTATTAAATAAAAACTGTTTTTGAATTTCAAACTGTGATAGTTATTAAATTTGTGATAAAGTTCGTTTATAAAAGTTGGTGTGCAAACTTTGAAGTTGTGATTTCGTGTTAGATGTGAATAAGTACAAACTGTAAAGTTGTACAAATTTTTAATTTCAAACTGTGATATTTATTAAATTTTGTGATAAAATACATTTCTAAAATACTATTTGACATATCTATTGTTTGAATAAACGACAGTGATTACTCGTTTAGTTCTTGTTTAGTATTATTGTGAAATTAATTTGTACTCCAAATAATTAATAAATAAGTTCAATGAATAATCCATGTTATATAGGAAGGTAATTAAAGTTATAGAAAATTAAGTATATCATAAAATGGCATCTCCAAATAAATCTGACCCTCCAGGATTATCGAAATCTCACAAGTTCATGATTAAAAATAGTGAAATTCTTGCTGCCATTAAAGTTTTATCAGATGGTGATAAGTCCAAAATTGATATAACCAAATCAAAAGAGTGAATATTTATGAGCCAAATCTGCAAATTTATAAAAATTAAAAACTCACAAAAAAATCGAAATCTAATTTATATGAGATGGTACAGATGCTAGATAAATTAATTAGACTATGAAAATATTAACTCGAACGAGAATCAACATCATGAATATGAATATGTGAACTAGGAAGAAAATCATACAGCAAACAATTTTGATATGCGAGAAAAAACTGATTTTTAGAAAACTATCATTCACAAGAAAATAGAAATGTACTGGGAACTATTGACGAACCAGAAAAATATTTTGAACACATTTTACCAAATGTAACTATTTCACCAGAGAAGAAAATAGAAATAATATCTATAGAAAATAACCCACCATTGCAAAATTTAGAATTTCAAAATATATAAATAAATCCAGATGACAGCGAAAGCAATGATTCTGACTTCATAGCAAAAGCTCGTAAAACTCCAAAAATTCGATTCACTATTATCCAATCTAGTCAATCTATAATTTTACCTAAAGAAGAGTTTTTAAAATTATATGATATAGAAAAATGTAAATTTTTACCCGACTATATGGATATAATAAGAGATACATTTAAAAATGTATATCCATGTTTAATTAACTGTGCCAGCGCTAAACGGCATAAAACAGGTATTACAATCTATACCAAAAATGTGCACAACCACTTTGTCAGAGAGTATACAAATTAACATATAATTTCAACAGCAAGACGATAAACAATTTTATGAAAAATATTCAGGAGGTGACATAAACCACACGTAAGAAATAACCTACCGATTGAAAGGTGAACGCGCCTGCAATTTCAAATCTTCAGTCGGATATACATTAAATAAACCCAACTTAAATTATTAATATTATTTTACTAAGGTGTGTGTGTGTGTGTTGACAAATATTGAAATTGTAAACCGTATTTGTAGTACAGGTATCTCTCATAGATTTATATTCAACTACTTATGCATTTCGGTATTCGAATTTATTGCTATATTAAACCAAAAACAGTATAATTTTGTCCATAAATAGAATTAACCAGTCTTCGTTGGTGCGTACTACAATAATAACTTAAATTACTTAAAATAAATAATATTTCTACAACACAGTGTTTATAAATTAAATAGTACAATAAATATATATAGTGCAACGTTTACTACAAGCCATAAGGGCTCAACTACATCCCGAAAACGCTTGGGAATCATTCATTGGTGTCATAAGTGGGATTTATTCCTGACAACTAGCTACAATTATCTCCAATCAACCATCCTCAATTATAATTTCTTCAAATTCACCTGAATTTACTGCACGTGTTCTTCAACTTGGATATTTTTCTTCAACTTGTATCGTGTTCTGCAACTTGTTTCGTGTTCTACAACCTGTATATTGTGTTCTTCAACCTTGACTAAGCGATACAGACTCGCCAACGTGGGAAAATACTGTTAATTTGTACATTTAAAAGAAAATAATTACACCCAATATGGATGCAAAGATTGCAAAACTAAAAATCCAACGCAACGTGGCTTGTGATCAAATAACTCGGATTCAAACATTTATCGATGGAAATGATAATAAAGCAAATAGTCAACAACTAGAATTACGGCTACGATTCCTCGATAAATATTTCGAAACTTTCTGTGAGACTCAAGGTCAATTAGAGTTATTAGTTCCGGACGAAGCCCAATTAAGTTCTCGAGCTGATATGGAGGCAATTTATTTTGACCTTAAACCACAGATTTTAGTTTTGATTCAGGGGTTACGACAACATTCTTTGGATAATTCATCAGTCAATGTGGAACAATCAACAATCAACAACATCGTCATTGAAACTACGGAAAGTTGAAATCCCAATCTTCAATGGGGATTATGCAAAGTGGATGGAGTTTCATGAATCATTTATGAGCTTAGTCCACAATCAAGAAAATGTGGATGATATCACGAAATTTCAATACCTACGATCTTCACTGGGTAAGATTCCGTATCGCACAATTGAATCATTGGAGCTCACAGCAGCCAACTATGTCGTCGCGTTAAGACTTTTGTCAGACAGATATGAGAACAAGAAGATCATTTGTCAAGATCATATACGTTAATTGTTCTCATTTAAGACAATTGATAAGGGTTCTGCGGAAAAAATAAGAGAAATAATCGATCACTTCAATGCTCATTTGCGTGCTTTAGAAAGTCTTCAACGTCCAGTGAAACAATGGGACGACTTAATTGTAACAATGATCTACAATAAACTTGATCATGAAACACGATTCAAATGGGATGACGAATCACCTTCGGACCGCCTAGCAACCTTAGATGAATTAAGGACATTCTTAAACAAGAGATGTCACACACTAGAGAGCAAGCCGTCAGTATCAATAACAAGAACAGTTCCACCATCTTCATATCAAAGGACTTAAGCAAAACCAACTCGATCAAGTCAATCTTCATACGTCTCTACAAGGCCACAATATAATTGCACTTTTTGTTCAATTGTGGGTCATTCGATCTTCAGGTGCACGAGATTTTTGTCACTCTTGCCTAATGTTCGTTACCAAGAAGCAACAAAACGCAAACTATGCATAAATTGTTTAAAAATCGATCACAATACAGCGGACTGCAACTCCAACGAATCATGCAAACATTGTAATTTTAAACATCACTCTCTTTTGCACCAAGCTCCAGTTACTACTAGCAATGAGATAACATCTACATCAGCTACAGCAGTCTTAAGTAATATCACTAAGATTGAAGAAATTCAAGCAACCAAACCACGGTTCATCCAGGCCTACAATGCAACCCCAAAATTACAAGCTAATATGGAAAGCCAACAAACAACTCTCTTATCTTCAAGGCAGTCCAGATCCTACGTTTTTCTGGCTACAGCAGTTGTTAAGGTATAAGACAAATTCAACGAATGGGTATCCTGTCGAGTGCTTCTTGATTCAGCTTCACAACTAAACTTTATAACTGAATCTTTAGCATCAAGATTGGGTTTGAAGAAATCGCCAATTCGCACACCTATATCGGGGGTCGGTGATTCAGCAGTTTTCAGTGCCTGGAAGACAATGGTAACATTTCAGTCGTATCACTCATCATTTACTGCGACTATTGATGCTCACGTTCTACCAACCATCACTGGTGTACAACCTATATCTAGGGTGAAAATCGATGATTGGACGATACCTTCAAACACACGCCTGGCAGATCAAACCTTCAACATTCCACAGAAAATTGACATGCTATTAGGAGCAGAACTATATTTAGAGCTCCTATCAGTTGGCCAAATTAAATCTTCAGACAACCTACCATGCCTCCAAAATACAGTCCTGGGTTGGATTGTGTCTGGTAAAATTACTTCCAACTCAACCTCCAAGTTTTATTGCAACATGGCACACACAAACTTTGATTTAACCTCACAACTAGATCGATTTTTCAAACAGGAAGTTATTGAAACAAATGATCGACTACGGTATACACCTCAGGAAGAAGAATGTGAAGCTCATTTCCTCGATACATTCCAACGTACAGAAACTGGGAGATTTCGTGTACGGTTGCCTTTCTCTTCACCAGTAACATCATTAGGTGATTCACAATCAATGGCTCAAAGACGGTTCTTTAGTCTAGAAAAACGTCTTGCTAAGGATTCAAATTTAAAAATGGCGTATCTTCAATTTATGAACGAATATAAGTCATGTGGTCACATGACACATATTGCTGAAAATGAGATCATTAAGCCAAATTATTATTTGCCGCACCACTGCGTGTTAAAGCCGGACAGCTCATCTACGCGTCTTCGAGTTGTCTTCGATGCTTCGGCACACACAACATCTGGAATCTCATTAAATGACATTCTGATGGTTGGTCCAGTCGTCCAAAATGATCTGCTAAGCATTCTCATCAGATTTCGATATCCGAAGTATGTCTTCAGTGCCGATATATCCAAGATGTATCGCCAAATTGAAATTGATGACAACGATACACATTTTCAGTACATCTTTTGGCGGGATGACTCATCGAAACCACTACAAGTCTATAGACTTACTACTGTAACTTATGGAACAGCCGCTGCTCCATATATTGCTACTCGATGCCTAAAACAACTTGCAATCGAGGAAGGTAAAAAATATCCCTTAGCAGCATCGATTGTTTTCAACTCTATCTATGTCGATGATTGCTTAGTTGGATTCAACGATATATCGACAACTCTTCAAGCAAAATCACAACTAATTAATATGCTAGATACAGCTGGAATGAAACTTCACAAATGGTGTGCTAATGACGCTACAATACTGCATGACATACCAGACGTTTATCACGAAAAAACTCTCAAATTCCAGGAATGTGAACCGATTAAAACATTGAGCATGTATTGGGAACCGCGGTGCGACGAATTTTGGTTTCATGTTAATTTGGATACCACAAAACGAATAACAAAACGCACAGCTATTTCAGATATTGCAAGGATTTTTGATCCACTTGGCCTAATTGCACCGGTAATACTAATGGGAAAACTATTTCTTCAACAACTGTGGCAACTTCGAATTGATTGGGATGCATCGCTTCCGCAACACCTACACACACAATGGCTTCAGTATCGACAAGATCTTTTTCGACTAAATCAACTTAAATTCACTCGCCATTTATTTAATTCTTCAGTGCCAAAGGAAATAGAACTACACGGATTCGCCGATGCCAGCGAAAGGGCATACGGTGCATCGCTCTATACCAGGGCAACGGATGAAAAAGGTAATGTAGTGGTTACGTTACTTTGCGCCAAATCTAAGGTAGCACCACTTCACAAAATTACAATTCCTCGGTTGGAACTATGCGCTGCCGTTTTGTTGGTGCAATTAGTTCAAAGAGTATTACCAATTCTACAAGTTCAGCCATCTCGCATAACATATTGGACTGACTCAACAATTGTTCTCCATTGGTTAAATGGACAATCTTCATCCTGGAAACAATATGTAGCGAACCGAGTTGCAGAAATACAAACCTCAAGTTCCAAATCACAATGGAGACATGTCGATTCAAAAAATAATGCATCAGATATATTATCACGAGGTTCAACACCAACAACCTTCTCATCACAGTCAAAAATCTGGTTCAACGGACCTTCATTTCTAATCGAACCTGAAATCAATTGGCCCAATCTATATTCAGTGCAAGCAGATGCCGAAGTACCAGAACAACGTAAGATAAGGAGTGTGTTGGTATCCTGCCAATCTATTAGTATGCTATCAAAATCTTCACAATTTGATTTCTTTCTGAAGGTCAAATACCACAATGATTACAAGTCGTTTATCAATGTGGTAGCATATATTAATCGATTCTGCCAAAATTGTCGTCTTCGAGGTTTCTGTGAAGGACTCAGACAATTCGGCCCGTTAACACCAGATGAACTTCAAAATGCGTTAAATTGTATTGTGAGAGCAATACAAGCTGATTCGTTTGCTGATGATCTACGTAGGTTGCAAAACCAGAACCAAACCGCCTTTAAAAGTAAACTCCAATCCCTCAATCCTTTCATTGATAAGGCAAATGTCATTCGCGTTGGTGGTCGACTCCAAGGTTCACAGCTTCCTTTCACAGCAAAACATCCAATTCTTCTTCCAAAAAATCACCCCTTCACTTTAACTATGTTACGCTTTTATCATTATAGGAACTGCCATACGGGTCCTCAAGGACTACTTGCATCAGTTAGGCAAGAATTTTGGCCACTAAACGGAAGAGCTCAAGCACGAAGAATTTGCAAGGAATGTTACTGGTGTTTTAAAATACGTCCAGTTAACATTTCGCAACTTATGGGTAATCTACCCGAAAGTCGAGTCCAATGTGCCTCACCATTCTCCAATGTTGGTGTGGATTTTTGTGGACCTTTTCATACACACTATAAAATTCGCGGCAAGACACCAACAAAATCATATTTGGCTGTATTCGTTTGTTTCGCAGTAAAGGCAGTTCACATCGAATTGGTTACCGAACTGACTACTGCCGCATTTATTGCAGCATTGAAACGATTTGTTTCAACCCGCGGTCTTTGCAGTAATATATTCTCCGATAACGCAACGAATTTTGTTGGAGCGAGGAACGAACTTCGAGAATTATACACTCTATTCAACACGCAGCAGCATAAGGGCACTCTTCAAGCCTACTGTCAACAGGAAAAAATTAAATGGCATTTTGCGCCACCTGGTTCACCTCATTTTGGTGGCCTTTACGAAGCAGCAATAAAATCTGCTAAACATCACATTAAGCGAATTATGGGAAACGCATCTCTCACCGCCGAAGAATTGTTTACTTTAGCTAAACAAGTAGAAGCCGTCTTAAACTCCAGGCCTATCACACCACTTTCTGCAGATCCGAATGATTTCCAACCACTCACTCCAGGCCACTTTTTAATTGGACGTCCTCTCAATGCAATACCTGAATATGACTTCAAGAATGACAAAATCCCAGTATTGAAACGGTGGCAATATACACAACAACTTCATCAGTATTTTTGGGCCAGATGGCACATGGAATATCTTGCTGAGCTTCAAAAACGCCAGAAATTGACCTCAAAATTCAATAACGTTACGGTCGGTCAGTTAGTCATCATTAAGGACGATAACATGCCTTCAATGAAATGGCGATTGGGGCGAGTGGCTCAAATTCATCCAGGTCCAGATCAGCTAGTAAGAGTCGTCACACTGAATACCGCGTCAGGTACTATGAAACGGGCAGTCCACCAAATATGCCCACTTCCATATGAAAATGATGAATTGAAATGCAATGATTTCAAGGCCGGGAGAATGAACGCGCCTGCAATTTCAAATCTTCAGTCATTTACATTTATAAACCCAACTTAAATTATTAATATTATTTTACTAAGGTGTGTGTGTGTGTGTGTTGACAAATATTGAAATTGTAAACCGTATTTGTAGTACAGGTATCTCTCATAGATTTATATTCAACTACTTATGCATTTCGGTATTCGAATTTATTGCTATATTAAACCAAAAACAGTATAATTTTGTCCATAAATAGAATTAACCAGTCTTCGTTGGTGCGTACTACAATAATAACTTAAATTACTTAAAATAAATAATATTTCTACAACACAGTGTTTATAAATTAAATAGTACAATAAATATATATAGTGCAACGTTTACTACAAGCCATAAGGGCTCAACTACATCCCGAAAACGCTTGGGAATCATTCAAGGTGAAAAAAGGAGAACAGCCAAAGAAGGTCTAAAACATAGTTATGCTGAAGACTATAGACAACAGCTTATGCTTAATTCAAATTTGTTGTTAAAATCACAAGGAAATTTGGGAGAATATAAAGGGATTGGTGTCCTCAACAAAGTAAGAACTGAAGCACTAAAAGAAGATGATGATCATGAAGATGATTTTGAAGATTTAGTAGTCAAAACCAAAACCATGGCGAATCTACATTATTTAATGAAAGCTCCATTTTCTATTTTTGCACTTTCAAAAAATCAAATGAAATTAATACTTAACTTTTCAAGAAAGTATAAAAATTTATGCGTACATATCGATTCAACAATGGGTATTGTACGAAAATTTTGTGGTAATGATGATCCCATTTCATATACTGTTGGGGTCATTAATATCAAAAATAAAGATAATCGAACAGGTGATAATTTTCCAATAGTAGAAATGCTCACCACATGTCAAAACTCATTTCACATTCGGTTTTTTCTACAATTTTATAGAAATGAACTACAAAAAATTTTTAACATTGATTGGCCTATATTTAAGCACGTAGTGTCTGACTTCAGTAGAGCAAATTTAAATGCAATTTCATTTGGATGGAATAACATAGAATTAATTGAATATATAAATTATATGTATAACCGTATAAAAAACAATAATTCTGATAATTTTATAAAATATGTTGAAATCCATTTATGTTATTCACATTTAAAGAAAAATTTTTCAAGAATAATTAAAAAACATTTTAACTCACACAAAGATAAACAAAGTGTAAGGAATAAAATACTTAAATATTTTGATTTTATAATGAATGAAAAAATTATAATAATATTAAAAATGTTTTGTTTTTATTATATAAATTATTTAACGAAACATTAGGTATAGTTGCGGAAGCATTAATAGTAGATTTGGATATTATATTGTATAATTCTAAATATAATGAAAATATTTACAAAGAAGAAAATATCTCTTCTAATAACAACTACTCAAACGACACTCTAGGTGAAAGTGACTACAAAAGTACAGAAGCTTTATACAAAAAAAGCTTATTTTATCAAGATATTCACAATGAGATTGTTATAATAAAAAAAACAGTTATCTCTTTAAACGATATACAAACCGACGATGAAACAAAAAATGTATTTTACCGACCTAAGTTTATTAAAGAAATATTAAAAGATTTGATACCATTTTTACCTTTATTTTCACCGATTGCTTCAATTTATTCAGAACCAGACCACTATCACCAAACCTCTGATAAATTTCATTACAATAATGCACCTGTCGAAAGCTATTTTGGAAATATTAAACACAACCTTCTCTTTAAAACTGCCGTAAAACTTGGAAAACCACCCATAAACATAGGAAATTTTTTAAAATATTCAAATGAGAAAATTGACAACCAAATAAAAGAATTAGAACAAGAATTTCCTAAAAAATTATTTACAAATAAAAAATCACAAGACTCCAGAATAACAGATCCAGTGGATATAAACATCCAAATGTGACGCCTTGATGTCAGCAGTATATAATTTTTACACGTGACATCTTTTCAAATGACATAAGCCATTTTGTTTTATTAAAAGGTAGTACAGTTTTAACCATGGACAGGTACACATTGCAACAACTCGTTTACATCATTTAAACTTATTATGAAAATGGGCGTTCTTTGAAAAATACCCATCGCAAAATTCGTGATTTTTTTGGTGTAAATAATCGGCCAAATCAATCTTCAATTCAAAGATTAGTGAAAAAAATTCGATGAAACTGGTTGTGTTACTGATAAACCAAAAAGTGGAAGACCAAAAACTGTACGCACAAATGAAAATATTGCTGCTGTTAGTTAAAATGTAGAAAATGAACCGACAACATCAATTTCGCGTCGTTCGCAAGAATTGGGCATATCTTATGGCTCCTTATGGAGGATTTTGCATAAAGATTTGCATTTACACGCTTAAAAAATTCAATTAACCCAGAAATTGAAAGAAAGAGACCATTTACAACGTCGTAATTTCGCTAGTTGGATTATTGAACAACGAACGACAGATCCATTGTTTTCAAGCAAAAATTTGTTTAGTGATAAAGCTCATTTCACAATGGATGGATTCGTCAATAAGCAAAATTGTCGTATCTGGGGTGATGAAAATCCTCGTGTTATTCATGAAAAATCTCTACACCCACCAAAAGTTACTGTTTGGTGTGCATTTTGGGCAAATGGAATCATTGGGCCATTCTTCTTCGAAAATGATGCTGGAAATGCTGTTACTGTGAATGCTGAGCGATACCAATCAATTTTGAGAGACTTTTTATGGACACAGTTGAGTCATATTGATGTGTCTGACGTCTATTTCCAGCAAGACGGTGCTACATGTCACACAACTCGACAAAACATTACGTTTTTGCAATCAAAATTTCCTCAACGTGTAATTTCACGAAATTCAGATTTCAATTGACCTCCAAGGTTATGTGATCTAACACCATTAGATTTTTTTGTGGGGTTTTTTGAAAAGTCGAGTGTATGCTAACAAGCCACAAACAATTAATGATCTAAAGAACAACATTCAAGTTGCAATTCGTGAAATAACACCAGCAACATGTCGGAAAGTCATTGAAAATTTCGATATTCGGATTGATGCCTGCAGACGCAGTCGTGGTGGACACTTGAATGATATTCTATTCCACGTATAATTGTAATGGATCATACTTTTAATAAAAAAAAACAGCTTGAAAAAATTGCAAATAGTTTGTGTTTTATTTAAAAAAAACATGTAGGCGCGTTTTTTGGATGACCCTTTACATTAGAAAGCAAAGTACACTCTACATATGAAACATTTTTCTAATGCTCGAGTCAAATATATTTTACCAATATTATCTTCTGAAATTAATAAACAACATACCACAGAAAATAATATAGAATTTGGTACAGTACCAGAAGAGGTGACACAAATTTTCACGCAAGGCTCCGATGATACATTAATTGGTGATGATAGTAATAATCAAAATAAAAAATATAATAATAATTTATTTAAAAACCCAACTTATTATCAAAAACGTTAACACAATATAACCTGCGTGTTTTAAAACAGCTCGGGGATGCAAATCAGTTGTAAATATTTTATATAGTTTTATATATAATTATAATATATTATTATAATATTAAAATATTAAAATCACAGCTGATCCAATTCAGTAAGAGACTCGTTTTTGGATTTAAATAATATGGTGTCTACACATGGATCAGCTAATCGAAAGAAAAGAGAAGAATTGGTAAATATCTACCCCAAAACTACAGAATCACAACTACAGAATTCTGGAAAGAATATTGAACGAGTCTTACCTGTTTTAATATTTTCACAAGAAATAGAACTAGACACCAAAGTAAATTCTTTAAAGAATTTTAATTTTTTTATACAGATATTGACTATCCACTGCGAGTGTTGCTCTTACAATGTCCAAACAAGAATGGGTTAAACTGACCTACGCTACCAACACAATTATTGAGACTTAAAAAAAACCAATTGCGGCAATAATTGAAAATAATTAAATATTTCTAGCACCCCTCTATATCCATAATAGTAATCATTTAGGTGATTTAGCTATATGACTTCACGGTATTTATTTGTTGTTTAACATTAAGTAAAAATACAACAAAAAAATTAGCACTATATAAAGTGACCACATATTGGGTTTTAAACAATCAACGACATGTTACAGGGCAGATTGTTAAGGCCTTCCAGAAGAATACTGATGGGTTAAAGATAGCCAGAGGAATGGTCGTAACAATCTGAGGTTTCAGTTTTATTTCAGGTCTTAATGTCTTTTCCGTGGTAGATTCCAAAAACGACATCGTTACCATCTACTACCTCATAGCTAACATTACCAATTTTTCGTTTGATCGTACCCTTAATGTACTTTGGGGTCAATTTAGCACAAAAATAAGTTGCAGCATTTCTTTGAGGAAAATTCCTTACAAAAACATTATCACCCGGTTAGTACATTATACTTCTGGCTCGCAAATTGTAATGACTTAAATATTTTTGGTATGCAATGTTCAGCTTTTTCCGAGTTTCTTCATGAATGGCCGACATTCTATCCGATAAAGATTGAACTTGTACTTCATTTTCGTCGATTGAATTTATTTGACGCAACAGCTTGTATTCTTCAGCGTGTCCAATTCGATGATATCCAAAAACCGAGAAATTTGGAGAATACGTAGACGACTCATGCACGGAACTCCGTAATGCGGCAGGAATGGCGTTTAAGTGAGTGTCTCAAGTACGACGATCTTCCTTTATATAGGCCCTGATAGCAGCAATTATCGAACGATTAACGCGTTCCGAAGCATTCGCTTGAGGTGAGTAGATTGCCGTTTTAACGTGTTTTATACCAAATTTTTTTAACAATTGTTGAAACTCTCTGCTTATAAATTGTACGCCATTATCCGAGCAAAATTTCGGGAACTCCGTAGACATAGAATATTTCATCTCTAAGAAATTCAACAATTTTAGAGGCGGTTCCTTTTGTTAGAGCTTTAAGCGTAACATACTTGGTGAGTTTATCCAAAACAATTAAAATAATCGTTTTCCCATTTCTTGATCTGAGATAAGGTCCTTACAGATCTACATACACTTTTTGAAATGGACGTTCGGTAAAAGTTATGGTAGTACCCATGGTTGGCTTTGAAAGAACATTTGTGGCCTTGGTTGTTTTACAAATTTCGCAAGAGTTCACGAACATTTGGACTTGATGTCTCATGTGTGGCCAATAATAGAAACGCCTTAGTCTATCTAAAGTTTTATGAATGCCTCCATGAGCAGCGGTAGGTTCGATGTGCTCTCGTTTCAATAGCGATTCTCGTAAACCAGAGGGTATGAATAATTTCCAAACTGGTGTGTCACTTAGAATTTGATCTCGTTTTGGTTCTATACGTATGTATAAAAGATTGTCCTCTACTCGGTAGTTGGGAGAGTTACTAGGAGAGCCCTCAATTTTCTTAATCAAATCGGAATACTCGGATTCTTTATAATACTCGGATGACAAATCAATTGAGTTTCTAGCATAGGTCAAATCAGAAACAAACTCATGTATCGAGTCACAGTAAATACGTGATAGCGAATCAGGAACAAAATTTAAGGACCCTTTTTGATGTTCGATGACAAAGTCAAACGACTCAAGTTTTAGGCTCCATCGTGCCAGTCTTCCGCTGAGGTCTCTTTGTGACATAAGCCATTTAAGGCTCGCATGATCCGTAATTACGGTGAAATGAAACCCCTCGATATACGGTCGAAATTTCTTTATACTTAGCAGAGCAGCTAGACATTCTAATTCTGATATTGTATAATTGCGCTGCGCGTTGTTCAATTTTTGTGACATGAAGCAAATCGGCCGTTCTTCATTGTCTTCATTTTTCTGGAATAGGAATCCACCGACTCCTTGCGTACTAGCGTCACATCTAATATAGAATGGCTTTTTGTAGTCAGCATTCACCAGAACTAGTGCTGAGGATAGAAGCTGCTTAAGCTTAACAAAAGCAAGTTCAGCTTTCTCAGTCCAGATAAATTTAGGGTGCTTTTTCAGTACATCCGTAATGGGACCTGTCACATCTGCGTAGTTGGGGATAAACCAGCCCGCCATGCCCAATAGTAACCTTGTCTGTTTGACAGAAGATGGGCTAGGAAAATAACGAATCGCCTCAACTTTCGCCGGATCAGTACGTAGGCCATCTTCACCAACTAGAAAACCAAGATATTTTATCTCTCGCATTAGAAAACTACTTTTTCCTTAATTTATTGTTAGGCCAGCGGCAGATAAAAATTGTGCCACTTTTGCACAATTGTGGCAGAAATTATTAGCAAATCGTCTAGGTACACGAAAATACGGTCATGATAAATGTGAGGTATCACCTTATCCATAAGACGGCATATTCTTTGAGGCGCAATTCAGAGGCCAAATGGCATCACGGTGAAATGGTATAGTGGTCTACCAAGAACCGTGAATGCCGTTTTATCGCGAGAGCATTTTTTTTACCGTTTATTTTAAAATACCACCATGGATTGCGGCGTATGGGAGACGAAAGAAAATAAAATAAGCAACGAGCCATATTGGAAGAACGAGCAACAAAAAGCCTCAATCATCAACATTGGAATAAATACCAAAAATTGGGTCGAAGAAAAACAGAAGAAACCGAAACCTTAAAAGTTTAAAGGACCACATAACCACAAAAAAAAACATAAGTTTTTGACAAATTTTTTTTTATATTTAAATTTTTTTTGTTTATATAAAATATTTTATAAAATATTTTAAGATAATAGTGTAAAATTTTCACCATGCGTTCACTCTAAATTATCCATAAATTCGCTTATAGACGGCTCGTTTAAAAATTTTTTTCGAAAATACGGAGCATTTGCTACGAGACGGTGACCAACCGTACTCTGAGTAAATACACTCTGACAGTCAGGTTAGGAGAAGGTTAGGATTAGCCCCCACCAGCGGTAAGCTCATCCTTCTCCACTGGACATTTTCGACGGTATAAGGTTGCAATCTACTTTCTGCGATTATAGATTACATTGAGAGAGATTTTTTATTTCGGATATTGTTTTTAGCAATATTTACACTTTGGGTTTTTTCACAAGGTATCCATTCCTTTTTAATTAAATTAAGCGAGAGAAAATATTTTAGTTCCGGTGCTGCTTGGAGTAGTCGGATAACTCTTGCAAAGTGAATTGTGCAAAGTAAGTGAATCTAAAATTGTTCATTTATAAATATCCAAATAGGCGTCATATAACTAACTCAGTGTGCAATAATGAGCACAAAAGGAACACCATCGGTCAGTGAAAAAATGAACACTGCAAAAGCCGAAGATATCGTAGAGGAAACTTTGGCAAGGGCACTGGGAGACGTACGTGTCAAGGATGGTAGTCTTGCGGGTGAAATATCGGCTACTGCATTAAAGTTACAGCAATTGTGGACGTTGACACCACAAAACTGGTTTCAGCTGGCCGAATTGCAGTTTGAAATCCAGCAAATAAAGTCGGATAAAACAAAGTTCTTGCACGTACTAGGCGCACTTAATCCGGAAACATGCAATTTAATTTCGGATTATATAAAAAATCCCCCAAAAACCGATTTGTACGAGTCGTTAAAAAAAGTTTTGCTAGAAAGGCTAGCACCATCCGAAGAGCAAAAATTGGCTCAATTGTTAGCAGGCCAGCACATAACAGATGGAAGACCATCAGAAATTTTACGTAATATTCGCACTCTTGCAGGCGATAATATGTCGACCACGGTTCTTCGAACGTTCTGGGTACAAAGAATGCCAGAAATAATAAAAATAGCAATAGCCGCGCATTCAGCAGAAACAAATCTGGATAAATTGTCAGAAATTGCTGACAGAATGTATGGCGCGATGAACCTGGGTCAGATTACAGAAGTGGAACGCAATTTTGGTAGCGTTCCTCACAAGTCAAGACCGAGACGAAAAGAAGAACATCCTAGGGAAATATCAAGACCACCGCCACAACCAAGGACAGTTGAAGAGCGCTTAATTAATATAGAGCGGACGCTTAAAGCGATGGCTCTTAGGTCTCGATCGTTCTCAAGGAAAAATAGACGAGCAAGTGGCTCGAGAGGACCAAATAGTAGGTCAGGCAGAACGTTATGTTCCAACCATAGAAAATATGGAAAGAAAGCATGGCGGTGTATACCACCATGTGAGTGGACTGGTCCTCCACCACAAAAACCACATTTCGGATCGGGTAGTTACGACTCAAACCCTAGTTCAAGTAATTTCCAATCGGAAAATCAATAAATAGTCCCTCGGTCTTTACGGCACAGACCTTATCAAAAAACAGCCGACTTTACCTATACGACAAATTAAACAACTTATACTTCTTAATAGACACGGGAGCTGACCTGTCGGTGCTCCCTGTCGGGCGATATAATTCGCCAAATTTGAATTTTTTATATAAAAATAGTGGAGAGTTGAATTTAAATCCACATCTATTGAATTATTGTAAGTCCGATTTAGTGTTATCGGCTGCCAATGGCACAACAATTAATACCTATGGCACAAAGTTGCTAAAGGTTGATATTGGACTAAGACGTACATTTGTACATGCTTTTGTACTCGCTGAAGTGAGTCGTCCAATAATAGGTGCCGATTTCCTGGTTAAGTTTGGTTTATTAGTTGATCTTAAGCATAGACGGCTGATTGACACTGCGACTGAGTTGTCAATCTATGCTACATTAACAAGTGATAACATTCCTAGTAGTCCGTTACATTATGCGATCAACAACGGATATGGGACAATATTAAAGAAATTCCCTGAGCTCACATCAGAGCCAAATTATAACTTACCAGTGAAACATCGAGTGGTGCATCACATAGTGACTTCTGGGCATTTGCCAGTCACGAGACCACGGAGGTTAGATCCAATACGCCATAAAGCGGCGTTTCTAGAATTCCAACATATGGTGGAGTTGGGGATTTGCAGACCTTCAGCATCCCCGGTATCATGTCCTTTACACATGGTAAGAAAAAAGGATGCAGATTGGAGACCATGTGGTGACTATCGCAGATTAAATGCGGCCACAACTCCGGATCGATATCCGATCCCACATATACATAATTTTTCCATGAATTTAAATGGAAAACAAATTTTTTCGAAGATAGACTTAGTGAGAGCTTATCATTTGATTCCCGTATCATCGGAAGATATTTATAAGACGGCAATTACTACTCCTTTCGGGTTGTATGAATTTACGCGAATGCCATTCGGATTACGCAATGCCGCACAAACTTTTCAGAGATTTATGAACGAAGTTCTAAGAGGTTTAGACTTCGTATTCGTCTATATAGACGATATATTAGTTGCTTCTTCCGATGAGGCTTAGCACAAAACACATTTAGAACAGCTGTTTAAAAGGTTAGCTGAATATGGTGTGCATATCAAGAGTTCGAAGTGCGTTTTCGGCGTAAAAACTCTAGATTTTTTGTCATAAAATTACAACTAATGGTATTCAACCCTCAGAGGAGAAAATAGAAGCCATTAAGAAATTACCTGCACCAGAATCTATTAAAAAGATTCAACAATTTATCGGCATGGTAAATTATTACCATAGGTTCATTCCTAATTTAGCCGAATTGTTAGCCCCTATACATTCACACTTAGCGCAATTGCTTAAGCGGCCTAAAACACCAAATAATTTCAGTTGGCCGATCGAGTGCAATGAGGCATTCGAGGTAGTGAAAAATAAGTTGGGGAGTATAACCTTGCTAGAGCATCCACACACTGATTCAAAGTTCAGTTTGACAACGGATGCATCTGATTTGGCAGTCGGAGCGGTGCTTCAACAGTATAATAAAGACTGTTGGGAACCATTAGGGTTCTTTTCAAAGAAATTATCGGATGCCGAGAAAAAGTATTCAGCATTCGATCGGGAATTGTTGGCTATTTATTTAGCAATTAAGCATTTTAGCTATTTTATTGAAGGTCGGGAATTTACAATATTTACCGATCATAAGCCTTTAACTAAAGCACTACAGTCTAAGACCGAGCGCAATCCACGTCAAGCTAGACATTTGGATTATATAAGTCAATTTACGACAGATATACAACATGTGAAAGGCAAACACAATGTTGTAGCAGATGCTATGTCAAGAATCAGTGCATTATCAAGTAAAGATAATGCCGAGAATGATACTGATTCGACGAACATTGAAGTTGTCGAGGCAAAACTCGACTATAACGCTATTATAGTAGCACAGAAAGAGGACAAGGAACTTCAGATTTTATTGTCTGGTTCTAGACGTCATAAGGCTAATTATCGCCTAGAATTATTTAAATTACCAGGGTTCGAGATATATTACGAAGTATCAACGGGTACAAACCGTCCGTACATATCCGAACCGCTGAGAAAGCAAATATTTGAAGCTCTGCATAACCTTTCACACCCAGGCGTTCGTGCCACCCGTAAATTGATCACTGCTCGTTATTTCTGGCCAAGTATAAACAAAGACGTAACCCAGTGGGCTCAGTCATGTTTATCGTGCCAAAGATCTAAAATTCAAAGACATACAAAGTCTCCTTTAGGACACTTTGAAATACCTGAAGGTAGGTTTGAACATATTCATTTAGATATTGTAGGACCTTTACCTCCTTCAAATGGATTCACGTATCTGCTCACTTGCGTCGATAGATTCACACGTTGGCCAGAGGCATATCCTATGGTGGATATGGCCACTCCAACTATAGCTTTAACGTTCGTCAGTAATTATATATCGCGATTCGGGGTACCGTCAATTGTAACAACGGACCAAGGTACTCAATTTGAGTCCAAATTATTTGCCGAGCTAACGAAATTGTTAGGCTCGCATCGAATTCGCACAACTGCATACCATCCGCAAGCTAACGGAATGGTAGAACGTTTTCATCGGCAATTGAAAGCCGCATTAATGGCCCGTGAGAATACGAGTAACTGGAACTTGGAAGTTCCAATAGTACTTTTAGGGATTAGAGCAACTGTTAAGGAGGATATTAAGTGCTCGCCGGCAGAGCTTGTCTATGGACAAACTTTGAAGTTACCAGGCGAGTTTCTAACCGATAATCCTCCGACATCCTTGCTAACACATGACACAGTGGTTCAACGTTTAAGAACAGCTATGCATGATATGATACCAACTCCACCTAGAACGAATAAAAGCAAAATCTTCATTCCCAAATCACTTGAAACTTGCGACTATGTATTTGTTCGCGTGGATAAAGTTCGCACAGGACTTACACCTCCTTATGAAGGACCATTCAAGGTGATTCGAAAACTACGAAAACAATTTATCGTAGATATTAAGAATAAGCATCAATCGATCACAATTGATCGGCTGAAGCCCGCATTCGGGATTCTCTGTTCCTTAGATGACAGACAAGCACCTAAGACACTGAAGACAGTACACTTCGCAACAACGAATTAAGATCGTTGGTCATAACAAATATGTTCAGAATGGCAAAGTGGATGTTAACATTTAAATTAATTAATCGGATGCAACCTTTCAAGGAAGATCATTGCAAGCCGAGTAAAACTACTGCATTGACAAATACTTCGGTGTAACAATTAGTAAACTACTTAAGATTATAGATAGTGTCATTATCTGTAAAATAGTTTTAAATTCTCATTTACGACAAGAATAATTATACGCGAATAATTTCAAATCCGACAGATTATTACAAATCATTTCCCGGGGACTTTTAAACTGAAAGGGGGGTGATGTAGGGGATTATTCGATATGAATTAATTCCTATACATAATATTCGCGTCTTTGATTAAAAGTATAACAGTGGTATATGGTAAAGCTCACAATAGATGACGCTTTGTTACGCAAGTAGATTTTACGTTAAGCGCATAGTACTATAGTACATACCTTTAATTATGCGCGTGTAACTGAAGGAAATAGAATTACATTTACTTGATTTTGCAGTAGTACGATAATCGAAGTTCTACTTCGTTATCGGTTTCTCTTTTCTCTTCACATTACATATACCACCAAACACCAAATATAATAATTAATTTGTAATTATGTAGAAAATAGATTTCGTATATAGGTAAATAGGTTGAGTGTTGAACAGAATAAATGTTATTGTTAAGACATTTATTATCCACTCGGACCAATGATTGTGTGATGCATACATACACACAACAACGAAATCATAATCCGATTGGAATAGGATGAATATGCACTAATTAGGCACAATTACATCGATGAGAAAAAGTACTCTCGATGTAAATAGATAATCTCGATAATCGATATAATCAATTATTAGCTTTTTAATTTAGCAACGTGAACAACGCGCATCGCGATTGTTAAAGAAAACGTGGTGGAAATTAAAATAAATAATTATTTGTTAATAATTTAATTAAAGTGAAATAAATAATATAAATCGTGAATTATAAGTTGTGTTTGTAATTATAAACAATAAACAACGATAAGTGTCACCTACGTCAATCAAGTGTTCAGTCATACTTGTTTTACATAATCCATTCTTATCAAAGGATGGGAACATATTTTTAATAGTGTCTAACATTTCACGTTGCTCTTCTGTTACAATATGGTGCTTATCGTTTGACACCGTAGAAGATAACTCGCTTATAATTTTTGGAGCTAGTCCAAATTTAGACCAGAAGTCGATCCCCAGATATAACGTACCCTCCAGACTAGGAACTATCTAGAACCGAATGTTATGAATGATTTCGTTAAACGTAACTGGAGTTTCAACAAATCCTATTATCTGATTCGGAGTTCCATCTGCGGTTCAAAAAGTAGATTTTAACGTTCGTAATTTAAGGTTGCACTTCTCAATCACCTCAAGAGCACCCTTCCCTAAGATACTAATAGAGACTCTGATATCCAACAGCCCAAGAATTTTTTGGCTGCCAATATCAATAGAAACATGTGATCTGATATCATTATCTTTGTTAAGAATAATTGTACTGCATTGTTTCTCCATTGAACGACGTTGTTTCCAATAGAAACTAGTACGATTTATCGTATGGTATAATTTCGAACAAGAACAGTCAATAACCTCGGTCTGAGTACTAGCGTTATAAGTTTGGTTTAAAGAGTTACATTCGGTAATTTTATTAGGGAGAGTGTTAGGGGAGTTATTAGTATTTGAGCCCTGGGCAACTATATCAATATTTACGAACGAGTGTCCCCAGAACGCTTCTCGTTCGTCTTTGGGTTTCCCGAAAATTTTACGCAATTTGGACAATTTGGTTTTCGTACTCCTGATTTCCCACAACCAAAACAGAATACTTCAAGAAATTCATTCGCACACTCCTGATAACGGTGGCCCAAGTCTTTACAATTCCAACAAATTAGGTTGGGAGAAGTACTTGCCTTGTCGCTTCCTCTTAAGTGAATAGCAGCTAGCCGAGCACTCTCACTTTTTATTCCGTCTAATCCCGAGTTCGTCACTGGTGCTAAGACGTTTTGATCCGTATTTAACTCACTCACAATATTTCGTCTTTTAGAATATTCTACGTGCAACCGAGGATCGTATCCCGAGTTTGACCAGTTTTTCATACTGATGACAAACTTGTCGTAAGTGCTTAATCGTTTGGAAGCTTCCCGATAAAGTAGTCGTTTTCAGAACAGGGTTCATATTTTCCCTTAAAATTTCAATGACCTCATGTTCTGAAAATCGATTAGTCTGTCGTCCGTTCCGACTTTGAATATCTAGGCAAAAATCGCTGAAGTCTTCACGGGGCTTTTGCAATCTAGACTCAATTAACCGCCGGCTTTCCCGTTCGCTTAACTGTCCAGAAAATCAAGAAATGAATGCTTTTCTTATTTCTTCCCAACTCGCTTCTGGTTTATCCATCGTAAAAACCCACAACCACTTCTCGGCGTTATCTTTGACAAAGCTATGTATTATTAGAGGTAGTTTACGCTTAGGATAACCGTCTCTTTTGGCAAAAATTTCCAATCTAAACAAGAAATCCCTTGCATCAAGTCCTTGTGAATTACCATCAAACAAAAGCTTCCATTTAGGTAGCGACTTGCTTTAGGACGCCCACTCGGTTCAATCGAGATGTTCTCTTTAATTGGATGCACATTATTACGTTTTGTGATGTCTGCAGCTGCTGTATGTTTACTATTTCTAGCCCAAATAGAATTGGAAAAGTCAAACAACCTGTTGTTTTGGAATACATCTACATTCTCGTCTTCATGGTCAGATAATAATTCTTCTAACATCGGAATCTTGTCTGTAGGTCCATCAGTATTAGAGATCCCTTCTTCTAGTACTACATGTGAAAGGCCTGCACGCACCTGTTCAGATACTTCTGGATTCTGGCCAATTTTTGGTGTTTCAACCACCAACAAATTTGTGGTAAGACGACGATATTTGGACATTAAGTTTATGAGGTTTGGTAAATCTCCGAATGTGTTCCTCAATCTTTGTAATCGATTTATTATTTAAATAAATAAATAAATAAATAAAAGAAAATAATCTACGTTGCCAATGTACTGAGCGAAATAAAACTGATCTGACACCCTTTCTGGAAACATCTTTTGATGTAGAATCAATTTCCCTATTAAGAATGAGTATGAGACTTTCTGCCGAACCAATATCAATATCTGGATAACTAGTGGTGTGAGGCTGACTGGGAATTACCGTAGGTGCCTTAGATTCCACTTCAAGATGTTCTATCAACTTCTCACAAGCTTTTGGATCACTCGGATCAATACCGCGAATTATTAGTTCTACCTCTCGCTCATCTTCCGTTAGAGCGGTTATATAATTGTGCATATCCATAATGGATTAAATTTGAAAATAAATCGAACTTATTATATTTATTAATAATTAATAGTAACAATCGAAAACAAAAAAAAAAAAATAAATAAATAAGAAAATATACGATATGTTTAATTGAAGCAAAAATGCTTTCCACCGAAGTTAAGTAATAGCTATAAATAACAAAAACATACAATAATTAATATTCACTTTTATTATATGTTTAACGAACAACGAATTTATTTATAATATATTATATGTGGTAAATAAATTATAATTGGGAGTATGGTAATGAACAGCTTCAAATGAGTGAAGAGAGTGAATTATCAAAATAAATTGGCAAAACTATTTACTAAGAGCCATATTTTAAGTCATTAAAGATCAGCAAGTCGCCCGAAATCAAACAATATGATTGAGATTACATCGAATCACGATGTATCGATCAACTGCATGAAAGTTTGATATAGACTTACCCAAAGCTGAACTACCGAACAACCAATTTGCTGTGACTGAAAATATACCATATTATAGGTATTATAACAAAATTATAAATGTAAAACTTTAGTAACCCTTCATTTTATATTTTACGTATGTTAATCGGGAATACAGGAATCACCAGAAATCGACCGAATAACAAACGTAATCTATGAAAAATATTTTATATTGAAATGACGACTCTGTAGATGAAAGAAAAAGAAAAAAAATTACAATAGACTATAGATTTCTATTTGATTGTCTAAGGAAACAAATCATAAGAGATTGAGATAAAACTGAATCACAATTATTCGATCAATCACTTTGATTTGCAATTATCCAAGTTGGTACCAAAGAACAACCAAAAAGAAAAGTAACTCAAATGAACTAGTGATGCAACTATTGTCGATGAGAATACAAAGAATCACTTTGAAGTCAATCATCAACTATAGATAACAACACCAATGCATATCTAAGAAAATAAAATGATTAATAAAATCTCTTAATATTGATACTGCAAAAGTAGAAGATTGTCCCGCAAAGAAAATCTTTAAAGCGGATTAGCCAATCGACTGTGGTTACAGGGTGAAGCCCTTCGGACGCTTTATTAGAGCAACCGTAGTGAATTAAAACAACAAAATTAACAAAAATTAATTACTCATTTTTTGAGACTACCGAAATTGGGTCCCTGTTTCGGCGCCATTTTGTAGCGAAATATTTTGAAATAAAAAAACCGTTTTAATAATTTCTATCTATAAGTATTTTGAAACAGGTAAGTAAATTAAAGAGAGAAATAATATAATTAATGCAAGGGTGGTTCGTTATTGTGATTGATTCAATAAAAATTAATCAAACGGGTACACTGCCGTCTACAATGCCAAGAAAAAGACATATCCACGTAGATGAAAAATTGAAAATCATCACCCAAATGAAAGCAGTTGAATCTTTGAATCAACTTCAAAAACGAACAGGATATCAGCGGTCACAGATTAAACGATGGGCGATGAAAGAAAATGAATTATTAGCTGTAAAAGGTAGTGCAAAACGTATTCGCGGAGGCGGTCGCAAGCCATTGTACAATAAGCTTGAGGAAGCAATAATCAAGTGGTTTCGTGAGGAACGAGCAAAGAAACTTGTTTTAACTTACTCCATGTTTAGAGCAAAACAAAACGACTTATTGGAACGTTGCCTCGTGACTATAAAAATTTTACGTGCTCAGATCATTGGATAAGAAATGTATGCCGACGCCACAATATTTGCTCGAGGAAAGTAACACATGTCAGCCAGCAACAAACAAAATCTAAATAAGAATTGTTGAATATCGTGAATGATTTTTTACGATCTGTACATCAGAAGAGTTCTTCTATGTCACCAGAAAATATTTATAACATGGATGAGACGCCGTGTTATTTTGACATGAGCCACAATCGCACTCTCCATTTCAAGGGTGAAAAGACAATAGATGGCTTGGACAGTGGACATTCAAAAAATAGATTCACCGTTGTGCTATGTGTGGCAGCTGATGGTAAGGTGATTCGCACAATGATTATCTTCAAAGGCTTGAAGAAAATTCCACGGGGAGTATTACCAAATAATATTGAAGTAACAGTTAGTAAAGGTGGATCAATTAACACGTCTATTATGAAACAGTGGGTAACATCTTGCTTTGCTAGACGAAATGGCCCATTTGTAACGATGACTCCATTTTTACCTAAGCATGTGGTTGCTCACGTTATTAAGGTAGCTGATGATCGGTTAGGAGGGTCCCATTTCCACATGCTTAGATGTCAACCGTACAAAAAAAAATAGTAAAATGACAATGTGAAAACTCTTGATAACGCAAGGTCACTTACACAAACACATCATATCACACCCACTGTAGGGTTTACTTATGAATTTTCATTGCCCAATTGATCAAAAAAAAAATATAAATAATAAAAATCAAAAGACAAATTGCATTCACCGATTTCATACGATAATTTCTCCAAAATATATATACGAGTATATATATAAATATAAGAAAATTCATTCACAAAAAACCATAACTTAAATTGTTATTAATTAAATAGCTATAACAACTATACTACCACATAAATATACTTCACCATATTGATGAATTCCGCTATAGGATGATATAATTCCCTCAATAGAAACGTTCCGGCCACGAATGACACAGCAAATCCAATCCGTTGTACTTCAGCTTTATTCCAGATAACAGAATTAAGATACTGCATACACGTTGATGATAAATTTCCGCATCCAGTAATTGATTATACACAAACTTTATTATTTATTCAAAACAAATTAACTTGGGCACATATACATAGGCCGGTACAAATGTTTATTATTCCAATTATTGTTTACATTTATGATTTGTAATTTATTTGTAATTAATTTTGATATATTAAATATAATAATTTTTAATTTTATATATTTAGTTTTAACATATTTATATTATTTAAGACATTATTGAAAATTGTATATATTTCTTTTTTATATTTGACAATTTTCTTACACATTGGCTTATTTTTATTTTATGAAATTTTTTTATATTTATATTTATATTATATTTTGTTTTTTTTTTAAGTTGACGATCTTCTGTCTATTTATCGACTCCCCAAATCTACCCGACCACTCGCGTTTTTTTTTCGTTTTTTTTTATCCCGTTTATCTCTACGACAACATTTTAAACCAAACGTACCGGTTAATTAAAAAGTAAACCACAGAGATGTATTACAAAAATATTGCCGAGACTCGCGAATCGTTACAGGGCAGTTTCGCAAATGATAGCAGTATATACTGCTAGCAAATTTCGGAACTGAGTTTTATGATCTGTACATACACATGCATTATTCAAAGCTTTAAATCCTTCGCGTGATAATTTCCCAAAATTTTCCCATCTTCATTCTTGCACACATATGTTACATTACCTATTTTCTCATGTATTACCGCTTTTAGATATTTCGGAGAGAATTTTGCACAAATGTTTTTAGAAGCATCGCTTTGAGGGTGCTGTAAAATATATACAATTTGTCCTGGAGTAAAATTAATATGCCGCGTCCTGAGATTATAATTTCTCGAATATTTTGCATACGCCTTACGCAGTAGTTTAACTATAGTAGAGTGCAATATAGAGATTCTATCAGGATGGTTTAGGATTTCAATATCGTCACCTATCGACTTCATATCTCGCAATAGTTCATAAGTCTTGCCGTTTGTCACCATGTGATATCCAAATAATAGAAAGAATGGAGATTGTTCAGTCGTTTGATGGACTGCTGTGCGTAATGCGCAAGCAATTTCAGGTAAGTATGTATCCCAAGTCCTATGTTCACCTTGGACATAGGCTCGAACAGCAGCTACGACTGAACGATTTACTCGCTCCGAAGCGTTCGCTTGTGGAGAATACACCGCGGTTTTGCTATGAGTTATATTGAAATTATTAAGTAAAGTTTGAAAAGTTTTGCTGAAAACTGAGGTCCGTTATCAGTTCGTACTTGTTTGGGTACACCAAAAACAAGGAATACTTCGTTTTTTAGATAGTCAACTATTTTATTAGTTGTACTAGACCGTAACGGTTTCAAAAGAACGAATTTGGTGAATTGGTCTAAAATAACCAAAATATAAGTATTACCAGATTTAGATCGTGGGTAAGGACCCATCAGATCTACATAGATATGTTCCCATGGTCGTAATGCAAATAACGTCTCACCTAAAGGAGGTTTAGATATTATGTTGGAACTTTTTGTAGTTTTGCATATTACACAATTTTTAACATACTCATATACTTGCTTTCGGATTCCTGGCCAATAAAACTGTTGTCGTATTCTTGTCAATGTTTTATTAATCCCACCATGTGCAGCTAACGGTACATCGTGATACTGTCTAATTATATCCTCGGTCATGCTTTGTGGGATCCATAGCTTCCAATTAGACAGATCAGTTAAAGAAAGATCAACATTCGAACTGATTTTTATGTAAATTCGATCTGACAATATTTTGAAAACAGGATATTTTTCTGGACAATCATTAATATTCTTCTTTAGTTGTACATACTCATGATCATTGAATGCGACAGAGGACAAATCAACCATTTCATTACTTTGTACTATCACTGAGTCACAAAACATTCGAGATAACGAATCTGGCACTACATTTTCGGAACCACGTTGGTGTTGTATATCGAAATCATACGCCTGAAGTTTAAGGCTCCAGCGGGCTAGCCTTCCATTAAGATCGGTTTGTGCCATCAGCCATTTAAGACTTGAATGGTCTGTTATGACTGTAAAGTGATAGCCTTCTATGTAGGGACGGAATTTTTTTATGCTTAAAACAGTGGCTAAGCATTCGAGTTCTGTGGTGCTATAATTAGACTGGGCTTGATTGATTGGAAAAAAACACAATAGGTCTCTCGTTACCTTCAGAATCTTTTTGGAATAAGACACTTCCAACACCGGTTTTTGAAGCATCACATCTGATCCAAAAAGGTTTTGAGTAATCAGGGTTGATCAATAAGGGAGCAGTGGTCAGCAAATACTTTAGTTTTTCTTAGGCCAATTGGGCTTCAGGTGTCCACACAAATTTGGTAGTCTTTTTAAGGAGGTTTGTTATTGGAGCGGTGATATCAGCATATTTAGGTATAAACCTTTGATACCAACCTGACATGCCAAGCAGTCTACGAGTTTGTTTCACGCTGGTAGGCGAAGGAAAGTTCTTTATGGCTTCAACTTTTTCTGGGTCGGTTGTTAATCCACCATTTCCTACTATGTACCCTAAGTACTTTATCTGTTTCATAAAAAAGTTACTTTTATTTACATTGATAGTCAGTCCAGCTTCAGAGAGACGTTTAGAAACTAATCTCAATAATTGCAGGTGTTCTTCTATAGTCGCTGACGTTACTAACAGATCGTCTAAATACACAAAAATTTGTTGATGGTAGCAATGAGGTATAACTTTATCCATGAGTCGACACATGGTCTGCGGGGAGTTACACAAGCCAAACGGCATTACTCTGAACTGGTACAACGGACGACCAGGAACCGTGAATGCTGTTTTATCTCTCGAGGTAGGAGCGAGTGGTATCTGCCAGAAAGCGTCTTTAAGGTCAATGCTAGAGATGTATTTTGTGCTATTTAACCTTCCGAGAATACCATTAATCAACGGCAATGGATAGGCATCCTTTTTCGTCACAGCATTGACTTTACGAGAATCGAGACATAACCTTACTTTATTGGGCTTGCGATGGAGCACAACTGGCGATGACCATGAACTCGAGCTTTCTTCTATTACCCCGAGACACAACATTCGGTCGAGTTCATTATATATCAGTTCCTGGATCGCCGGAGAAACAGAGTAATGCCGCTGCTTTATAGGAGCGCTGTCACCAACATCTATATGATGTTCTATCAATTTAGTATGGCCTAATCCATTCTTTTCAAATGAGGGTAGAATTTCTAAAATTTTATTAAATTCTGCAGCGTGATCTGTACTTAGGACGTGTTTATTATTATCAGATTCTGTAAAAGAGCTTGGACACAAAGAATTAACGAATTGAGGCATGATTTGAAAAGCCACCCAGAAATCAATGCCTAAGTAGAGAGGAGCTTGTAATGATGGTACTAGGTAAAATCTAATACGTTTGGACATATTATTAAATCGAACCATTAAATCTACGAACCCTATAATTTTGTTTTTTGATCCATCCGCAGTAGATACTTCGGATAAGATAGATTTATATTTAGCTCCGATTCTATTAATAAATTCCAGTGCACCTTGCCCTAATATACTTAAGGAAGCTCCACTGTCCAATAATCCACGAATTTGTAAACCATTTATTTCAATGATTGCGTAAGGTCTGTTATCAATTGTGCTAGTGAGATAAGTTTCCGCAACTGATCGAAGAAATTTACGGCGTGCTCTCCAATATTCTATGTTTCTCGGATATACTATATTTGTAATATTATGTGTTGATGTTGCAGTTTGGTGTAGTAGAGCATTAGGTAAATTAATGACTTTATTAGGTAATTCAGAGACTGTTCTTAACGGAACCGCCGATGGTCTGCATTGGAGGGTGGTAATGACCGTTCCTCTGTAAGAGTTGTTAGGGGTCGGAACAATGTTTTTACCGGTCGTGTCGTTCCCGATCTTCCCACTCCCGGTGAGTGGTTTTCCGTCACATTTTGACAGTAATTACACTGCGGTTTTATAATACCTTTCGCACCACAACCGTAGCAAAATATCCCTTGCGGAGGTAAATCGCAATCTTGATAACGATGTTCTGGCATACGACAATTCCAGCACACTAGGTTTTGTTTGGAGGTATCCAGTTGAAGAGATGATTTATGAATACGATAATTTGGTGGGTTTGATATTTCATTGATGTAAGGACTATCTGTATACTCATTATATGTATTAAAATCTGTTTCAATTCTACCAGGCAAGGATTGTATTCTAGAATTACTAGGAGAAAATGCTATAGTTTCCATGGCTATTTCACTCACTTTACGAGGTCTACGATCAAGTTGTGGTGACCAATCACGACGTCTTTTATCCCATAGTCGCTCATATCGATGACCAATAATTCTTAATTCTTCAATAGAAGCAATAGATAAATGAATGGTTACTTGTTGAAGATCATAGCTCATATTTTCACGCACTATTTCTAAACGATCGATTTCAGTGAAAGGACGATTTAAACGATGATTCAAGCTCTCAATTTCCAATATAAAATCATTAAGAGACTCGTTATTTCTTTGCCGGTGAGTTTCAATGAACCGTCGAGTTGCTCTGTCAGACTCAATGCTACTAAAACGTTGAATGATAGCTTGACGTAAGTCTCGATAAGTGGCGTTTGGAAACTTTTGGGTGTGTACCCAATACCATTTTTCTGCTACGTCCTTCAAAAATTTAGATATGATAGTATGTAATTGATTTATAGGAATCAGCTCACGTGAGGCAAGTGATTCCAATCTAAAAATAAAGTCATGTACCGCCAACCCTTGTGGAGTCCCTGTAAATATGATATTCCATTTGGGATTTGGTCTGAATGAATGTGGAAAATATGTTGGATTTACCGGAGGTGTTGGGGAGACATGCTCATTATTAGAGTAAGATGTTTGAATCGGATAGTTATTTTGATGTCTATCAAATTGAAGGGTCTGAATATTCTGCTTCGATGCAGAATCTCAATCAAAATCGATTGCATGATGAGAGTAGATTGTATTTTTATTGAAAGTCTGATCATATTTTTGGCTATGATGTATATTAGGGTTGAAATAGACAGAACTGCTACTTGGCTCTTGTGATGACAAAGGCTTTAATATTTCGGACTTTTTACTCCACGTAACAGTGGTTGATTCGGTTGGCACTACTGGGAACGAACTCGTGGTGTATATTGAGGTATTTACTGGCGTCACCTCTAAAGAGAAACATTTAGTAACCACTTCTTCTGGAGGTTTATCAACTACTTTCAGATTACTTAGAGTGTCAACTACTTTAGATATTCCCATCTCACTGGAACAGACACTTACAGAATATTGAGATTCAGTTATTCTCTCTAGAGAAAGGTTATACAATTTTTCTAAACGTCGCCAGTGGTTAATTAATCGGTCTACATCCGTATCTTGATGAAAGCATCCTTTTAAACGATAAGTTCTATCTTTCCAATGACTAATTCTAGCCTTTACATCGCAAAGATGATCTTCGCTTATTACTCGATCACTTTCAAATAATTTGAAAAGTATAGATATTTGATTTTTGCACAAGACATATTCCTTATTGAAATCTCGTACATGCGTCTGAGAAGGCTTTAAAGAAGGATCTTTGTTTTCAGCTATCATAGTGTCTAACAATATTTGTTCCCAATTCAAATTATCTCTATCTATATTCCTAATTTCAGCTTCAACCTGAATTTCGTCTTCACTTAACCCTTTAAGAGGGTTAAGCCCTTGCTTGTCATCTACCAGGATAGTAAAATTCTTACGTAAGGTATATATAAAGGTTTAGAAAAATAATTCAAAAAGTGCTTATAAAAACATTAAAATTAATATATAATAGTAAAAAAAATTCTCCGAAACCACAATTTATATGTAAAAAGAATTTAAATTCGCAAAAAAATTTTAAGATAGAAATTAGAAAAAAATGGAAAAATATTTTTATCAATACTATAATCTTAACGAAACTAAATAATTATTCAAATGTATATGTATAGTTAAATAAATGATTAAGGAACAAAAAAAAATTTAATTGTTTAATAAAAACAATAGTTGTTTTTGAATTAAAGAAGAAAAATATTTTTAATTTGGGTGTGATGCGATGTAATAACCGTGCAGTAAACCACGTGTAACCTAAAGAGTATAATGAAATTAAAATAGCAAAAAGATTTATTTCTAACTGAACTTAGCATTTATTGGTAGAGATAAACGAGCGTCACAGAGATAACTGATTATAGTACTTCAATCCATGACTACCGAATATGATCCCATAAACGCAAACAAAAAAATTAATATATGAAATGAAAGATGAAAAGAATACTTAAAGAATAATGGAAACTAGAAATGTCGCAATATTAAACTAAATTAATCCCAGCAAGAAATCTAAATCTAGACATTCAATTGCTGAACATTTTAGAAAAGTTTAGTATAATAATTATTATGGTCTGCTCTGCCAATTTAACTGAAATATGAAAGGAAATTCAAAGTACCATTTATCATGAGAAACCAGTTAACATGGATGTCAATCATGATAGTCAGATAATGAAATCCATTTCATCTATTTCAAATTATAAAGAACCAAACATAGTTTACTAGAAACTCTTTCCCAAAATTACAAGACCTTAATCCCCTCGACAAAACGGAAATCGTAATTTTACGAATGGTCAACGGATTGTTGAGAATATTGAGGATTATAATTTTAACAAAGCACGTTTCACACAAAAAAATTTTACTTGCGACACGTCAGATCCCTGCTCGGGCGCCATTTTTGTAACGATGACTCCATTTTTACCTACGCATGTGGTTGCTCACGTTATTTAGGTAGCTGATGATCGGTTAGGAGGGTCCCATTTCCACATGCTTAGATGTCATCCGTACAAAAAAAAATAGTAAAATGACAATCTGAAAACTCTTGATAACGCAAGGTCACTTACACAAACACATCACATCACACCCACTGTAGGGTTTACTTATGAATTTTCATTGCCCAATTGATCAAAAAAAAAAATATAAATAATAAAAATCAAAAGACAAATTGCATTCACCGATTTCATACGATAATTTCTCCAAAATATATATACGAGTATATATATAAATATAAGAAAATTCATTCACAAAAAAACCATAACTTAAATTGTTATTAATTAAATAGCTATAACAGCTATACTACCACATAAATATACTTCACCATATTGATGAATTCCGCTATAGGATGATATAATTCCCTCCATAGAAACGTTCCGGCCACCAATGACACAGCAAATCCAATCCGTTGTACTTCAGCTTTATTCCAGATAACAGAATTAGGATACTGCATACACGTTGATGATAAATTTCCGCATCCAGTAATTGATTATACACAAACTTTATTATTTATTCAAAACAAATTAACTTGGGCACATATACATAGGCCGGTACAAATGTTTATTATTCCAATTATTGTTTACATTTATGATTTGTAATTTATTTGTAATTAATTTTGATATATTAAATATAATAATTTTTAATTTTATATATTTAGTTTTAACATATTTATATTATTTAAGACGTTATTGAAAATTGTATATATTTCTTTTTTATATTTGACAATTTTCTTACACATTGGCTTATTTTTATTTTATGAAATTTTTTTATATTTATATTTATATTATATTTTGTTTTTTTTTTAAGTTGACGATCTTCTGTCTATTTATCGACTCCCCAAATCTACCCGACCACTCGCGTTTTTTTTTCGTTTTTTTTTTATCCCGTTTATCTCTACGACAACATTTTAAACCAAACGTACCGGTTAATTAAAAAGTAAACCACAGAGATGTATTACAAAAATATTGCCGAGACTCGCGAATCGTTACACATTCTTAAATAATCAGTCGCTTTTACTGATGGATTCTTTTGGCTCACATGTCAAATCAGAAATAATCGACCTTCTTCACGCTAAATGCTACACGGAGACGGTAATTATTCCACCGAAAACCACATCTTTCTTACAACCACTTGATGTGTCAATAAACGCTCCTTTTAAAAAAGCAATGCGCGATCTCTGGAGCGAGTGGTTTGCAGTAGGACCAGAAGAATATACTGCAAAGGGATATCGTAAGAAACCCCAATACCAACAGATAGTCAATTTTGTAAGTGAGGCAGTGAAACGAATCTCTCTAGAAGTTATAAAACGATCATTTGAATGTTGCGGTGTGGCTGGTTTCGGAGAAGTTATTCCAACATGCAAATTCAACAGTCGTTTAGGACAAATCGTTCACGAAGAGTCAAATATAAGCCAAACTTCTTTAGAGATCTCAGACTGCGACTCAGAACTGGCCGACGACGAATTAATTTCGGCTAGTAGTCAAGAGACATCAAGTGACGATGCAATTGGTACCGAAAAATCAGATGACTGATTAAAACAGTTATGCTCCTTTTACGAGTTGACCGTGAGTTTACACACCAAAGTTGATTATTTTTATTTTATACTCGTAAATGTTAAATGATTATTGAAATTTTCGTACTATGAGTTCGTGACTTTTTATTTTGGTTTTTTTATATATGTAGATTATATAATATGAATAAATTAAAAATTAATAAATCTATGTAAATGCTTAATTTTTCTTAATATTATTTTTATCCGAATAATGTATCTGGTACATTAATTTTTCTCCATTTAAAACGTTAATATGTCTAAAAATCGAATAACATACCATGCTACATTATACGGAATAGTACGGTAAATATTTTGATTTTGTAATGAATGAAACAATTATAATAATATTAAAAATGTTTTGTTATTATTATATAAATTATTTAACTAAACATTAGCTATAGTTGCGAAAGCATTAATATTTGATTTGGATATTATATTGTATAATTCTAAATATAATGAAAATATTTACGAAGAAAAAAATATCTCTTCTAATAACCACTACTCAAACGACACTCTAGGTGAAAGTGACTACAAAAGTACAGAAGCTTTATACAAAACAAGCTTATTTTATCAAGATATTCACAATGAGATTGTTATAATAAAAAAAACAGTTATCTCTTTAAACGATATACAAACCGACGATGAAACAAAAAATGTATTTTACCGACCTAAGTTTATTAAAGAAATATTAAAAGATTTGATACCATTTTTACCTTTATTTTCACCGATTGCTTTAATTTATTCAGAACCAGACCACTATCACCAAACCTCTAATAAATTTCATTACAATAATGCACCTGTCGAAAGCTATTTTGGAAATATTAAACACAACCTTCTCTTTAAAACTGCCGTAAAGTTGGAAAACCACCCATAAACATAGGAAATTTTTTAAAATATTCAAATGAGAAAATTGAAAACCAAATAAAAGAATTAGAACAAGAATTTCCTAAAAAATCATTTACAAATAAAAAATCACAAGACTCCAGAATTACAGATCCAGTGGATATAAACATCCAAATGTGACGCCTTGATGTCAGCAGTATATAATTTTTCCACGTGACATCTTTTCAAATGACATAAGCCATTTTGTTTTATTAAAAGGTAGTACAGTTTTAACCATGGACAGGTACGCATTGCAACAACTCGTTTACATCATTTAAACTTATTATGAAAATGGGCGTTCTTTGAAAAATACCCATCGCAAAATTCGTGATTTTTTGGTGTAAATAATCGGCCAAATCAATCTTCAATTCAAAGATTAGTGTAAAAATTCGATGAAACTGGTTGTGTTACTGATAAACCAAAAAGTGGAAGACCAAAAACTGTACGCACAAATGAAAATATTGCTGCTGTTAGTTAAAATGTAGAAAATGAACCGACAACATCAATTTCGCGTCGTTCGCAAGAATTGGGCATATCTTATGGCTCCTTATGGAGGATTTTGCATAAAGATTTGCATTTACACGCTTAAAAAATTCAATTAACCCAGAAATTGAAAGAAAGAGACCATTTACAACGTCGTAATTTCGCTAGTTGGATTATTGAACAACGAACGACAGATCCATTGTTTTCAAGCAAAATTTTGTTTAGTGATAAAGCTCATTTCACAATGGATGGATTCGTCAATAAGCAAAATTGTCGTATCTGGGGTGATGAAAATCCTCGTGTTATTCATGAAAAATCTCTACACCCACCAAAAGTTACTGTTTGGTGTGCATTTTGGGCAAATGGAATCATTGGGCCATTCTTCTTCGAAAATGATGCTGGAAATGCTGTTACTGTGAATGCTGAGCGATACCAATCAATTTTGAGAGACTTTTTATGGACACAGTTGAGTCATATTGATGTGTCTGACGTCTATTTCCAGCAACATGTCTGACGTCTATTTCCAGCGACGGTGCTACATGTCACACAACTCGACAAAACATTACGTTTTTGCAATCAAAATTTCCTCAACGTGTAATTTCACGAAATTCAGACTTCAATTGACCTCCAAGGTTATGTGATCTAACACCATTAGATTTTTTTTGTGGGGTTTTTTGAAAAGTCGAGTGTATGCTAACAAGCCACAAACAATTAATGATCTAAAGAACAACATTCAAGTTGCAATTCGTGAAATAACACCAGCAACATGTCGGAAAGTCATTGAAAATTTCGATATTCGGATTGATGCCTGCAGACGCAGTCGTGGTGGACACTTGAATGATATTCTATTCCACGTATAATTGTAATGGATCATACTTTTAATAAAAAAAAACAGCTTGAAAAAATTGCAAATAGTTTGTGTTTTATTTAAAAAAAAACATGTAGGCGCGTTTTTTGGATGACCCTTTACATTAAAAACAAAGTACACTCTACATATGAAACATTTTTCTAATGCTCGAGTCAAATATATTTTACCAATATTATTATATCTTCTGAAATTAATAAACAACATACCACAGAAAATAATATAGAATTTGGTACAGTACCAGAAGAGGTGACACAAATGATAGTGATAATCCAAATTACAAATATAATAATAATTTATTTAAAAACCCAACTTATTGTCAAAAACAATTTTTAATTGATAATATAAGTCATAATTATGTCATTGCAGTCATTAATGATAAACAAATTTGCTTTGACAGCTATAATAGCTTAAATAATGAAACATGTGTGGAAAACTTTATGATTGATATAGTGCTAGATATAGAATATAAAAAACAACCATAAAAGAATTGTGATCTAATACCAATTGAATTCGGATCAATTGTGGTTTTCTCTTTAGAGTGAAATTCAGAATTTAACAGCTACGCCAAAGATTTTCAAATAAATTCTTCAATTTTATTATTTCCTATTTTTAATGAACGGGCAAGACATTGTTTTTGAATTGTTATTAATAGTATTAAAAAAAAATTTATAATTTATGACTCTGCACAAATTAAAAGACAAGATAAGGACGATATAATATTTCATTACGAAAAGTATTACAATCAGTTTCAAAATTTTATAGTGAATATAACAATATTCATAAAAAAAATTTATTGCCATTAAGACTTAGAAAAATATTTTTTCCAAACAAATGTTATAAACAAGTTGAAAATAATGATTGTGGTATATATACAATACTACATGCATTTATTAATAAAATTGATATAAATGGTCACCTTAAAATAAATTTAAATTTTAAACGGCTCGAGTTCCAATCGGCAATCTTAAAAAATAGTAAAAACATGAGATACTTATGTTTGTTATGTGGTGAAAATGTGAATTTATGTGGTAATTCTATTCGTTGTTCCATTTGCCACAGATTCTTTCATGCAGATGAAATTCATTTAAATATAAGTAAATTTGATCTTAAAATCAAATTTTACTGTCAACTTTGTAAAATCTAATGTTTAAGTGTAACCCAAAATTATTTCGATAAATTGCCAAAAAATATTTACTATATATAGATATTAATTTTGTTCAATTAATTTCTATTCTATTATTTTTTTAAAACATACTTTAATTTATGTATTATAATTTGTTTTGGTAAATAATTAAAAATTTTACTATATATTATGATCCAAAGATAACTATCAAACTATAACCTTTTATGTTTAGTTGTTATTCTGTAACTAATTAAGAATATCATAGTATCTTATTGTATATTTAGTTAAGAAATAATTTACGTATAAATAAACTGGAAAAATGTATTCAAATCATATAAATAAAACTAATTCATTGAACTCAACAATAAATAATTTTTTTAAATTATTGAAAAACTAAATTTTCTTTGAAATTTGAATTTAAATAAAATGTATCGAACCTATTTCAAACTGTGACTTGTTCTTTATTTCCTACGCTTTATGTAAAAAATCATAAAAAGAATCGACCAAACGAAAAATTTAAAAATCATCATTTTTATCACTGATAAAAATTTAAAAACACTTAGGAATATAAATAAACACTAGTACCGCCAAATATCAATTAGAATAAAAACGGTAAGTATTTACCCTCAAAGAGTTAAAAACCAATATTCTTTTCGAACATATCAACGTTTTAATACAACTAAAACTCATATGTATTAAAATGAACAGTACAAAAAATATAATGAAATGTTGATTAAAGGAGGCTAACAGTGAAAAAGCTAATTTTAATGTATGGGCCAAAACTTCAAAAATTCTTGAGGTCCTCTGACCCAGACAATTATCCTCAAACTTCATATTCGGATGTGTTATGGCCTAAGCTATCAGAAAATCAAAATGGCATATTGGTTACTCGGGGGTCCTTCCATAGCTCACAGTGAAAAAACTGATTTTTATGTATGGGCCAAAACTTCAAAAAATTCTGGAGGTCCTCTGACCCAGACGATTATCTTCAAACTTCATATTCGGATGTGTTATGGCCTAAGCTATCAGAAAACCATAATGGCCTATTGGTTCCCCCGAGTAACCATAGCTCACAATAAAACAACTACATATATATAATAATATATGTATCTATAGTTAATACATATTTCATTTGTATGAAAAATTTACAGATTTTATGTGAAACCTTAAATATTTATTTTTTAATATTATATAAATATTCATGAGTAAATTCTGCTGGTTTTAAAAATGACAGCAGAAAAATCTCTTTTTGTGCCTCTAGCGATTTTTGTGCCTCTGGTGGTGAGTAGAAACAATATTTTTTCTGCTGGGTTTTTTCCTGCTATCTGTTACAGCATGTTGATTACATAGAACATATTATTAAAAGATACGATTGTGCTATAGTGAAAATAAAGTAAAACATTATTTCTGTGTAATGGTTTTGGATTAATTGCATAATTTTACATGCATAGTACATGTAGATGAAGTGTTGAGGACGTGGATAAAACGGGATACAATCAAATTGACTTCAATCAACGTACAAGACGAACAATTCAGATATATAGCCATTTTTAATATATTTATCACATTTTCTATATGCGCGACTAATGGAGCGGAAAATTAAAGTACATATTAAATTTTGGATAGAAAACATTTTTGTTCGAAACTCAAGGTCGATTATCAAAACCGTACGATCGTATCGTTGAAACGTGGTGAAGATCGGTTAGTTATAAAATACATAAGTTGATCGTGTTGTTAGAGTGATTAAAGAAATACACTTTCAAATTAACAACTATTTTCACGCCTCACAGGAAATCTTAAATAACAAATTGAATTGGAGTGTAGTGATACTGTTGTGTAGTTGGATTGAAATTACTTTACTCAAAAATCAAAAAGCTTAACAAATATGGAGCGTCATATTAGACTTCGAACCCGTATAACAGGTCAAATGGATGCTGTTATGTAATATAACATGTATAAAGAAATAATATACGCATATACAGTTGAATTCTGATGACATTATTCTATATTGATAAAACAAAATTGGTTTTACTAGTTTCATATTAACTTTTGACTAATGCACAATTTTTATTATATGTTGATATAAAAAATGATAATATGCATAGTCAGTAATTTTATAAGTAATATTTTTTGTATATAAGTTAAAATAAATTGAAATAAAAGTTAGTCTCTTTTTACACCTAAATCAACGGTGTTTTGACTCAATAATTGGTTAGGCCTCACCAGTGGTAACCTAACTAATTAAAACTCAATAAGATTATATCCGAGAACGAGATATAACATTGGTCCTTCGAGCCACCAAAACAATTGGCGGCAAAAAATTTGAAATTTTAAACAAATAACAACTACAAAGTTTATACCACGATATCAACTGACAGCTGGAAAACAACTACGAGCATCGTTGAAACAACTACCAGCATCGCAAGTTTTTACAATCGGAAGCAGTTCATCCAACCACAACAAAAATTTAACAAATAACACTTAGAATTACAACATAAGTGTTACAACAACTGGCGCCATGATCGATGTACTACTAAAAGAACAAGAGGAGATTGTAGAAAAAATCCAAATCCTGCAGAAAAGTTTTAATGAAGCAGAAAGATAGTCAAAAAGACAACTCGAAAGAAAAATTCAAATTCTAAAAGGATTATTTTTGCAATATGAGAGCAATCATGAAAAAATTGTTGCCTGTGTCACATTAGAGCCCTCACATGGTTACTTCATTGAACGGAGATCTACACAACAAACATACGATGCGTTCATAAATGAGATGCGGCAGCATTTGCATGTAGCCCCAACTACGCCCACGGTGACAATCGACACTCAGGCATCAACAAGTTTAATTTTCCGGAACCTCTAAAGAAAACTATAATCTGATGGATAACGATAACTCAGAAGAAGAGATACCAACGGAGAAAAGAAAATTGGTGAAAAGGGCAGAAATTAAAGTAAACTATATCAGAACTCTACTACACCAAGCTCAATTATGCTTGACTGAAAGACGTTCTAGTCCCCATTTGGCGCAGAAAATTAAACAAAAAGACAACATTAAAGGCATGATGGATCAGCTACATGAAGAGCTTCTGTTAGAAATTCCAGAAGAACAACATAGCTTCATTCCGTATTTTCAAAATCAAGAATACAATACAATGAATGAAGAACTACACGAGATGACAGCCGAGCTTCAAGAGGCAATACAACTATTGTTACCCCTAGAATGCACCAACATCAACAAGAAACCTGATTTCCAACCAGAAATAAAATTGCTTCGTATCTAAATACCATATTTCAGTGGACAATACCATGAATGGACAACGTTCCACGACAGATTTAGCAGATTTGTGCACGACAACAAAAACCTCACAGATACACACAAAATCAGTTACCTGAAAACGTATGTTAAAGGAGAGGCAGCAAAATTAATAAATCATATATCTACAACAGGAAGTAATTATACGGATGCATGGAATATACTTATTAATCGTTACAACAACAGACGATTACTGGTAACCAACCATGTCAATATGTTACTACATTTACCAAACATTACCACGGAATCAGCAACTGGAGTTAAAAATCTTCATGATACCATAGTAGAAAATTTGTATGCCTTAAAGAACTTGGACATTGACACAACAACCTGGAACGCAATACTAATACCATCAATAATGAAAAAATTGGACAACGAAACTCATCGTTTTTACTAAGTTGTTTGCAATGCATCACATGACATAACGAGGTGCCCCACCTTTGTGAAAATGCCAGTGCTGGAGAGATCAAAACTCATAGCAGGCAACAACTTATGCAGAGTTTGTTTAATCGCCACGTATAGCAAATGTATGAGCAATGAAACCTGCGTGGTTTTATGGGATTGCTACATACAAAAGAAGTACCATACAAAAAACTGTACTTCATACCGCCAAAAACAACTCCACAATAAATAATGGAGTACCATTATTAGCTACAGCGCAGATAAAGGCAACTACGCTTATTGGAAATTCAATGCAACTACGCACATTAATAGATCCAGGGTCACAATCATCTTTCATCACACAAGCAGCAACCGAATTACTAAATTTACCAAAATTTCGAGTAGATTTACAAGTCAGTGGAATTGGAGGAATGAAGACCAGTAGCATAAAATATAAGGTGTACGTAACCATATCACCACATTACTCATCAAACTTTAAACAGGTGGTAGAAACGTTCATTCTACCAAAACTGACTGAATGTTTGCCAACTGAACCAGTTAAAAGAGTTGATAACAACCCATGGAAAAACCTTACATTAGCAGATCCGAATTACGAGACACCTACATCTATTGACATGATTCTAGGTGCGGATGTATATGCAAATATTTTAGTAGACGGAGTAATTAAGGTCTCGTCAGATCATCCAGTAGCTCAAAGAACGGAGTTAGGATGGATTCTTACGGGGATGACAGAAAACCAACCAACAACAAAATCGATATCTTTAACTCTGACATCTCATGATCTCATACTGATTTGGATTTAGAACTACGTAAATTCTGGGAAATTGAAGAAATAAGCAGATGTAACCAAAACTCAGAAGACGAAGAGCTTTGTGAACGGCTATACAAAGACTCATTTAATCGATTAGCCGATGGAAGCTATGAAGTCACTATACCAATAAAGCATGAACTCACTTTAGGAGATAGCAAAAATCAAGCCATAGCAAGATTGCTACAAGTGGAGAGGAGATTAGAGAAGAATCCACATTTAAAACGAGAATGTCACAACTTTCTGAATGAGTACATCGAACTAGGACACATGGTTCCAATAAATATCATTGTATAATAATTTTATGTTACTTTTTGTGTTAATGTCTGCAGTTATCTTTATCTTTATTTTATTTTATGTTTTCTTTTTTTTTTTTTTTGCGAGCTGAAAAATTAATTTTAAAATTATAACTTTGAAAATATTATTAAGTTTACAAGAAATATTATTATGGTTTAAAAATATTATTTTGTTTAAAAAATTATTATGTTTTATTATATTTGAATTTGTATTAAATTATTATTTTTTGTGAAAGAATCGTAACTCCAAGACAGTTGTAAACCTGGAGTTCACTAACTAGTTTTATTTTAATTTTTTTTGTCTTTACAGTTACTTAATGTAGCTTATTTTTTGTATTTTGTAATTTTTGTATTTAAAATAAAACTAAGATATAAGAAAAAAAAAAAAAAAAAAAAAAAAATACAGGTGACGATACATGTAAAACCAACCTAAGCTATCTACCGTACCATGCAGTGATCAAGCAATCTAGTACAACTACCAAGCTAAGAGTAGTATTTGACGCATCGGCAAAGTCATCAAATGGATTAAGTTTTAATGACATCCAATTAGTCGGCCCAACACTTCAACAGGATCTACCATCGATAATAACATGGTGGAGGAAGCACAGATATGTATTTATTGCAGACATCGAGAAGATGTATAGACAGATTTTGGTGAGCGAAAGCCAACAAAATCTACAAAGAATAGTTTGGAGAGCTGATCCAGATGCACAAATAAAAGTTTACAAGTTACGATCAGTAACATACGGTACATCATCTGCTCCATACTTGGCCATAAGAACACTTAGACAGCTCGCGTTAGATGAGCAAAACAAATATCCTATGGCTTCAGAAATTCTGCGGAGAGACTTTTATGTTGATGACGTTCTTTCTGGTGCTGATACGATACAAGATGTAATAAAATGTCAGCAACAATTGCAAAGTATGATTGATTTTCGATGTTTTAAGCTACGAAAATGACTCGGTTATGGAAGGAATACCAGAAGAACATAGGGAAACTAAACCAACCATCATATGTAAGGAACATGAATCTATTAAAACTTTGGGCATTATGTGGAATCCACAAAATGATCGCACAATGGAAACATGTAAAATCAAAAGAAAATCCAGTGGACTGTGCCACACGAGGAATAGACCCTGACAAGCTGTGCGATCATAAGTTATGGTGGTTGGACTCAGATTGGCTTATAAGCAATGCTAATGAAACATTCCAAACAGTAATAGCAGAAACGGAGATAGAAAAGAAACAACAGCTTCCTGTTTGTACAATAAGCACAATAATACCGGATTCAACTATAACTGACAAATTCTATTTTTTCACGAAAACAATACGAGTCATCGCATATTGTAGGTGCTTTTACTGGAACATCTGGATAAACAGAGCAAGGGTGTTTAACAGCTCAAGAAATAGAGGAGGCGAAAATCAGCATTGTAAAGATTACACAACTTACCTCATTCGCCGAAGAACAAAAAGAGGAGCAGTGAGCAGTAAAAGCAAAATTCTGTCTTTACATCCCTGTTTGGACAAACACGGAGTTTTAAAGATTGGAGGGCGCTAACAACGCTCAATTCTACACTATAACGAGAAACACCCTATTATATTATCAAATAAGTGCCATCTCACTAATTTGGTTCTCGATTGGGCGCATAAGAGTACTCTACATGGGGGTGTGGACTTAACACTTGCTTTAATTAGAAAGCAATTTTGGATTCTTCAAGGCAAAAGAGCTACAAAACAACATAACCGCCACTGTCACAAGTGCTTTAGATTTAATGCTGGTCATGCAACTCAACTAATGGGAAGCTTACCATCACCAAGGGTCACACCATCCAGAGCATTTACCAATACGGGGGTAGATTATGCCGGCCCAATAAACTTTCGAATGTCCAAGGGTAGAGGATCTAAAAGCCAGAAGGGTAACATCGCAATTTCACCTGTTTAACAACAAAAGCAATACATATAGAACTAGTAAGTGACCTAACATGTGAAGGATTTCTTGCTGCCCTCAAACGCTTTATAGCACGTAGAGGAAATATTGCAAACTTATATAGTGATAATGCGACAAATTTTGTTGCAGCGAATAAATATCTGCAGTCCATCTATCACAATTCAAACAATATTGCAAATATGTTATCAATTCAAGGAATACCATGGCATTTCATCCCTCCAGGATCTCCAAATTTTGGGGGTTTATGGGAAGCAGGAGTGAAATTAGTAAAACAACACATGAAGAAAAGAATTTCACCCGCATTGTTAACATTCGAAGAATTAACTACGTTATTATATCAAATCGAGGCATCATTAAACTCTAGACCATTATGTCCTTTAACGGAGGATCTCATCGAACTTGAATACCTCACACCAGGACATTTTTAATAGGGAACTCAATGCTTGATCCATCAGACGACAAACAACTGTAGTTAAAATCACAATTATTAACTAGATGACAGCTAGTCGAAAGGATGCCCAGTGAATTTTGGAAAATTTGGAGCAAAAATTATCTACATAATATGCAGCAACATGCCAAATGGACAAGCCGACAAATAAATATAAAAAAGAACCAGTTAGTTCTAATAAGGGATGAAAATATACCACCCACTAAGTGGATAATGGCCAGAGTAATAAAAACGCATCCAGGACACGACAAATTAACTAGAGTCGTCACTTTAAAAACTCCAAATGGAACTCTTAAAAGATCCATCGCTAAGACTAGTCCGATACCTACTATCTGCCATGATGAGACAGAAGATCCGTCTCTTCCTATACAATCTGAGCTTCAAGATAATATGGCAAATGGTACTTCAACTGGTCTGCAGGCTCCCGAAATAACTCATAGAGTGCAAATTCGAGGACGTTCGACTAAACTAATATCAAAACGAATATAATTAAGATTCCGTTGTTAACTTGTTGACTTCGTCATGTGGGGGAGAATGCTATGGAATATAACATGTATAAAGAAATAATATACGCATATACAGTTGAATTCTGATGACATTATTCTATATGGATAAAACATAATTGTTTTTACTAGTTTCATAAAATTACTTTTGACTAATGCACAATTTTTATTATACGTTGATATAAAAAATGATAATATGCATAGTCAGTAGTTTTATAAGTAATATTTTTTGTATATAAATTAAAATAAATTGAAATAAAAGTTAGTCTCTTTTTACACATAAATCAACGGTGTTTTGCCTCGATAATTGGTTAGGCCTCACCAGAGGTAACCTAACTAATTGAAACTCCGAGTGGTAACCTAACTAATTATAATTGGATATTATATCCGAGAACGAGATATAACAGATGCAATACTGGTCTTTGCGAAGAAAATTGACGACACTATAACGGAAAACGCTATTCGACCACGATGAACAAATTTAATAAAATTTCATGAGGATTTCCATGATACAGAAATCGCGTTAGAAGAATTTGCGGACTATAAACCAGTGACGGCGAAAATAAATGCTGAATATTACGAAGCTAGGACGATATTAAAAGATGCATTATATCAACGTACGGGTGTAAATTCACAAAAAAGTAGAAATGGCGAAGAGTTAAATGACACATTGGAATCATTCGTTGCGCAACAAAAGCCATTTAATGAGGCGCTTAATACCACCATAGCTGTGAAACTACCTAAAGTAAACATTGAACCTTTTAGTGGTAAATATCAAATGTGGCCATCGTTTCGGGATCTATATGTAAATTGAATACACTTGCATCCCAACTTGAAAGGGTCGCAAAAGCTACAGCAATTAAAGAGCTTGTTACATGGAGAAGCAGGTGGACTAATTGGCGATATTACAGTAACCGATCAAAATTATAACGAAGCTTGGGAAAAGTTGGAAGAAAGGTACAATTAGCCAAAGCCAATTATATCAGGGCTCCTTCAAAAATTTCTGGACCAGAAACCTTGTAAAAGCGGTAACTATAGAGAGTTACGTCGCCTCTATGACCAATCTGACGAAGTAGTGCGCGCATTAAGGAGCATTGGAAAGGAGAATGAAACAAGAGATCCTTAGCTAATCCATTTATTGTTACAAAAGGTTGACCTTGATACCAAACATTTGTGGGCAAGAGAATCCGTAAATAAATCTCATCCAACATTTTCGAAGTTTCTAGCATTTCTCAATATAAGATGTGATACACTAGAATCATGCATTATAACAGAGAGAAAAGGTTATTCTGGTTCAGCGTCGAATGTATTCTTGGTGGAAAATGGATCGAATACAGCCTCAAAGATTATATGTTAAGCATTCAAGGAGGAACATTTATTGACAAGTGTCCAACGTTTCATAATAGTAGTTTTGAGGCTCGTATTCAATTAGTAAATCAAAAGAGATTGTGTCATAACTGTCTAAAGAAGGGTCATTATTCAGCAAGATGTTATTCTAAAACTTCATGCCTAATATGTAGAAAAAAACATCATTCGCTTTTGCATCAACATAAAAAGTTAGGTTCAGGCCATCAAACAATTCAGTATTCATCGAACACCCAAAATCAATTCTGTAATCAACAAGTAGTCAACTATCAACAGTCCCAACAAGTCAACACCTTCAATCAACCAGTAATGAATTAACAACAGTACCAATCTGTCAACACTTACACTTAATACAGGAACAATTAATTAAAAGAGAAAAATCGGTTTCTGCAGATCAGAAATCAATACCAGAACACACATCAACACCAGATTTATCATTATGTAATAATAAGGATTTACAATTTTCTTGCATTATGTTACCCACATCTATCGTAAATGTGAAGTCACACAGTAGTGAGACGGTACAAGCTCGGGTACTCTTTAATTGGGGATCTCAATGTTCCTTTATCACCGAATCAATGATGCAACGCCTAGGCCTAATACGTAAAAAATCAAATATCAAAATTATCGGTCTAGCTTCTTTGGCTGTCGGTTCTACTAGAGGTAAAACGACAGTAATTGTACAATCGAAATGCAAACTTAAGTACACCATCACAGTCACGTCTCAGATAATAAAATCAATATCGTCCACGTTACCTGAGACAAGTTTTAAAATACAATCTTACGACCAACTAAAGGACATTCATCTCGCTGATTCGCAGTTTAACGAATCACGACCATTAGATATATTGATCGGCGCAGAAAATTTCTTTGAGATCATTGGAAATCAAAGATTATATATCCCTGGACTACTACCCTTGTCTGAATCGCAGTTTGGTTGGTTAGTAGCCGGTAAGCCGGTAGTATGAATTCAAGAATTAAAATTCATCGTAAGATGTTAAAAATTCAAGCAGATCTATTTACAATACTACTAACTTTCCGAAGTCATCAGGTCGTTTTTGTCGCAGAAATTGAGAAAATGTACCGACAAATATGGGTCAATAATGATGACTGCAATTATCAATTAATACTGTGGCGTGAAAACCCCACGAAACCAATTAACATCTATAAATTATTTACAATTACGTATGGAGTTAACTGTTCACCTTATTTAGCTGTACGAACGCTTCAACAGATAGCACATGAGAACTCTACAGATTATCCGGACGCATCTAATGCAATACGAAACCATTTTTATATGGATGATTTACTATCGGGAGCAGAAATGGAAGAAGATGCGCTGTTGTTGAAAAACTAAATTACCTCATTACTTGAGCACCATGGATTTCAATTACGGAAATGGCGATCAAATTCAAAGCAACTGTTAGATTCGTTTTCGCAAGCTGAAATATCAACGATACCTAAATTATTAGAAGAAAACCCAACAACAACAACACTTGGTATAATATGGAATGCGATCACAAATATGTTCTCATTTCGAATTTACTTCTCAGAAATAAATAACTGGACGAAACCACAATACTATCGGAGATATCTAAAATCTATGACCCGTTTGGATGGCTTGCACCAATCGTTATGATATTTAAAATAATGATTCAAAGATTATGGGTAGCACACCTTGATTGGGATACACCATTACCGTTGAAGTTGAATGACGAATTTCAATCAGTTTACCAAGGTCTCATTTATCTAGATAAAATTACGATTCAAAGACGGTATCACAAATTTTCCCAGGCCAAACTAAAGTCAATTCAAATTCATGCGTTTTGCGACGCTTCAGAGAAAGCTTACGGAGCGGTGGCTTATTTGAGGGCAATGGGAACTGATGAAAATATTAGCACAAAAATAATACGTTTAAAAGGGAAGGTAGCTCCTATAACAAATAAGTTTACCACGACTGGAATTGTGTGGTGCACATATCCTCGCCAAACTGATAAAATTTATTAAGAGTGTATTATATCCGAATATTCCTATAGAGGTGCAGGCTTGGTGTGACTCATATCGTACTTCACTGGCTATCGGACATACCAAGACGTTGGAAATCATTCATAGCGAGTCGCACTTCATATATTTTGGACATTATTCCAACTCGACAATGGCGCTATGTACCTAGCAAAGAAAACCCTGCGGATCTACTTAGCAGAGGTTTACCGGCGACACAATAATATAAAATGGAATTATGGTGGAAAATACCATCATGGCTGAAACAACCATCAAGTCGTTGACCATCGCAAAAGTTACCACTACGAAACTTAGATTCTACAATTTCAGAAACAAGAGCGACACTAGTTTGTATGAACGTATCACAATTATCTTTTATCGAAAATCTGATAAAGTCATGTTCGTCATATCTGAAAGTCAAGTGTTCATTGGTATACGTTTTTAGGTTTTGTCGAGTTTCAGTAGGTGGACTTAAACGCGGACCTATACAAATAAACGAATTACTTCGAGCCGAAAATCTTATTTTTCGCACTATACAATCTCAGAGATTCAACGATGAAATATCAAGTTTGCGTAATCAGACAGTGATAAAATCAAAATCAAAATTAAGATCGTTGAATATATTTATGGACGATAGAGGAGTGCTCAGAGTAGGCGCTCGGTTAAAAAATGCGATTCTGAAATATTCATCCAAACACTCAATTATATTGTCGAAGGATCATCGAAGGTTAGGTTAGGTTAGGTTAGGTTAGAGTGGCTGCTAACGCACACTTAGACCGTTGCCGGTCCGTTGTGATAGCACAGGATCTTAGTCCCCTAATACCCCTAACACTCTATTGTAACCATCCTGAGCTACTAATGTAGCGTAAAATGTCCCGCACCTTACTATCTGCACGATCTGAAAGGTTGTGCATTACATACCTACCCAAGTGTAAATGTCTTCTTAGTGCCAGTACAGGACAAGAGCACAGGAACAAGCGTCTCTTTCTCCTCCTCGTCCATGCAGCTTCTACAGAAGTCATTTGTTTCTAGACCCAGCCTTCTCGCATGTTCCCCGAAAAGGCAGTGTCCCGTTAATATTCCTACTATTCTTCTAACATCTCTCCTTTTCAGAGCGATTAAGGTCCTGGAGCGATTCAAATCCAACCTTGGCCACATTTATCTCACTCTCTCGCATGTGAGGGTGTTAAACCACCTTTCCTGTGCTGAAGCTTCCACCCTTTTCCTCAGAGCCAGTATAAACTCAGCTGTAGGCCTCCCCACATTGGCCCTTTCAGCCTTCACCTGAAGAGTTGTACCTGGCCTAGCTAGTTCGTCTGCCCTGCAGTTACCCTTGACGTCAGAGTGGCCGGAGAACCAGATAATCTGAATATTAAAATGCTCACTCATTTCGTTAAGAGACGAGTGTCAACCCAATGTCACCCTAGACTTCAACAGCACTGCTTCCAGCGACTTGATAGCCGCCTGACTGTCCACATAAATCTTGATATCCCTCTTGGATATTTATGCTTCAACCAGTTCAAGGCTTCCTCAATCGCTATTATCTCCGCCTGCTACACGCTGCAGTGGTCAGGGAGACGAACGGAAGTTCTTATATTTAATGCTCCACAGAACAGCCCAGCTCCGACCTTACCATCTAGCTTTGATCCGTCCGTGTAGAATTGTATAGCTTCGGTTTCCAGTGCTAGCTTATTCCCCCAGAATTCTCTTGAAAGGATTAAGGTTTGAAAACCTTTTTCGAAGCATAATATTTGCGTAATATAGTCAAGGTTCAACATTTCCTTCTTTAGCGAACCAATTATTGTCGAGTGACCTGCCTGAAGGTGTTTCCACTGAGACACGGCCGTTTGTCTAGTGACTATGTTAGCCGCCATCTGTTTACCACATATATCCACTGGAAGAAGGTGTAACATGACCTCTAAGGCCTGAGTAGGTGTTGTTCTCAGTGCCCGCTTATCAGCAAACAGGACATCATTTGCGCCTTCTCTAACTTTTTTCAGTGCTGGCCACCAAACACTCACTCCATACATAAGAACGGAAGTAAGTCACTCCATACATAACTACGGCCGTGTAGTGCCAATGTTCCAGCTCCGGTCTGACATCCCAAAGTCTGCCTATTGCATTCCTACACGAATACATCGCCGTCGTAGCTTTGCTGATTCTCTCCAAGATGTTCGGCTTCCAGCTTAGTTTACTGTCTAAAGATTACACCCAGAAATCTCGCTTTATCAGTAAAGGCCAGTTTAGTCCCATTTACAGTAGGTGGGTCAACTACTGGAATTTTATATTTCTTCGTGAAGAGTACCAGCTCTGTCTTAGATGGATTAACTTCCAAGCCACATTTACTGGCCCATCTTGTAATAATAAGAAGCGCGTTCTGCATTACCTCCTTAATAGTCGGTAAGAATTTACCTGATACCATGATCGCCACGTCATCAGCGTAGGCGACCACTTCTATACCCTCCCTCTCTAACTCCAGAAGTAGGCCATTAATCTCCATGTTCCAGAGAAGAGGAGACAGGACTTCCCCCTTGTGGGGTTCCCCTAACCACTCGCCTTCTTATAGTTGACTCCCCTAACTCTGAGTTTACAGTCCTGCTTCCCAGCATATGACTGATCAACTTGATTACGGAGATTTCTACTTCCATAAACGATAATCCTTTCAGGATTGCATCTGTCTGAACGTTATTAAAGGCGCCCTCAATATCAAGAAAAGCTACCAAACAATACTCCTTTGAGTCAAATGATCTCTCAATTGTGCGTACCAAGGTATGTAGGTCCGTATCTACCGACTTACCCTTACCGTACGCATGTTGAGAGGTTGACCATTTCTCCTGCTTTAAGTTCATACTATGTGTTTCTACCAGCCTTTCCAGGGTTTTCAACAGTAAGGATGATAATGTTATAGGTCTTAGGTCCTTTGGATAGCCATGCGATCCTTTTGCCGCTTTCGGAATAAAAACCACCCTGACCTCCATCCATTGCCTCGGAATGCAGACCAACTTTAAACAACTCTTAAAGATCGCCTCCAACTACGGGAGGATTATTTCCGAGCTGTTCTGGATTTCTTCCGGTATAATCCGATCCGGTCCAGCCAATTTGTACGGCTTGAACCCTTTTATAGCCTACAGAATTCGTTTTTTATTTACAATATCCGGTGCGCGCAACGAACAAGCTATTCCCGACGCTCTCAGTTCCATCGAGTTGTCTAAACTACCCGGGAAGTGAGTGTCTATGAGAATCTTGAGAGATTCCTCACTGGAATCGGGCCAAGAACCATCAGGTTTAATTAAGTAACCTATGTTTGTTGGATTTGTGGAGAGAATCTTCCGAAGGCGAGAAGTTTCCGAGACATCTTCCATTTTGTCACAGAATATCCTCCAGGAGCTCCTTTGTGCCTTCTTCAATTCTCTCTTATATAGTCTCAGCGTCTCCTTGTACGAGTCCCAATACTGAGATTCTCTAGTCCTCTTGGCGTTATTAAACGCCGTTGTGCACGACTTCTTTATGGCCCGCAATTTTTTTGACCACCAGCCGGTTTCTGTTTCCCCCTGGGTTCTACCTCAGGACAAGCAGCACCAAAGAATTGGTTACAAACTGGTGAAACTGAATTCCACCATGCGGTCCATATCCTCAATGGTCGCTGGGGGCTCTAGGACCCCCGATGGCATTAGTCGCTTAAGTTCTTTAATCACTTTATACCTACTCCAGTTTGTTCTCCTAGGATTCCTATAATATTTCTGGGAAGCAGGGCAAATGTTGATATTAACGGTTATATAACGGTGGTCAGAGAAGGAATGTTCCTTCCCTACTTTCCACTCTACAATCGTATGAAAAATATTTTCTGATGCGAAGGTCATATCCAGAACTTCCTTCCTATTTTTAAAAATAAAAGTGGGTTCTCTCCCAATATTACATACATACAGGTTCGTTTCCAAGAAATAATTGAAAAGTGTCTCACCCCTTTCATTGCTGTCCGAACTTCCCCAGATCGTATGATGCGCGTTAACATCGCAGCCCAGAATCATCCCGGTTTTTCTGCGCTTCGCTTCGAGGATCAGTTCCCCCAGGTTACCGATCCGAAACCAAAACCGATAACCCCCTTTAACTTGGCAAGAGAAGCAAGGGACTCCCTATTTATTGCCAATACTGACAAACGAAAGTTTCCCTTGGCCTCCTCTTGCCTAACGACCTTCCAATTGTCCATCGGAAGATCAGGGTTGCTGATCCTAATGGTCTCCAGCACCTCACTCCTGCTTTCTGGCTTGATTGGTAGGTAGACGCGCGTCCCCGGCCTTCAAGGAATTTCTTCCTTGTTTACAGCCGCAAGCTTCGAGCCTGGCCACAACACGCCTTTTCCTTCTATCGCTTGTCTGTACAGATCAACTGATCTCTGATCCAGACAAGCAATAAGTTTTGCGCGCCCTTGATACTAACCCGCATCTCTGCAGGACGGTGGAGGCCCCGGATGTTCTTTTACAAACTTCAGGAAGGTGTCGCTAAGCGCGTCAAACACCTTCCACCATTTCTCAACAGTGATGCTCCAATCCTCTTGACCATTGTCAATGACGGCTAGAATCATTCCGTGCTCCTTCACGATGTCACTGAATTATCCCCTTTTCGAGGATTCCCCAGCGGCATGGTGTCCGCTTGCAACTTCGCCCGCTTACTTCCGCTAGCTTCCGGTTCGTCCTGAGACTGCTGTCGTTTAGACACGCTGTCCCCTTTTGACCTTCCGCTGCAGAACGTATCTTTGGCCCAAGCCACGGACTGCCTCTGTTCCGATGTAAGCTGCCCCTCAGGAATCGCAGCCCATCTATCGAGTACTCTCTTCGCTGAACGCCGAAGTCTATATCTTTGTTTAGAGGTAGACCCACCTTCTCGGCTCTGGATTCCCTCTTTCTTGTCCGCCTTTTTAAGAGCGACGGTCTCTTTATTTTTTTCACTTTTATCTTCCATTATACTCACACGAGTGTCGGAGAAAAGAGGTCCGCCTGCACAGAGATCCGTATGTGCAGGTAAGGCTATATACAACTGGAGGTCGCCAGGTATTCAGAGGGCTCCGTTCGCGACTGGGCTTTATTTAGGGGGCCCCCAGCCTGGCCGATCGTTGGCACGGATTGCATTACACCTTAATCCAGCCCCCTGCCGCCATTTAGCGTGACCCGCCCCATACCTAGGTTAGTTTAACACACCCGTTCGTTGAATGACAACCTGGAGGCAACGGCAACTGTGCGGCAAGGATCATCGAATAAATCATCTAATTATCCAAGAATTACATCACGAATTATTACATGGTGGAGTATCACTAGTTCTTAAACTTTTACTTATTTATATTTATATGTATGTATATAAGATTTTTTTTTTTCAAAAACTTGATTTACGAAACATTTATCACGAAAACTTGCAATCAAAGTGACTCTTCAAAGTGAGTATTCTAAATCCACCGTATATTTATACCCGAGAAAAAAAGCATTTTTGTTCTGCCAAATTAGCGTGAAATTTCCCGTGACATCATCAACAAAATCGATAGTCGAGATTTACTTTCAACCGCTTAATCATTAATGATAAGCTTTCTCGATCATCCACTGCAGCAATTTCGAACTTCGGTAAAAACACTCAAATTATGGTGATTGATACAAATCATGCATGTCGATTGAAAATAAATCAACTTAAAATATTTCGATAACCAACACTAAGGGGTTACGCGAATTACTATCTCCAACATATGTACAGACTTTTCATTAAACGAAGTGTCTTAGCAACCATTTAGGCGTTGTAATAGTATATAATTTAATTTGATTTGTTGGTACAGTTCGAAATTCAAACGGGTAATAATTACTTCACGATGTCCTTGATACAGAACGAAAGCTCTGTAACAAAGTCTATAGAAAAAATCAAAAACATCTCGAAATTTCATTATTTATGTTCTACGCCTACTGTTGCCATGGGTTTTTGCAAAAACATGTATAAAAATCCTCATATCTGACTCAACCCTAACATTAACACATAATGGGATTATACATACATCCCATGGCCTAAATTATATCTTAACGTTAATGATTAGAAGACAAAGAATAAGAAACCTGATAAGTTTATTTTCAATGACATACACTGTGACAAAGAAGAATCGTCAACAACTCATTACAAAAGAAAATGTATGTAGTTATACGTTTTAACAACCACTTACCCGAGGTTACCAAAACAGAACTTTATAAATGCTTGGTATGAGAAGAAAATAACATAAATAAAGATTTTAGTGGAAATTTAACACTTTCTTAAGACTATGCCTTTGTTGTGTATCATCAATTGGGATTTCGATGATTAATGATGATATGTTATGTAACTGGTTAAAGCTGAATCACTGGCGACGACGAAGAATAATACGCCAATTACTTGTATATCTCCAAAAGATATTTAATTCGAAGCACTTGTAGTTCTCGTTGTCGAAATGGTATATACAACATTAAAAACACAACGAGATGAAGCTACCAAGTAGTCAACAAATATTTATTATAAATTTATTTTGTTTTATTTTTACAGGGTTTTACAAACATTCTATAATTAATTTTATATAATTCAAGTATCTTAATACATAATTATGATTTAAATATAAATTAATATTATATAATAACTAGGCGTGACCATACCCGCGGCCTTAAAGTCTGTGAACTTTCAACAATTCACTTATTTTTCTTTTAAAAATTACAAATATAATCAATAATAACATAATCGTCTAACATTGAAACTTAATGACATAAATGAACTATCTACGATTCTTCATCAGTTGGTAGAACACTTATTCGGTTTACTGCTCTTTTTAGTGAAGATTGAGCTGTTTTAATTGTAACTACCCGTATCACGCCGTCCTTACCTGGATGCGTGTTGATAATCCGCCCGAGACTCCATTTCATGGGTGGCAAATTATCATCGTGAAGAAGCACCAATGCTCCAATTGGATATTTTTCTTGGCCCTTTTGCCATTTATAACGTCGTTGTAATTCAGTTAAATACTCGACGTGCCAACGTTTCCAGAAATACTGTAAATTTCGTTGAACTAATTGGAATCTTGATAGTCTGTTTGTGCGTAGATCAAGCAGAGAGGGTTCAGTCAACGCAGTTAAAGGTGATCCAACTATAAAATGACCTGGAGATAGGACAGTCAAGTCAGATGGATCACTGGTCATGGCGGTTAAAGGGCGAGAATTTAAACAAGCTTCGATCTGCGATATTAATGTGTTAAATTCTTCAAATGTGAATAACGATGCTCCGACTACACGTTTCATATGATATTTTGTACTTTTAATGGCAGACTCCCACAATCCTCCAAAATGTGGGGATCGCGGTGGAATTGTGTGCCACTCGATGTTATGCGAGGTACAGTATCGTATGATGTCATCGTTGAACTGTTGAGATAAAAATAATTTCTTCAAATCAGCAAGTTCAGAACGAGCTCCAATAAAATTAGTAGCGTTGTCCGAATAGATTTTGCTACACATTCCTCGTCGGGCACCGAAACGGCGAAAACAGGCAAGAAATGATTCTGTCGTTAAATTCATAACTATCTCCAGATGGACTGCTTTGGTGGTAAAACATATAAATAAACATATGTAACATTTAAGATTTATCTTAGATTTAACAGATTGTTTGACTATGAAAGGACCGCAGAAGTCAATACCTACGGTAATGAAAGGTCGAACTGACCTTGTGACTCGGTCGGCCGGTAGATCACCCATAATTTGACTTCTGATATGAGGTCGAGCGTAAAAACATCGAATACAGCCATTAACTACTGTCCTACAGAGACTTCGACCCCCAGTGATCCAATACAATAAACGAAGGTTATATAAAAGTGCTTGTGGTCCAGCATGGAGTAGTCGAATATGTTCATGCCGCACAATTAACTTACTTAATACATGATTCCCTGGCAGTAATAAAGGATGTCTACGGTCGTATGATATTGGTGCATTCCCGAGTCGACCACCAACTCTTAACAGACCATCTGCATCTAGGAAAGGAGATAGCAAACGTAATGAGCTTTTGTGGGGTATTGAATGGTTAGTTTTAAGACATTTTATGTCTTCTTCGAATTCATTTTGTTGGATTAGTTTTATCAATCGATGCAACGTTTTACTGGTTTCAATAGGTCGAAGATGTATCGAGGTGCATAATTTACGAGCAGATTTATTTGCAGCATTTTGATAAAATCGGAAAATGTAGGCTACAACACGTAGCAAGGTGTTAAGTGATTGAAATCGAGTAAATATATCATGGGTACCGGGTTTTGTTTGACTATGCACTAGCATTGATGGTTTGCGCATATCTAGATCTTGTTGATCTAGACTAAGTTGTTGACTAGTTGATTTAGGCCACTCTTCTTCGCTTTGAAGCAAGTATTTTGGACCATTCCACCACAATGTTGCATTTAGAAAGTCAGATGGCATTAAACCTCTGGAAACGTAGTCTGCAGGGTTCGACCGAGAGTTAACATAATACCAATTATTAGGCGAAGTGTAGTCTTGAATCTTGGCCACTCGGTTTGCCACAAACGTGGCATATTTATGTGGCACTGATTTAATCCAATGAAGTGTTATTTCAGAGTCAGACCATAGGTATATTGCATCGAATGATATATCCAAAATATTTAATAGCTTATTGGTCATTTCGGCCAACAACAATGCTGCGCAAAGCTCTAATCGAGGAATAGTCTGTTTTTTCAGAGGTGCTACTCGTGATTTGGCACATATTAACTTGACATGATGGTGATCTGAATTATCAGTCATTCGAATGTACATTACACATCCAAACGCTCTTTCTGAAGCATCGCCATAACCGTGCAGTTCTATGCGTTTGACATCTGGCAATAAAATAGATCTTGGAACAAGTATTTTCTTTAAATCACTAAGTTCAGTTTTGAATTTGATCCATTTATTTGCAATACTATCTGGAATGAGGTCATCCCAGCTTATTGTTTGAAGAGTCCACAACTCCTGCATAAATAACTTTGCCGTTACGATTATAGGTGCACATAATCCTAATGGGTCGAAAAGTTGACATATCTCAGACAACATATTTCGCTTTGAACAAAGTGTATGAATCGATAGTTTGTCCAATTGCGCTTCAAAATGATCAATATCTGTGTTCCACGAAAGGCCCAATACTAAAGTAATAGGAGACTGTGGCTGATGTTCCGACGAAAGTAATGGATCGTTCGAGTAAAATTTCCGAAGTTCGAAACCTCCCAGCAATAATAGATTTATCAAGTCAGATTTTAATGCTAACGCTTCGTTAATGGTTGCCGCGCCTGTCAGAACATCGTCAACGTAAAAATCACTGGCTAATACATTTGCGGCAATCGGAAATTGATCATGCTCATCGATGGATAGTTGTTTCAGAGTTCGTGTTGCTAAAAACGGTGCACTTGCCGTCCCATACGTTACTGTACATAATTTGAATACCTGCATTTCCTCTGAAGAGTGATTCCGCCACCAAATTCTTTGAAGATTTTGCTGTTCGTCATGTACGAGAATCTGGCGATACATTTTCGCTATGTCACCACAAAACGCGTAAATGTGTTTTCGAAATCGTAGAACTATGGAAAATAGGTCTTGCTGTATAGTAGGTCCGACCATCAGGCAATCATTGAGTGATAATTGTGACGATGTTTTCGAGGAGGCATTAAACACCACTCTGAGTTTGGTGGTGGTACTCTGATTTTTGAGCACATAATGATGTGGCATATAGTAGTTTTGGGTTGCCATTGGATTGGAAACCTGCACCATATGACCTAAAGCAATGTACTCGGACATGAACTCCCTATATGATTGATATAACTCTTCGTTGACGCGAAGACGTTTTTCTAACGATAAGAACTGACGACGAGCTGATAAATGCGATGATTCTAAGTTGACTATATTAGGTTTAACTGGCAATGCAACTGAATATCGTCCGTCTGGTAATCGTTTAACATTGTTACAATAATGGTTTTCGCACAGCATTTCTTCCGACGAATAATTGGATTTGACCGAAATATTCTCCAATTCCCAAAACTGCCGTAGCTGTGTTTCAAGAGTTTGGATGCTGCATAATGCTACATGTGATTGCTGTTGTCTATGCTTACCACTAATGCCTTCAGCCTTTCCACAGACGACGTAGCCCAATTTGGTGGCGAAAAAAGGCGGCAGTTCTTTACATAACTTGATAGATGCACCTGTAAACAATTGGTTGTAAATTTCAGCACCTAATAATAAATCGATACGATCGGGTACATTAAAACATGGGTCTGCTAGTTTTACTTCGACGGGTAATGAACTAAATTTGAAGTCCAAATGCACAGTGGGAAGATGATTTGTAATTTTTGGAAGTACATAGACTTTTAGTTCGATGCTATAATCAGACACACGCGATGAAATTGTAAGATAAATTTTGTGCTTAATACTTGACTCTTTACCACCAATGCCCGCAATAGTTTTAAAGGTTGGATATTTTATTGCCTTCAAAATATTGCACGCATCATTAGTTATAAAATTCATGTGAGAGCCACTATCAAGTAGAGCTCTACATATCAATTGATGACCATTCGAAGTCGAAGTATTTACTAGTGCTGTGCCAATGAGAATAATCTCTCGCGAAGGTGATGGTACTGACGAGTTCAATGAGACTGACTCTAGAATGTTGTTTATTGACTGAGATTTGCTTGTACCTGATATATTGCAATCAACTGCAGATAAAATATCCGACTTAGACGCTGCTTCATGTTTCGATGCAGTTGAATTTGGCACTGGTGGAATCCTTACAGATTTGTTCGATTGATAATTTTTGAAGTGAAGACTGGTATGATGTTTTAGCGAACATATTTGGCATGGCGCTTGCATGCACTCTCGAACCGGGTGTCTATCTATAAGGCAGTTAACGCATAGTTTATTGTCTCTGACAAACTGAAAACGCATTTTTGGAGTTTATTGTTAAACGATGGGCACTGAGACATTGAATGAGATTCTGAACAATAAGCACAGTAGTTTGAATTAATCATTAAAGAGGATGATCTAGAACTCTTTGGTAATATCTTCTTTGCATCTCTGAGTGGTCTCGATGGTTGATGTGAGGGGTTGTAATGTAACGCTTGAAGTAACCGTACACGTGTTCGTAGTATATTTATGAAATCATCAAAAGTAAGAATACTTGTCGGATTTGAATTCTTAATAACCGCTGTTCGTGAAGCATTATCTAATTTGTGTGTTAAATGATGAGTTAACATGAGGTCCCATTCACAAACCTTTACCTTTAATGAATTTAGTGCGTTGTAATGTTTTAATGCTTTATCTATAAACGATTGAAGTGCCTTAGAGGAATTTTCCATTGGACCTTTAATTTCGTAGATTTCTTGCATGTGATACCTTTGAATGGCGAACTCATTATTATATTTGTCACAAATCGTCTTCCAAGCTACATCATAATTTTCAGCTGTAACCGAAAGATTTTCGATCAAACTGTACGCTGAACCGGATCGAACATGAGAGATTAGATAAATGAATTTAACGGTCGGCTCTATGTTTTTACTATGAATTAGATCGCTGAAAATATCCCGAAAAGCCAGCCATTCTGACTCAGCGCCACTAAACAAGGGAATTTTTAATTCTGGTAAGCGAATTCCCGTGGAGACGGTATTCCCAGTAGAAGCTTCATGAATCGAGGAATTATGAAATGCAACTGTTGTCGAAGTGTCTTCCACTCTTTTTAATTCGTATACTTTATTAATTATACTCGATTCTAGAGCGCCATAATCATCTTCAAATGATTCACGGTCGCTCGTGGAAACATCAATAGATTCTATTTTGGATTGAACTGCGTTATACTTGTCATACACTACTTGAATGCGACGTAACAGAGACTCAAGAGATCCCAAAGTAGAGGCTAAACTGAACTGATTTTTAAAATATGTCAATTGACCTTTAAACGCGGCGCGTTGTTTCTTTAACAATTCGAGTTTGGAAGCTTCTTCAGTCATGTTGTTTCACTAATAACTTTCGACTTGCGAGGTTATATATATATATAATAATAAACCGACACTACACTTCAATGTTACACGAAAAGTATTTATCTTGATATTAAACCTTTTCTAAATTAAACTTAACTTAAACTTACGCGTAACTACTTATTTCGTGCTGTCCCCTTGGTGTTAAGCCATCAAACTGCTTATCCTGTAGGACACTCTTCGCTCCTGGTAGTTCTTATTGATGTAGTGCCCCTTAATGACCGGTAATACTATTATTGCTATCAACAAACCTTGCTGTTTAATGGAATTGATGATATGAGATAATCCGTTCTCAATTTGATGTACATAAATATTGTATAATTTAGTGATGGAGTAGTTCCAACTCGATTTGTTTCCGTATAAATGTATGCCGAAGAGTAGAATATGGAATTACTTTCCAATGTATCCTACCGCATGTAGGCTAATGTTAGGATGTGAATGATGAACCACCACGTGCAAATTCACATCCGGCTCGAAGGACCAAAATGGCGACGACGAAGAATAATACGCCAATTACTTGTATATCTCCAAAAGATATTTAATTCGAAGCACTTGTAGTTCTCGTTGTCGAAATGGTATATACAACATTAAAAACACAACGAGATGAAGCTACCAAGTAGTCAACAAATATTTATTATAAATTTATTTTGTTTTATTTATTTATGTGTACCAAGTTTGGTTATAAATTTTATTACATTGCTCTATGACAATCTGAACTACAATACTATTAAAAACCTTGATTACCTTAATTGACAATAAAACATGTCCTCTCGAAAACTCTCGACCACCAATAGACCAGTTTTAAAATTCAGCTTTTTCGAGAATACATTAAAATGTAATCAGGGTTTTACAAACATTCTATAATTAATTTTATATAATTCAAGTATCTTAATACATAATTATGATTTAAATATAAATTAATATTATATAATAACTAGGCGTGACCAATCACAATACTCACGAACTCGCAGCGACCATAATGCAGCGATGGTGGGATGCAAATATTCAATTATGTATCTTTTATTTATTTATTTGTATATTGCTTATAATTTTAATACAAACTGTAAAGATCGTCCTAAAGTCTCGTTTTTCTTTATAAATATATTTTTTATATACTTTTACACTTACCTCCAATAAATGATCGACCCGTGACGTATAATTGAAAATGACGTGTTGTAAATTATATTTGTTGTAATTGAGCATGGTATTGGTAAATTAAAATTTGGTGGATGATATAAAATAGAAAAAATTGTGTACGGGAAAAATAATTTTGAGACAGTGACCCAATTGAGAAAATTAAAATGAAAATGACCCATGAGAAAATTATAAAAATATAATAAGAAAATAAATTAAATTTTTGTTTATCTCTTATCTGTTTTGGGGTTCAAGGCACTCCCTACTTGTTCGCGGTTCGCTTATTTACCTCCTTAATTTTTACGCCATAACAGCCAAAGCGAGGACGTACGGCTATAGGTCTTATTTTCCTAACCATCTCACATTGCATAGCTCCATAGTGCTGGCATCGAAGATGGATCAGCCCATGAGTTCTGCACTCCAACAGGGGGTCATAGTTGTGTTCATTTACACCACAGATCGTAATTTCATGGTTAAAAATTCCTTTTGCATCCTGCCCCTATCGGAATTTGAACCTGGTACCTCCCGCTCCAACTGTCGCAATTTTAACCACTGAGCCACCTGGGCGGTAAATTTTTGGTTGTGTTGGAAAAAAAGGATTAATCGAAAGAAAAGTAAGGAAATTATGTGAGAGATGGTTGATAATGTAGATTAATCGAACTATATGTGTTAATCAAACTATGTATATGAAATATAACTGAGTGAAATTGAATTGATATTGATTGTATGGTTATTTAAGTTTAATTTAAACATAAATTGTTATTTTATGAAATTTAACCAATTGTAAAATTAAGACTGTAAAACTGTGAATAAGAAAGAAATAAGAACATAAAATAAAATAAACTCGACCAATGAATGGTTACATAAAATAAATTGTGATGTATTAATTATGAATGGGAAACAAATAATAAAACCAAAAAATTTTTCCAACGCATTGGTACCATTTGTTTCTATATATCATTAACATACAACTGGCGGCCTATGAAGCGAAGAATTCAATACTTCCACCCAGGCATTACTAAAATACCATCGAGTAGTATATTGAGATCCATCGACATATATACGATATACGTAGAGAAACCACAATCGACGCAAAAACCAAGGTAAGTAAGATTATCACCGGCAACCCTTGGGAGCGACAGTGCTTTACGGAAACAAATTACTTAACAACTCTAGGCGATAATCGTTTTGGGATTTTTTTGTTATACTTTACCACGTGGAATCGACGGGTAACCTCAACAGTTGCGGACCAGGGCTCGGTAATCAAGACATTGAGGGTGCCGAAATATACTCAGAGGGTGCCGAAATTCGGGAAACGGGATTTATATTTAAGTATTTGCATGAGTTTTTTTATATTTCTTAAATTAATGTTAGTTTTTTTTTATTCGTTCATCTCAATTTAAAAAATATAGGGATATAGTGTAAGATTAATTTTTTTTTTGAAACAACTGGATACTGTTAGCGGAAAATATTGAGTCATGCTTCGTACTCCACAAAATATAATTGCTTTCTTTTCCTAGTCGCTTATACTTTATTATGTGCTACATATTAAGGGTTATGGGGGTTAGGCTACTGACCATGTGGTTCATATAGGTAGGCTAAATATTATTTTTCTCTAGCCATAGGTTTTAATTGCACACTCAATAATTTTTTTGTAAGATGGCAGGACTGCATGTGATCAACGGACCTCCCAAGCCGCCACTGCCACCCGTATTCGTGTGCCGTCACAGTTGTACGTCAATGACCCATTCCATCAGGTTACAATACTTTCAATAAAATCTTCTGAATACATATTTTCAATAAAATCTGCATTAACAATATTCTTTGTTGTTCTGCTGGAATCCACTTTCCTGGTAAAACCAATTTTTCCCTTCGTGTATTAAAGATAAACTGAATTTAAAATATTTAAATGACATGACAAGTAAAGATATAAAAATTGGTAAGTTACGTTTTAATAAATTATAAACGATTCAATATAAATAGTCGTCATTATTTTTTTTCATCTTGCTTCATACATTAGTTCTGCCACTCAGGCTAAACAGAACATCAAAACCATCAATTTCTGATGCACAAGAGGATATGATAGTGCATTTAATCAATATCAATAATTTTACACAAAGAGTAGTTCTTGTTCTACGAGACCAAGTATTAAAACAAAATTTAAAGTTACAGCCAAAAATATTTGTTATTGGAGAAACAACTCCCAACTTGAACGAGTTCTACGTTTATTTTTATAGAATTACTCAAAGCCGACTGTAGTGTGTGTGTTTCATACAAGCCTGCTTCTTTTTTTTACACGAGCTTAATCAAACGAAAATATCAACCTTTGAATGTGTTGGTAAACGAAAAAGTCCATATAAAAAAAACTCAAAATTTGACGTTTCTCACTAACACTACTTAAGGTCCATTTCGAAAAACAGACGCACACAACTAAAGGTTGAGTACTTTTATTCTCTTTTCCATCTCACTAAACTGATAAACGATTGTCAAATGATAATGGTAATTTTGAAAATGACATATATGCGATGACAGCTTCATTTATGCAAAATAATTTTATTTGATTTTATAATAAATATAGATTAATTGTTGTGTAAATAAATATAATAATATTGTGGATAATACACAATAGTATAATATTGTGGATAACATCGAGTGAATCTTGTTTGTTTTGATTAAATTCGAGTAGGATAGGTTTGTGGTTAGGTTTTTCAAACATAAATAAAGTATATATGAGTTGCATAAGAATGTATTAAGATTCGAAATTCATAAATGGTTTAATAAAATTTTTATCTATTTACATTAGACTTTATTAAAATATTTTTTTTGAGTTAAAAATTTCATTTCTTTAGTGTATCATTGCGTGAAAAAGTTTGTGTAAATTTTTCATGTACGTCACGGTATGAATGTTTAAATGTGATAAAAGATAATGTCCTGTTTAAAATTTGAATATTTTAAACTGTTCTGGAAATCGATCTTGCAATTAAATCATAATTTCCGCGATAATTTAACTCAAGTTTTGAAGTCAATATAGTTTATTAAATGATCGTTAAGTTTGACACAGAGAGTAAGACACGCTCATTCGTTTTTATTTTACATTTTTTGTACATTTTTACTCAATAATACTTAGGTGGTGCGCGTTTGTTTATTTTTGTATTCGCAATCGTATACGAATAGAAGAATATTCACTAATACCGCTAAAGGTTGATATGCTTCTACAGCATATGTATGCATAAAGTTTGGCTTGTGTAAAACACACACACTACAGTCGGCTTTGGAATTACTTATAAGCTACCGACAATTTTAGGGGCTGTGGATTGTCTAATTAAAATTTGCTTTGTATTTGACTTAGAATATTCAGCTAAGAGCAAATACGTGTGGGTTTTTATACAAGAGTATTTTTATAAAACTGGTTGTAAAGAAAATAACTCCTTAGGTACATAATAGTTGCTTTCCAATCGACCAACCGCTAGTACCCGCTAGTGAACCGCTAGTAATTCGTTGTGTGTATTTGCTAATTTATCTACTCGCAACTGCTATTGCTATTTTTCACGAGTAGCTAGAAGAAAGTTACGCATAGTTTCACCACTACGTGGCGAAGTGTAGAATCGCTTCGATTTTTCTGTCAAAAATTATGTTTTATTTGTGTCAGAAATAATTGTTATTTCAGTTTTGGTTGAATTAGCTTTTATACAGAGATTTTTCATAAAAAAATATATATTAAAACAAAGTGTTATTTGATTTTTTTGTGATTAGTTGGTATACGGAGAGTGTTTTTGGTATATTAAAGAGACAATTGTGCACAATCTTATAAAATATAGCAGTATGATTGAGGTAACATTAAAAATTATAGTTTGACTATAAGTATATTTAATTAAATATTTTTTTAATTTAAGTTGGCTGATTCATCAGACTCCTCAAGTTTAGAAGACATCGAAGAGATAATTTGGACCGATTTAGCATCATCTTCCAGTTCGTCAGATGAAGAAGTTCCCAAAAAGAAACGAGTAAGGGTTCAAAATTTTTTGGCTACCATAGCGAAATTTACTGATATGGAATTTATTAGTCATTTTCGACTAAAAAGATCAACAACATCCTCATTAATAGGTAATCTACACGAAAACTATATCAGTTTTGTTTCTTATTTATTTATTAATGATTTTTTTTAATTTGAACATTTAAGACAAATATAAAAAATCAATGAAAAGGTGTAATAGAGGTGGTGTTGAGGAAATTGTTGCTGAAAAACGATTTTTTATAACGCTTTGGTATTTGTCTCATACTGATTCATTTCGAGAAATATCAAATCTCTTTGATATTAGTATTACTTCAGCACATCGATGTATCATGCGTGTAACACATTGGTTGGTTCGTTGTGCACATTTGTACATTAAATGGCCGAAAGAAGAAGCAGATCAAGAATCCATAGAAAATAAATTTAAACAGATGAAAGGATTTCCTCATGTATTAGGAACTATTGATGGATGTCATATTCAAATTCCTAAACCTCAAGAAAACTACATAGATTAGTACAATCGGAAAAAATATTAAAGTATTTTGCTACAAGGTATCGTTGGGCCAGATCGAAAATTTTACGATATTCATGTTGGTGAGCCAGGAAGCATGCATTATGGTCGCATGTTAAAGAAAACAGAACTATATAAGAGGTGTAGTGCAAATCAAGAATCTTTGATTCATGATCGACGTGTCATATTGGGAGACAGCATATCCGTGCCTTACTAAGCTAAAACCACCATTTAGGGACTTGGGTAATCTTTCTGATTCCCAGAAACAATTCAACAAAACTCACGCATCTACGCGGGTTGTAGTCGAACACTCTTTTGGTCTTCTAAAAAATAAATTCAGGAGACTAACAAAATTTGAAAATATTACAATCGATGTTGTTGTTAATTGTACAATTGCGGCTTGCGTACTCCATAATATTGAATTGAAAAAAATGAAATTGTTGAGACAGATGGAGAAATCGATACTATAACACATGATACTATCGTTGAAGAAAATCTCATCATCGAAGAAAATACTTATCGAAGACAAGAACTGTTAGAAGAAATGTTTCGTGATATTGATTTATAATTTCAAATAAAATACTTTTAAATATAAATTCAATTAGTTTCATTTAATCACAGTATAAGTCATTTCATTAAATAAATAAATATAAAAAAAATTAATTATTTTTTAATGCATCCATAATTTCTTTATGGTGTTGCTCTCTAGTGCGTTCCTTATTTTCTATATAAGCTTCAAGAAGCTTTGTCCGTTTTTGTGAAGAATTCCTTCGTTCTTGAGAACTTTTTATTTTTTCTTCATTATACTTCATTTTTAGATCGTGCAGCTTGTCACTGTTGCTTTTCCTTTTTCTGAGCTGTGGAGTTGGTGCTTCCGGTTCAATAGTTTCACTAGATGGTAATGGATCATTATCGTCGCTTTCAGAGAGAGATGTCGCAATTTGGGTTGGAGCACGAACAGGTTCAATCTGTTCACTAACCATACCTACGGATCTTGAGTGTGAAGAAGAAATTGTTGGGCGGGAATTGAACAATTCATCCATTAAATCAAGAAATAGAAATCATGATGTACTTCCGCCACTACCTCGATTTTTTGAAATTTTGTAGGTCCTACATAGCGTTCGCCACTTCACCTCAATGTGTTCAATAGTTGTGGCACTCTCCTAAAATGAAATTAATCTATGTAATAATATTAAATTTGATTTAGATTAAAAATTGGTCTTACTATAACGTCCATAGCCTCTAAATCAGTCAAAACTGATTCCCAAAAATTCTTTTTTTTTTACAGTTTTTGCATATTCTTCCTGCCTGTTTCCATATACTTGTATCAACCCCTTAGTTTCCGCGTAAGTCCAATTTTTTTTAGATTTATCAGTCATTTTAAATATCAAAAATAAATGTTAATCTTAAATTTACTCGAAGGACTACTTTATTCACAGAAAAGAAAATTTAATAAACTGTCACACAAACGATTTTTAGGTTATATTTTACACATATAATTCATTTTAAGCGTTCCAATCGACCATAGCAAAGACACACAACGAATTACTAGCGGTTGGTCGATTGGAAAGCAACTAATATTATTTCCAAATTAAATAATTTCAATGATTTGTAATCAAATAGAAATTTCATCTAATCAATCTACGCATATTTGCTCTATATGTGAAACAAACTTACAAAACCAATCTTTTTCTAAATCTGAAGAACTTTTAACACAGCTCAAAGATTGTCATTATGTACCAATAACATTTAAATGAAGGCCGATTTTAGAAAACAAATGTTTCGACGTGAATTAGTGGATCTTGCATATGTTTTAAATTCGCGATGTTTAGCTTCAAATCTAAAATTTAATAAATATTTAAGAGGTCCAGATTTGCTTATAGTGGTTGCATAATGCAATAAAAAATGATGATTTGGTTTAAGGTCATCTTTAAATAAATTTACATATAGTGTATTATGTAATTGCACAACTTCTTTCAATTTATTTAATTTAATGCTATCAAATGATGACAAAGATAATAAATCAATTATTTTGATAAGGTTTATTAATAGTTCCCAAACATTATTTCCATTTGGAACCATGTCACCTACCATAAGGGGCAAAAAATGAATAAAAGTTTGGGCTTCTCGGGCAGATATTTTTAATTTTTTTTTATTTTTTAAATTATTTAACTGAATTGGTTGAGATAGATTACAAATTTCAGTTCTTCCATAGTTAAAATGTTGTTTTCTATAGTTCAATGTTTCTAATAAAAATAGCTTTTCATATTCAATTAAATTTAATAATATATGACAAACATCATACTGACACACGCCTTCGAATATATCATGCATAACGTCAAACACAAAATTATTAGTTACATGAAAATATGGTAAAGAATTAAAAAGACATTCTTCTAAAATACCTGTTAATTTGACGTTATTAATTTTTATGTCTTCAGAATAGTTATTAAAATTTCTAAACTCGTTTGAGATTTCAGTTGTTTTAGATTTCGATTGAATTTTTGAAACTTTACAATTACGACAGAAAAAGTTAGAATTAAATGATTTTGTGAATCCTAAAATTCCATTTAATCCTAAATTGTCACCTAACACTAAACCTAGAGTAAAATGAACTCTGAACAGTCCCTCATTCGTTTTAAGCAAAACGCCCTCACTATCGAGTGATTTAAAATTTTCAATCAACTGAGCCAAAATGTTTTATATCATTTGTTTTAAAAATAGCAGCTAAAAGCAATTTTGAAAAAAAATGAGTTTATTGTAGGAAAAATATAATAGAATGCACACATACTGTGTTCTGTGGAATGTGAACCTTTACTATTTTCGATTTCATAATCATCGACGAATAGGAAGAATGGTATTGTAATACGATTACCATATAGTAATTTTCGGGCACGCCAAATTTCTCCAGAAATAAAATGATCTAATATGTTATTTTGTTCAATTTTTTCTATATTTTGTAGGGTATCTTTCAAAACATTTCCTGATTCAAAATACTTTCTAAATTGAAATTTAAGAGGCATCATTATACCTTTGACATTTTCTTCTTTGAGTGATGGAGAATATTTATGTGTAACTTCACTTATCTGGTTATTTATCGTGATAACATGGGGATATTGAAAAATGTCATTTTGCGTCAAAAAGCGGAAAGATTTATACTCTGTATCTATTTCATGGAATGGACATTTTAGAGATAATTCAGTTAAATCACTTCTAAAAAGTAAGTTAGTTTGCAAATCTTTAAAATTTTTAAATGTTTCAAGTATTTGACATATTAAGTTTGTTACAGACTGTTGAATTTGGAATACATCTTTTCTTGTAAAATTATTATTATTATTATTATTTTTTTTTATTTGTTTAAGAAATCTATATTTCTGTATAATATTACAACTAATCTCAGTGATTATCTAGTAAATGTTTTGTATTTTTAAGCAGTGTAGCATCTTATGGGATGAGAAAAATCGGTTCATCCCATTTCGTCCAGTCCTTTGATTTCAGTAGTTCAGGGAACCACTAATTCTAAAGGCTTTGTTCTTTTTAGGCGCTTTGGTCCATTGGTGTGATCCAGTAGGTTCCGCAGCTCCTCGTTGTCATGTTGCTGCAGTCGCAGTACATGACTCCTTGCAAGCTTAATTATTTCATCACTGACGTATTCCATGTTAAGGTCTCGATGGAGGTTGTCATTTCTAATATACCATGGAGCATTGACAATGCTACGTAGTACTTTATTTTGAAATGTTTGTATGATCTTAACTGTAGTTTTCTTTGCACATCCCCAAAGTTGAATGCCGTATGTCCAGATAGGTTTAAGGATTTGTTTATATAATAGTAGTTTGTTTTGCGTTTGCAGCTCAGAGTTTCTTCCAATAAGCCACTGCATTTTTCTGAATTTAAAATTCAATTCTTGTCTTTTCTTTTTAACATGTGCTTTCCACCTAAGCTTAGTGTCTAGTGTCATGCCAAGGTATTTCGCATTGTCTGAGTAAGGAATTTGTTGAAAATTCAGTCTAATCGGGATGTATTCTTCTCTTGTTGATGAAGTTGATGTGTGTTGATTTTGATTCGTTTAGCATTATTCTCCAAGTTTTTGTCCAAGTGTTTACTGTATTAACAGCATTTTGTAGTTTCCGTGTTGACTCGAAAATACTAATATCAGTAGTCATAATTGCAGTGTCATCAGCAAAAGTCCCTATTCTGGCTTCTGCTATATTTGGTAAATCATTTGTATACAGAACACAGGGCCAAGCACACTACCTTGTGGGACTCCTGCCAATATTTTCTTTCGTTTTGAGTACTCTTCTTCTTGTCTCACTCGAAAATAACGGTCATTTATGTATGACTTAAGCAATTCAAAATGTTGTTTTGGTAAATCTCGTTGAAGCTTAAATTCCAGACCATGGTGCCAAACCTTATCAAATGCTTGGGCTACGTCTAGGAATACTGCTGAACATACCTTCTTCTCTTCCAACGCCTCTTCAATCGTATCAGTGATTCTATGTACCTGTTCTATTGTTGAGTGGCCTTCTCGAAACCCAAACTGATGTGGTGGTATAAGTTTTCTAGTCTCTATAATTGGCTTGAGTCTCTTCAGAAACAATCTTTCGAAAATTTTTGATGTGGTTGTTAATAAAGAGATTGGCCTGTATGATGTTTTGTCATTTAACGGTTTATTAGGCTTAGCAATCATTATTATTTCTGCTACTTTCCACTGTCTCGGAACATAACTTTGTCTAAAGACAGCATTGATTATGTGCTGTAGCTTCCGTAGTGCTTTTTCTGGTAGTGCTTTGATTATTTTTGCTGTTATCAGGTCGTTACCAGGAGCCTTTTTATCTTTAAGATTTTTTACTTCTTCTTTGATTTCTTTCACAGTGACTGGTAGGAGAGGTACCTCGTCTATTTTGTTGACCGGTGGTAAATATTCATTCTCTACCTGCCCAGTTGGTGGTTTGAAGGTAATTTCTAGGTGTTCGGCAAAAAGATCAGCTTTTTGTTTATCGCTGCGAGCCCAGGTTCCATCAGCTTTTTTTATGGGTGGCACTTGCAGTTTAGGTCTTGTTAGACTTTTAGTGGCCTTCCACAACGAATATTCCGTGTCAGATTTACCTGTCAGGTTACTTAGAAAGCAAGCTACTGACTCATTCTTGATCTCTTTTATAAGCAGTTTAAGTTTGTTGCACAGATTATTTAGGATTGTTTTATCTTCAGGAGCTCTAGTTCTCTGCCAAGTCTTGTGAGCTCGTCTTTTTTCGTTAACCAAGTCTCTCACTTCAACTGGGTAGCTTATACTTTTCTGTATTATATCATGCTGGATGGGAGTACTTTCCCATGCCGCTTTCTGTATACTTTCAATGAGATTTTCCAGCTCTTCTTCTATCATATGATCGTTCGAGATCGGCACCTGTAGATTGACGCTTTCTTCGACTAGCTGGCGAAAGTATTCCCAGTTTGTTTTGTTATTTGTTAGTCTTGGAGGGCTTGCTTTCCTTATTGCCGTGGAACTTATTGTCATTAAGACTGGAGAGTGATCCGATGATAGTCCTTCTTCATTTTCAACTACTAGGTAATTTTCGGAGATACCTCTGGATCTATAGAAGTCTAGAAGATCAGGAATTTTATTTACGTCTGTAGGCCAGTAGGTTGGCTTTCTACTGGAGTGGAACTCACATTTTAATATTCTGCCTGCTTCAAATAGCTCTCTTCCTTTGGGAGTAGTTCGATTTGATCCCCAAAATATATTTTTTGCATTAAAATCGCCTCCAATAATGAAATTTTTACCAAGCGATTTAAAAAGTTTGATGTAGTCTTCCTTTTTTGGGTTATATCTGGGTGGACAGTAGATTGCTGATATAGTGTAGCTCTTGTAGGTTTTGGTTTCAATAGAAACAGTTGCTACTTGCATAGCTTCTTCCTCTATTTTAAGTTCTTCTTGATGTTTAATATTTTCCTTGATGAAGATTGCTGTTCCGCCTCTAGCTCTTTCTGCTGGGTGAAGAGTTTGATAGCACTGGTATCCACGAATTTTGAAATACGAGATTCTAGTAGAGTGACTTTCTAAGATTAGGCATATATCAATGTTTTTTGTGTTTAAAAATACTTCTAATTCTGAAATGTGTTGCGCAAGACCATTTGCATTCCAGGTAGCAATTCTTAAATAGTGTGTCATTATGTTTTCTTGTTTAATTTGAATGGATTAGAATTAAGGTAGTCAATGATTTCTCTAGTTTTACCTGTCGCGTCTGTTATTTTTTTATTTTGGTTCATCGATGTATTTTCTAGTGTTTCTAGTCTTTTTTCTTGTTGTTTTAGTAGCTCACTCATAGATTCTAGTCGTTGATCTTGCGTCGCCAGATGAGAATTTATAGTGGTTAACTTCTGCAGTATTTCTTGCAGGACATGATTTTCCTGACTGGGTCCTTTCTTGACATTTTCCGTTTGGCCAGCCATTTGGGCATATGTCGTGCCTTCTCTAACTTTCGCGCTATTAAGAGGGATTTGGTTTGGATAGGATGGCGTTCTAGGTTGAGAATTAATAGTTCTGATGTTCTCTGTTGGATTTTTTTTACTATTTCTCATTCTTTGCAGCTGTTTGGCAACTTCACAGCCTCTGTAATTTGCTGGGTGGTGATTCCCACAGTGTATACATTTCGCTGGATCGCTTCTACTTTTGTTGCATTCTTTTGATGGATGTTTCCCAGCGCACTTTACACATCTAGGCTCCCTATTGCAGTATTTTCGAGTATGGTTATATGCCTGACAGTTGTGGCATTGTGGAATTCTACTGCTGTTCTTTTTTAATGTCTCAATTTTGACTTTCATGTTCAAGATTGCTTTGATTCCATTTATCTTATCAATGCTCTCGGTGTTGTTAAATGTTAGCATGAATAGGGGTAGGCCGATTTTGGTTGTTACTCTTTCATCGTTTGAGTTTTTGGTAACCTTTTTCTTCAGAATGTTTACAGCATTTATGATTTTGAATCCTTTCTGACTAAGTTCCTCAATTATTTCATCAGTTGGGCATGTATGATGTAGTCCTCTGGCCATAACTTTGATTTGTTGCTCTGCTTTGTTTTCATACGTGAACCATTCAATGTTTTGAGCACTAATTGCATTTGCTAACATTCTGTAGGTTTCTGGATCAACTGCATTTACTTTCCAAACATTATTATTCAGTGCAGTGACCTTATATTTGTCGTTTGGAACTATTTTGACTATTTGTTTAATTGTTTCGTACTCACTAACATTAAGAATATTAATGGGTGGAGGTGGTATCTCTTTCTTCATTGGTTCATTTAACTCTGCTTTTTTTTGTTGAGAAACGTTAGATGTGCTAGCTATTTGGAGTTGTACATTCTTCTGTAGATTAACTAAGTCCTTGCGTGGCTGACCAGATTGGTTTATCGGTGGTTTTCTTACGCCTTGTATTGATTGTTCCACCTCAGGCGAGGATTCTGCTTTCCTTTTTTTATTTTGGCGTTTAGTTTTAACAATTTGTTTGCGTATAAAACTAGTTTCATATGCCAATTCATCGTCATCTGTTTCATAGACGACTATAGCATTTTGGGTTTCATTTACTTGTTTCTTTTCACTTTTAATTACAGCAATTTCTTCTTTAAGCTGTTGAACCTCTTTAAAGACATTAAAAATAAACTTAACTGTTGCTGAAATTGAAATTGACTTTTGGATTCATTTAAATATAATTCACTACCCAAATTAAGGTTTACACCTGCATAGCCTGAAGTTGAAATTTCAGTGCATTGGTCGGCTTCAGTTTCAGCACAAGAATTAGTATTTATCGGATAATTATTATATTGAGAATGTTGATTACTTATAATTTTAGTGCTTTGAAATTCATTCATATTTATAGAAATTTCAGTTTTTTTGTGACAGGTTAAATGTTTCTTAAAAGCATAGATATTAGTAAAATTATGACAACAATTTTCAAATGTACAAGTAAATACATCATATGTCTTACATAAGTGGTAAGTTTTTAAATGAGAAATTAAAAGATTGATTTCTGAATAAGTTTGTTCACATAAGTAACATTTAAACATTATGAAATGATTTTAAATTGAAATTTGTAGCAACGAAATAAAGTTTAATACAACAGGGTTTTTTTTGTTTTTTGATTCTATTTCGTAAAAGAATTCTTCAATAAATTTCCAAACTAAATAACTTACTTTAGGGTATTGCAAGTTAAAAACATGTATCATTTTAAAACAATGATCAACAGCTTTTAAAAAGCTTGAGAATTTATGTTTGATATTATCCATGTAAGTAAAATATTCTGTGAGGTTCCATAGATTTGGACCTATTACTATTACAAAAGGTTGAATTTTTAAATTATACTTTAAATATTTTTTTCTTTTCTCTTCAACTTTTTCTTTAAGTTCATTAAAAGTTTTTAAATGTAGTATCATACTACATTGACTATCCGAAATACTGAATTTCCAATTACTTTTTAATTTAGTTTCTTGATCCGTACATTTAATTCTAGTTGTCGGTATAATTATGGCATGCAAGCATAACATTAGAATACAATCGCGGGAATCTAGAAAACATAACAAATTAAATAAATTAATTATTCCGTAATATATAGTTTTGAATAACTTTGTCAGTAAAACTAGTCTCCTTACCTTCGGATGTCAGGGTGGCTGAAACCAAATGTTACTAACTTCACTCTGCTGTCATTTGTGTAGTTGTCATTTTTCGCGCGTCAATTTTTTGACGGATTGAAGTTTGGTTAGTTGTTTATATGTGGTCAAAAAATAATTGTTCCAAAATAATATCTTGATAAAAAAATCGTAATGGAATTCAAACGTAATAGTGTAATTGCACTGTATTTGGGTGGAAATTCACAAACAGCAATAGTTCGTCAGCTCCAGCATTTGAATGTGAATAAAATGTTTGTGTATCGAACCATAACTCGATACAACGAAACTGGTAGCATCGCTAAACGCAACAGAGGCGGTCCTTAAACGACAGCAACATCAAAAGAAATGATACGAAAGGTGAAGAAATGAATCCAACGAAATCCTCGTCAAAGTGCCAATCAATTAGCCGCACGTCTACATGTTTCACGATACAGCATTCAAACCATATTGAAAAATGAACTACACTTGAAGCCCTACAAGATACAAAAAGTGCAAGATCTTACGGAGGCACAAAAAAAAAGTTAAGCTTGAAAGAACACGAGCATTAAAGGTCTTGGCCGAACGTGATGAGATTCCAAAAATTGTCTTTTCTGATGAGAAAATTTTCACCATTCAACAGTATGTGAATAAACAAAATGATCGTGTTTGGTAAGAGCACAAGTCCAACGATAATTTGGACACAAGAGTTGCCATGCGCAAGCAATCACCAGCTTATGTTATGGTTTGAGCTGCAGTTACTGCAGATGGACGCACTCCTCTGGTTTTCATCGAACATGGAGTCAAGGTAAACCAAGATATGTACCGCCAAAAAATCCTTAACGATGCTTTGCTACCTTGGGCACGTTAGCACTTTGGTACGAACCGTTGGACATTCCAACAGGACTCGGCACCGTCACACAAAGCTCGAGCGGCACAGCAATTTTTACAAAATTGCGTTCCGCGGCTGATTTCATCGAAAGAATGGCCACCATATTCACCAGACTTGAATCCCATGGATTTCTCCATATGATCCATTTTGGAGAGTAAGGTGTCCACTAAAAAATACGAAAGTGTTGATGCATTGATCTCTTGTTCGAGAATGGAATAAAATTTCGCAAGCCCACGTACGGTCAGCATGCAATGCTTTCTATGGAAGACTGAATCAAATAATCAGAGCCAAAGCAGGTAATATCGAGCAGCAACATGTTTTTCATAAAATGTAATATGTTTTCAACATATTCTACGAAATTTCAATAAAAAATAATCAAAATTAAAAAAATTACAGCGTTTTCATTTGGTAACACTTGGTCTCAGCCACCCTGTTTTATCATTAAGATTATTTGAAAGTTGTATAAGTCTTTCATGTGCTGTTTATAAATCTTGGAAAATTTATCCACAAACATGCCCCATCTGCTGACTAAATTATTACCTCTGTAACTGTGAATAGACTCGAAATCTAGCTCAAACTGTGAAATGACACAAAAATAAATACTTAACTGATACATAAAGAATAATTTTGGATATTACCAAATACGGTCAATTTGAATGTTTATAAAGTGGCCATAAAGTGATGATGGCTTGAACAGTTTTATTTGAATTTATCATAAGAAGTCGATAATCGCGTGATGAATTCCAGTTTTCAATAATAGTATTATAATGGACATCAAAATTTGTATTGTATTTTAACCAATTTCTAATTTGTTAATTTCTGGCAATGTCTAACATTGACGTCGATGCAACATTGTTTGAGCTTTTATCACGTTCTTCTTCGTTTGTTCCCTCGCATTCGTCACTCTTATGTTTTCTTAATTTTTTTAAGATATTTGAGTAACGATCCGGCAGTTTGATGATGTTTACCTGCAACACCCTTTTGAAAATAGGTTTCCCATAAAAATATCTAAACAAGAATTAATTTGAATTGGAATAAACCGTGAAAATAAAAATTTAATATTTGCTTACTTTTATTTCAGATTTGAAAACTTTCACTATCAGATTAGAATATTGCTCAAATTCATTACGTCTCATCAGGTTTATTTGCATTTAAAAAATATTCCACAATACTGTCCGTTAAAATTTTACTATGTTCAGCAGTTAAATAGCTATGTTTTTTATAAAAACTTAAAACCAGTTTTCCATTAGTGCTATTTAGTATAATTCGTGCTAGCTAAATAAAATAAGTTTAGTTGTTAATAAATTTTAAATAAAAAATAATAACGTACCAAATTTTCATCACATATTGAATTAGAAACATCTGGTTGATTTGCTTTAATACCAGTTTCTTTAACCCAATTCACAAAATCGGAATTGATAGAACACGTTTCTGTTGCATCTTTTCCGGGAAATAATTTCCGCCACTTTTTCAATTTGTCTTTAAAATCAATTCTTAAGCCTAAATTATCTTTAGGAAATAAAACATTTATATCATGATCATCTATAATTTTCAAATGTTCGTAATTAACACAATGGCTTTTAAGAAGCTCGAAAACTTCACTACCGAAACCCCAACTGTTTAATAATAATTGTAATTGTTGCGAATTGTTATCACTACTGTGGTCACTTTTATTTTCTTCCAGTACTAAAATTTTTCATTTCGATTGACAACTAAATCATTATTACTACTAATATTTTCAATAAAAATATTATTTACGTCAGTCTCACATTTTTTTTTTCGGTTTTTACAGGCCATTATTGGCCCGTACCGTGTCAACAATCTGACTCCATCGGTTTCGATCACGAGCCAGCTCTTCAAACCGTTGAAGCCAGTTTGAAGAAACTAGATCGCTCTCTACGCCGTGGAGCCATCGTCGCCGGAAGCGACCTCTTCGCCTACCGAAAGGCGGTTCACCCTTAAAGGTTCGCTGTATCATTCGGTTCGGATCAGCACGCAGAACGTGTGCTAGTCAGCGTACTCGCTGTCCTTTAATTTCATGCACGATATCAGGAATTTGCATTAAATTCCTGATCTCGTGATTGAAAAGAACTCGGTGCCATCGACGTCGCGTTTTGGACCATATATCACACGCATGATTCTTGAAGACATCTTTTGTACTCATCCGTCAAGGTCCAAATCTCACATCCATACATGACAACGGGTCTGATCAACACTCTGTACAGTTTCAGCTTATCCGTATTTGCAAGATATTTTGATTTCAGCAGTGGACGTAGAGGATACAAAGCCCGATTGCCAGCGGCACGGCGGACCTTGATATCCTCGCCCACACTGTTATCGTGAGTGATGAGAGATCCAAGATACTTGAATCTCATCACTCCTTCAAACGTGTGGTTACCACTACTGAAATCAATTGCGTCTTGGTCTCTGAAACCCGAGATCAGATATTTGGTTTTTGACTCGTTGATTTTGAGACCAACGGATGCTGAACACTGTTCCAGTGGATCAAGTATCTCTTTCACTCCGTTGCCATTTAATCCAATCACACAGATATCATCTGCATAAGCAAGAAGTTGATTGGATTGTCGGAATAAGATGTTGTCCTGAGGTGTTGCACTTTTACAAAGGATATATTCCAACATGAGATTAAAAAGTATCGGGGACAGCGCATCTCCTTGTCGAACACCAGTAGTGATTGCAAAAGTTCTCGATAGCCTGTTCTCAACTTTAACACAGCATTGTGACTGCGTTACTGTCATTTTACAGAGATGTACATATTTTTTCGGTATTCCTAAATATTCAAGCGCATACCATAGCCTCTCTCGATTGATCGAGTCATAGGCTTGCTTGAAATCTAGGAACACCTGGTGTACATCGCGAGATGTTTCATAGTACTTGGAAAGAATCATCCGTAGCGAAAAAACTTGATTAGTGACTGACCGATTTGCACGGAATTCTCCTTGGTAGTCACCGACAATTTCCTCCGCTAGAGGAGTAATTCTTCCCAAGACAATGTATGACAGTAACTTGTATGCTGTGCAAAGGAGAGCTATACCGCGATGGTTCTCGCATTTCATGCGATCACCCTTCTTGAAAATTGGACATAACGCGGCCACTTTCCATTCTTCGGGCATAACTTCATTTCGCCATAAAAATCGAACAAGATCGAAAAGACAGTTCCACAAAGTTAGCCCTCCGAATATCAAGAGCTCTGAATTAATGCAATCAACTCCTGGTGAACGATTTTTCTTTAATCTCTGCATGGCCATTGTGAATTCCTCATAGGATGGATCCTCAATGAACATCTCTGCGGTCTGTATTTGAGGGTATTCAAACACAGCTTGTGATACATGCGGAACATTAAGTAAATCAGAAAAATGTTTACGCCATGTATCGAGTACCGCATCGACGTTAACACAGAGGTTTCCATCCTGGAATGGCAGTTGACCGAGATCTTAAGGTATGGTGAAATTCGGTGATTCCTTTAAAGAAACCACGCGAATTGTTCTCATTGCTGAGTTGTTGTACTCTTAAGACCTTGGCCTTCCACCATTCGCGCTTCTTCTGTCTACAAATGCGTTTAGCAAGAACTGCCTTGTGTTTCCTTGCAATTGTAAACCGAGTCTGCGCTTCATTGTGGGCTATATTGCGTTGCTCAACAGCAAGACGACACTCCTCATCAAACCAATCATTTTTGGGCTTAGTTTTCACTATACCGAGAGTGTGCTGGGCGGCATCGACAACCGAGGTTTTCAACACTTCCCAGACACTGTTCACATCATCAGATTGGTAATTGGCTTGTAAAAAGCTATTGCTGACAAGATCTTGGTATTTTCGTTGCGTTTCTTCATTTATCAGACCTTCACAGGAGAATCGCGTTTTATATTCTCCTGTCCTCCTTGACTTGTACGAAAATTTCCATCGCAGCTTTGCAGCAACCATAAAATGGTCACTGCCTACGAATTTTGTTGACGACCGATACGATCTCACGTCTTGAACAACTTGAGCTCGGTCTTGTGAAATCAACACATGATCAATTTGGCTTCGGGATGTTTTACGTGGATGTGTTCATGTTTCCAAATGGATGTTTTTATGGGGAAAGAATGTACTTGCCACTTTGAGATCATGAGCGATCGCAAAGTACATCATTCTTTCCCCATTTTCGGTCGCAGTTTCGTGTCAGGAGTACGGACCTATGTTATTACATAAGTCGGTCTGATTTCTGCCAGCTCTAGCATTAAAGTCACCAATCACCAATCTGATATCGTGCTCAGGTATAGACCCCATCAGATTATCCAAATTATTGTAAAATAAGTCTTTATCTTGGGGTTGGCTTACATCAGTGGGCGCATGTACATAAACAATTGACAGGTTGGCTAATTTCATGTGCAAGCGAAGCTTACACATTCGATTATCGACTGCCTGGAAGTCCAAGACAGCCTTTTTTACCTGCGGCCCAGTGAGAAAGGGAACTCCAAGATTTCCGAGGTCATCTCCACTGTGTAGCAACGTATAGCCTTGGGACACATGGTCGTCACTTTTAGGCCATCGAGTTTCTTGGAGCGCTACGAGTTCCAGCCGATACTCCTTCATACATGTGATAAGGCCGTCCAACGCGCCAGGTTTTCTTAGTGACTGCACGTTCCACGTGCTGATCCTCAATCTCGTATCTTGGAACTTAAGCGGGGGGTCATTGTTATTTCGGCGGTATCCGATTTTTTTGGTTTTGTTGACATTTTTTACTGTAATTAGTTTTTACGGATGCGGGTCGTCAGCCCAGCGATCCAACCAGATTTAGTCGCCTCCTACGACAAGCTCTGGATACTGTGGTGGTATTCTATGGATCTCATGTTTCGTTCGAAATATTTACGAAACATGTTTGCCCCAACCACAGGGCTCTCACATAAATTATTATTATTTAAAAAATTAATTGTATTATCCATGTTAGACTGATCTATATGCTTTCTCAGTTAACTTGCGACTGAATTAATGAAATGGATAGTAATATAAAGAGTAGGAAGTATGTTACCGCAACCGAATTTGTAGGTACGTAACTGAAAAATGAGATTGAACAACTGAAATATCTATTAAATGTATTAATTTAAATGTTAAGCTATCTAAAAATGCAATAAAGTTATATTCCGATAACATTAAAACAAATATAAATAAAACTGTATATCATTTTAAATGAATCGCAAAAATTCAATTGTATTCCACCAAACACAGTTAAAATAACCGGGGTATGCGGTTCTTAGCTTCTGTTTCATAGAATTTAATAATGTGGTTAGTTTAACAGCAATGTTATTAAGAATATTTTTTTGGGTGATATTTCAATGATTTTCAAATCAATAATGTAGTTGGACCACATAACCACACAGTTTGTGGCATATATTACAGTATTCCAGTTATTCCTCAAAATCAGTTGTCGCACCTTAATAATATACCTGTTGCAGGTTTTATTAATTCAAAGGACCTAAAGCATTTTCCAATTCAACAAACAATACAAAAATTGATAGATGTTTAAGAAGACTTGTTCGTTAATGGAATAGAAGTAGTTCATAACGGTGATATCTTGAAATTATATTTTTACATTGTATAAGTCCTGGGTGACAATTTAGGCTTAATCTTTATTTTAGGTTACTCTACTTGTTTTAATTCTCATAAATACTGCAGAATTTGTACAAGAACTAAATCGGAATGCCAAAATGATTCTTTAGAAGTCTCTGAAGCTCTCAGAGACCCTACAATCTACAAAATTGAGTTATAGTTAAATAACGTGAAAGGAATAACCATTCGAGAATATTCAATTTTTAATAAATTGTCAAATATGTGACATAAAGCACGACATTTTCTTAGGAGTCGCAAAATATAATGTGGCCTTAATATTAAATTATTATATATATGACAAAAAATATTTTACACTAGATTCGTTAAACTACGGAAAGCAAATGTTTCCCTATGGCAGTGAAAATATTGACAGTGAAAATATTCCATAAAAATGAATGCAGTCGAAATGAAAACTTTCTTGCATTTTATTTTAATAATTATTGGAGATTTAATCGAAGAAATTGATCCTGTTTATAATTTTTTAATTCTTTTTATTAAAATAACTGATGTTGTATTATTGCCTAGATTTGATAAATATACCATAAGAATTCTAAAAGAATTAATATGCCAACATATTAACGGAACACTGCCTTTTTGGGGAACATGCGAGAAGGCTGGGTCTAGAAACAAATGACTTCTGTAGAAGCTGCATGGAGGAGGAGGAAGAGACGCTTGTTCACTTCCTGTGCTCTTGTCCTGCACTGGCACTAAGAAGACATTTACACTTGGGTAGGTATGTAATGCACAACCTTTCAGATCTTGCAGATAGTAAGATGCGGGACATTTTACGCTACATTAGTAGCTCAGGATGGTTTCAATAGAGTGTTAGGGGTATTAGGGGACTAAGATCCTGTGGTATCACAACGGACCGGCAACGGTCTAAGTGAGCGTTAGCAGCCACTCTAACCTAACCTAATATGCCAACATAACAAATTCATTATAGATCATTTCCAAATAAATTTAAAACGAAAATACCATTTTCTGGTACACTATCCAACAATTATTGAAAATCTAGATCCTCTCAAATACTTGTGGAGTTTCAGATTTGAAGGAAAACATCAATTATTTAAACAATATGGTCATATTATAAATTCACGAATTAACATGCCATACACATTATCTATAAAAGGACCTCTTCAATTTTCTTCGTGTTTAGTTGGGAATAATTTTTTTAAGCAAAACATAGAGAATTTTAAAAATATTGCAAATTTTGATATTCAATCGATCTCTTATTATAAAAACCTATGTACAAATTTTGGAGTAGTTAAAAATTTTGATAGTGTTTATTATAAGGGAATTTTTTATTCGCCAAACATGTTTGTTAAGATCTGTAATACATATATTGTAATCAAAATTTTATTGCTGTTCTTTGAGCAAAAGGTTTAATCAAATAATGTAATCAAAGGTAACTTTCGTTAGATGTCACTTTATGTCACTTTATCATTAATAGCTTAAGTCTTTTTTTTGTAAAACTAATAAAAAAAATTCACATGCGAGAATCAACTACATCAGTAAATAAGTAGAATTTGAGAAAAAAAAATAAAACCAAATAAAAATATTAAAGAAACGGCGATTTTCATTTATTTGGCTTATACTCTGGACACGATTGGATACCACCTTAATTCTATTTGACCGCATAATATTTATCATTTGGAAACGATTGGATACCGCTTCGTATTTTGTGACCTCGCACTACTTGGACACGATAGATACCGCAACGAAATTATTTCTACCTTGGCTTTCTTGGGACAACGGATATTGATAACGGATTCAAATTAACAAACAGACAAACAACATACAAAGGAGATTTAAGGAGCTGGACCTTAAACGGTGATCAATTATATATATATACGAAAGGTTACAACCGAATCTCTTATTGACCAGTGATCTAAAGTTTATTATTGACCAGTGATAAGCAAATATTAAAATTAAATACCAGTGCTACACTTAAGAATTCAGTAGTACGAACTAAGAAAACACGTGATTTTTCAATCGAAACAAAATGGCGGAATCTAGAGCGATCAAACGCTTTATTAGAAGTTGCGAAGCCATTAAAACGCAATCGTTTAACGAGGACACTCGATTAGTGGAAATTAAAACCTGTATAGCTTTATTAGCAGACGATTTGAAGGAGTTTCTAATTTTTGAGAAATCTCTAAAGGTGATTGATGATACTCTTACAGAAGCGATGGATAAAATTGAATCCACTCATTCTGCATTACGACAAAGGCTATTCAGATTAGAAAAATCGCATGATGAAAAACAGACTGATTATGGTGATACCACTATAAATGATCTGTTATCAAATCAAACTAGCTTTTTGCAACAAGTGACTAGTTTAAATAATAAAGAAAGTGAAGTGAGATTACCTCGTGTAAATATACCGGTATTCAGCGGTAATTATTCCGAGTTCCAATCGTTTTGTGACCTGTTTGAAGCATCGATCCATAATAACTCAAAGATTACAAAGGTTTATAAACTGCAGTATTTAAAGGGCCTGCTTAAAGGAGACGCATACGCATTGATCAGCCATATTACCGTTACTGAAGCTCACTATGACGAGGCTTGAGATAAGGTGAAATCTAGATATAACAAACAGAAACATGTGGTCAACAAATTGCTAAACCAGTTTATGTTACACCCGAACCTCCAACAAGGTAATTCGAAATCACTTCGTCAATTAACCGATACATCTGATGAGGTAACTCGGGGTTTGAAGGCACTTGGTCAAAAATCTGAAGCACGTGACCCGTGGCTGATATATATTCTAGTGAACAAGCTTGACGATGATTAAAAAGAAGCATGGGCCCATGAGACAGCCGAAACTGATTTTCCTTCATAAACCAATTGTTTAAGTTTCTGAATAAAAGAAGTGATGCATTGGAGAGTCTTAGTTCCATTTTAAAACCGAAAACTGGTGTTTCGAAAAAAGTTAGTGCTATGACGACGCGCTTTATTAAAACTTCGTGTCCATTATGTGTGGGTGATCATTACCTTGGAAAATGTGACCAATTTCTAGAGCTATCAATTCCAGAACGTAAACAATTCACAGTCGAAAAGAAATTATGTTTCAATTGTTTATCATCCACACACCAATCAATAGTGTGTAGATCACGATATAACTGTAGATTATGTAGGCGTAGACACCATATAACACTACATACGGAGTCAGAAGATAAGGTAAATAAAGACATTGATGTTGGAAATGTTGACTCAACTAATAAATCTGAAACCTTCTCGGGCAATACAACAGTGAAATTGACATCATCCAATTGCAATCAACAACAAGCCATCTTACCAACAGCGATCGTGTTAATCAAAGATCGAAGCGGAAATAACCAACGATGCCGAATTTTACTGGATCCAGGATCGCGATCATCCTTTTGTATCTGAAAAATGTGCACAGCGGCTACAACTACAGAGAGAGACAGCAAATATTACCATAACTGGAATAACAGCCAATTCATTGAAAACAAGAGACTATTCTTGTGATGGGATCAATTCATAATTCAAAAACTCAAATAGAAGTCCATGCCTTAATAATTAACAAGCTACCATCCAGTATACCTAGTTGTAACTTTAATGTTGGAGACAATAAAATATTTGCGAATTTAGCATTGGCTGATCCAGATTTTCAAAATACAGCACCTATAGACGTCCGATAAATTCTTCACCATTTTGGAAAATGAGCGAAAACAATTTAATACAATCATTATGCAAAAGACAATATTTGGCTGGGTAGTGTCCGGTCAACCTTAACCACTTTAGAGTATGAATTCATCAAATTTTATGGCATTAAATATACAATTGGATGTAGATGTGGACAGGACTTTGAGAAAATTTTGAGAGATGGAGAAAATGACACAAGCCATTATAGAATCACCACAAGATCTCTGTGGTCGGGGGGAACGCTTAGAATTTCCACCACAATATCCACTGCTTGTCGTAAGAGGCGACTAAAATGGTTGGATTGTTGGGCTTATTTATTGGCGCACAAAAATGTTTCTTTTTACAATGAGTAGTAAAATTAAAAAATCCCCGAAAAATGCCTCTTCGGATCGCGGGGCGAGGCATAATCCTCGTAAAGATAATATTAATAGCCTTACCATCCATTTTGCCAATGTCCGTGGACTCGTGACTAATAAAAACTGCGCACATCAACATCTCGAATCAAGCAGGCCCGACATATTAGTGCTAACGGAAACAAAAGTATCTCATAACATCTACGAGAACGAATTCTACACTGAGAAAAAGTATTCTAACTTAAAGAAATCATAATTCATAAATCAAGAAACTCCAAATTAGCAAAAAATCAAGTATAAAGTGATTGATAAAAAAATATTATGTTTATATTAAATATATAAAACATAATTTCATTTTTAAAACACCTTATTGAATTTAAATTTATAATCTTAGTTTGAGAAAGCACAAAAAATCTTAATTCAAGAAAAAGTTCACTTGTTTTTATAACTAACAGTAATAAAAACAAGTCAACTTTTTCAAGCAATAGATCAAGCAATAGATTGCCTTACTAAGCTTAATGTAGTGTAAAATCGTAAGTTATATTAACAATACAATATATACTATTAATTATATACATATCTATACAAATATATATTTATAAATATATATATATATATATATATATATATATATATATATATATATCTATATATATATATACATATATATATATATATATTTATATATCTACAAATATATTTATACACATATTTATATATATATATATATATATATATATATATATATATATATATATATATATATATATAAATATATATATATATATATATATATATATATATATATATATATATATATATATATATATATATATATATATATCATAGGCGAGGCGTGAACTTCAAAGTAGAGGAAGCAGAATATTTGTGTTTGTAAAATTGAATATTAATTATCTTGGGATTTAGAATAAAAAGTCAAATTATCAGACTTAAAATTTGAAAACTAGAAAAATTAAGTCAAGCCTGATTTTATTTTTAAGATTTATTTAAAATTAAATTCAATTCGGCGATTCAATTTTCTTAATTCATTACAAATTAATGTAAAGAAATCTGAGACAAGAGTTCTTTTCAATAGAAATAAGCGTTCAATAAACGTAAGAAAGTCGTTCATCTCAAATAGTACTGCTTAAATAAGTTGTAATTCTACATAAAGCTGAAAAGCTTCTTTTGGATGATACTCTGGTGGACGGAATCGTTAAGAATAGTCAACGTAAGGTTGAATCTTCATTAAATGTACTTATTAAGTCGTTGCCTTTAAGAAATTCTAACATCTCTAAAATTGATTTGTCCAAAAAGTTCTCATCGCTATACAAAACCATTAATTCACTTCTCAATTTTGGAAAACCGAACCGTTTGCCATACAAAATTAAATTTGAAATATCGTAAAAATGTCCAAAATCCGCAACTTAAATTAAAGATTTGACCATCTCAATCGAGGGAATTGTTCAAAATATCTAGAAGCAGTTCAGTTATTTGTTGCTTTTACTAAAAAACAAAGCTGAGAAGTCGGGCATTTTACTGCCAACTATAGTAGGAGCATTTTACTGCCAACTATAGTAGGAGCAAAAGCTGAAATTCATTTTTAGATAATAAAATCCAAAGCACCCAAAAGTTTCGATAACATTTTAAAAAAACTGCTGATCTCAGACAGAGCTGCAAAAAACGATTTGTATTTTCATATTTCATGAATATTGCGATAAAACCAAATTAAACCTATGAGCGTAACAATGATTTGTAATAAATTTATCTAACTCGAACTTGTAAGTTAATTTCATAATAATAACTTATTATATGCACACCTTTATTACCTAAATAATTCAATAACACGATCACTTGTCGCTCCACGAGAACATGAGAAGATCATACGTGCAAAATTGAAAACAAATCATTTATTTCAATATTTCCTTAATAAGCTGTTTATTTGCAGCGTATGCTGAGAGTAACAAGTGAGAGTAGAAACAAATCTATGGATAGATAAAACAGATACACATCAATAATTATTTTTGGTAATAAGCGAAATAAGGTGAAGCTAAACTAAAAGCAGCTTGCACCAGAGACAATATGTTTTTATTCTGTTGTGTTGTGCTGGATATTCGTAGATAGAGAGATATTTGTAAATATTTGTTTTTATTTTGGTTCTATGTATGCACTATGAATGAGTATGAAATATGAAGGTGGATGATGTGTATAAATTAATATGAGAATTCAAAGTAGGAAAGAAAAATACAAAATATTTTTAAAGTTGGTTTCATTACACGAGATATCTATATGTGCAGACCTGTAAGACATAAAAGTGTATATCGTCTGAAAAAAAAAATTTAATCGAAATAAATAAAATTAGGAATTTTATTTAAACAATAGAGATTTTTGAAAGGGATGCAGTGCTTCCCTAGCTTCTATGGACGCTTCGCCCCTGATATATATATATATATATATATATATATATATATATATATATATATATATATATATATATATATATATATATATATATATATATATAATATATAATATATATTTATATATATATATATATATATATATATATATATATATATATATATATATATATATATATATATATATATATATATATATATATATATATATATATATATATATATATATATATATATATATATATATATATATATAAATATATAATATTTACTAAAACTATTTTTTTTTTTCATATTGAAAATGTTTAAATACTTCAGATTTAACTACTTCAGAAAATGGATTGAAACCGCAGCCACTCATATTAGAAGTAATAGAAACCACAAAATATGCTGTATAAATTATACCTGGGATTTTTCAAACAAAACACGAAACCAAATTATCCAACACCCTTTTGCTATACGAAAGTTCGGCCGATGTATGTTTGGATAGTGGAAGCACAACCTTGAGTGAAGAAGCTAGCATAGGCAAATAAAAATTATACAAATGTTACTTCCTAGTTAATTTGAAAGAAGAGCAATATCAATTTTATTCATTCCATTTAAGTCAGCAAAATTATTTGTCATAAACTAAACCAGAATTAAGAATAAGTTGAAGTTTTGATATGTTCCATAGACATAGTATTGTAATGAGATTTATGTTTTACATATAACCTTATTTATAATGTTACTTAGAATTAAATAAATGATAACTGTTATGATAACAATTATATTTATTTCTAGATAAATGAATTTAATTTTTAATTATGATTATAATTTTTATGTAATTTATAAAGAATAACGGAAATATGTATATAAATGTTAATAATAATTCTATTAAAACTATTGCAGTAAAAACTTTAAAAATGTCAAATTACCTTAATTTATAATTTAATTTAGTTTATATATATATATATATATATATATATATATATATATATATATATATATATATATATATATATATATATAAATATATATACAAATATATGTATATATATATATAAATATATATACAAATATATGTATATATATATATATATATATATATATATACATATATATATATATACATATATATATATATATATATATATATATATATATATATATATATATATATATATATATATATACATATATATATATATATATATATATATATATATATATATATATATATATATATATATATTTATATTTATATATATATATATATATATATATATATATATATATATTTTTTTTAATTATATTATAATCTAAATAATAATTAATTAAATGTATTAATTTATGTTTGTATATATAATTTATGTAAAAAAAAAAGATGTATGTGTATAATGTATTATTTAACACAATAAAAATAGAAATATATAACATGAAATTATGAAAATACTAAAACTAACCAATTTTGATTTATGAATTTTCCATTTGAAATGTGTTTCCGAAATGTTTAAATTAAGTATTATTCTTTCTTGAGTTAAGAATACGATATTCAATGTGATATGATTGAATCATCTTTTGAGGATATTAATGATATAATTTGAAATTTTAGTTTACTGATTCAAATAAAATATTCTCAATACAAGATTTTACTTATTTAATACTGAGAAAATCTATACTCTATTTTGGGTGTTCTCTAATTAAAATTAGTAATTTTTAAACTGAGATTTTTATTTTCTAATTTCATCGACAAAAATGTATGTATTTGATTATATTATTCTCAAACTAATTTAAATTAGGAGACAAATTGGAGGATAAGTTTCTAAATTTTATAAATTAAATGACTTTAAATGAAGAATAAAAACATTTATAACAAAAAACCGATTTTCTTGAAATAATGATAGTATTCTCAATTACAGTTTTTTTATATTTTATGAACTTTATAACAATATTCTCAATCGAAGAATAAATATACATAGCACACATTCAAGTAGAAATCTGCATGAATTATGCTGTTACCGCTTAATATGAGCATACTTTTCTCTCAGTGTACTTCAAGCGCTACCAGTTCGAACAAGCATTCGAGTTGCAACGTGGAGTGTGTTTATTCATTTAAGAGCACAAACCGTACGCTCGACATCAGAAGTACGAAATTTTCTCAAAGACCGCTCAAACTATTGTACTCAAAATATCCCTTCCTAATAAAATCCTTTTTTTAATTAGTTTATTTAGATCCCCCAACCAAACGGATTCAGAAATCATGAATTTCTTCGAAGTTTTGTCAGACAAATGTGATGACATTCGCAATCAACATCCCTACTGCGAATTAATTATGGTTGGTGACTTTAATGCCCACCATAAAGAATGGTTGAATCACCAAAATACGAACTGTGCCGGGCGTCAGACGGAGTGGCTTGCTGTTTCGCATGATCTTACGCAGATTGTTAGTGATTCCACATTTGAATGTCAAAATTCTACAAGCAGTCATATTCTGGATCTTTGTCTAACAACAATTCCGCATTCCATGGAAGCGCGTGTCGAGGCTGGAATTGGAAATTCTGACCACAACCTGATAACAGTAAAAATATTTGTCGCAACACTACCAGAATTTAGACAGCAGCCAAGGCGTCTATGGCATTTTAACGAGGCTGACAATGATGGGTTACGGTCATTTTTTCAACATTTCCCGTGGGAGAGCCATTGTTTTTATAACAATCAAAGAGACGACACCGTTTCCAATTTCACCGAAACCGTTCTACATGGAATGAGTTAATATATCCCATCATCCTTTTCCAATTCTAATCCTAATTTTAAAATTTTTTCAAAAGAAGCCGCCAGACAAAATAAATCTGCTCACAAGAAATATAAGCGCAACGAAATTTCGTTTGACGAATGTAAGGCCACACGTAACATCTGTAAAAAAATCTGTGCGAAGGAAGCGAAAAGAGTTGACGACAAGAAAGCCGCTAAGGCTTCCGAGTTGAAAATCTCCGATCACAACTTTTACCAGATGGTCGCATTGGTTGCCAATATTTCCAAAACATCTATTTCATCATTGAAATGTGCAGATGGTGCTTTGGTGGTGGATCCATATTTGCAGGCCGACTTACTGGCAAACGTCTTCACTTCGAACTCGACCTTAGATGTCCCCGATGGAGTTACGCCTCCGTCAATTCAGTATTGTGCACCAAAATGGATCCTGTCAACATCTCGGAGGAAATTGTTTTCAGGAAACTGAAGACAATGGACATAAATAAGGCCACTGGACCTGACGGAATTCCTGCTCGAATATTGGAGGAGTTTGCCAGTGACTTGGCTCCAATATTAACTAAAATGTTTCTCCTTTCCTTTAAGCAAGGTAAATACCGGAACGCCTGGAAGAGTGCGTTGGTGCAACTGGTCCTTAAACGTGGTTGTGATAAAATTGACCCTTCAAGCTACCGGCCAATATCAATTGTGTCAGCCGTGGCTAAAGTTTTTGAGAAATGCATTAACCAACAACTGGTGAATTATGTTGAGATTAATAAAATAATTTCAGATAAACAATATGGCTTCCGTGAAAGCCGCTCCACAACCGATCTTTTGACGTATGTTACAAACAAATGGAATCTCGCCCTTGAGCACCATGGAGAAGCCTTTGCAATCGCTTTCGATATATCCAAGGCTTTTGACAAGGTTTGGCATGAGAATCTCATTTGTAAACTTGTGGCATACGGCTTGGATTCGATGACCATCAAGTGGATAAAAAGCTTTCTCAAAGACTGAAAGATCCACGTTGTGCTAAATGGGAGATCATCAACGACACACTCCCCAAATGCCGGAGTCCCTCAAGGATCAGTTTTGTCACCAACTTTGTTTTTGTTATACATTAATGACTTGTTGGATAGCACTGTGAACCCTATCCACAGTTTTGCCAATGATGCAACATTGCACTCTTCTATTTCATTCGAGGTCGAGCCTACTCCTTCAGAGTTAAACGGTAAACGGCTGGAAGTTCGCTTAATTCCGATTTAAGTACAATATTTGAGTGGGGAATTAAAAATCAGGTCAAATTTAACGAGAAAAAAAACACAAATATGCACGTTCTCACGTAATAGAAGTAAGAATACCCTTTACGAATAGCAACGAATACCCTTTTGTGGTAAAAGGCCACGTTCTCGTGAGTTGTGACTCAATTCGTCTGCTTGGTGTTCAAATTAGTAACAATTTAAAATGGAATGAACACATTATCGCATTGGCCAAATCAGCTTCACGTAAACTCGGGTTCCTCAATAGATGCAGACGGTTTTTTAAATCGCATCAGGTTCTCCAGATATATAAAACCTTTACTAGACCGTGTATAGAATATTGCTGTCAAGTATGGGGTGGAGCATATGGCACTGATCTCCAGTTGCTGGATAGAGTTCAGTGGCGTGCCATACGAATACTACGAAACTCCAGACTTACGAAAGATCTAGACAGCCTACAGCACCGCAGAGATGTTGCAGAACTATTCGTGTTCTATAGATTAATAAATGGTAAATGTTCTGCAGAATTAAAGGAGAAAATACCACCATTAGTTACGCCAGGACGGTTAACACGAGGAACGGTCAATGCTCATAGGTTTACGGTGAAGCTGCCGAAACCTCGAACTGAGGTACAAAGCGCGAATTTATTCATCGAAAATCCAGGAAGTGGAATTCGTTATCCGGTTTTCAGTTTCCGTTGGATTATAGAATGCACAAGTTTAAGGCAACTATCAACCTTTACTTGAAGGACCGCGCGTTGGGTGCAGGAGCTCTGACAGTCTAACCATCAAGGTTTGAGTGAAATTACGTCTGACACAACCACTAGGCAGTTAAGCAGTGACTATACTTCCGAAGTATTAATTCTCGGACTACATTGGCATCCTGATTCCGACATATTAACATACCGAGTAAAGCCTGAACAAGAAGGCAAGGTTACTAAACGAAAGGTAATATTAGAGGCATCGCGAGTTTTTGATCCCTTGGGGTTTTTATCACCATCCGTAATATTATTGAAGATTCTATTTCAAAAATTGTGGCTCAAAAAACTAGATTGGGATGACAAATTACCCGAACATTATGAAGAAGAATACCAAAGGGTGAGAGGAGAATTTAAATATTTTGAAGAACTAAAAATCCCTAGATTTACTAATTATGTCGGAAATATACAAATTCATGGTTTCGCAGACCCGAGTGAGGTGGCATGTTGTGCAGCGATTTACAGCCGAGTTATCAATGAGAAGGGAGAAATAACTACTCACCTGTTGGCATCAAAAACCAAAGTTGCACCGATTAAGAAGATTTCACTGCCACGTTTGGAATTGTGCGCAGCACATTTATTGGTTAAATTATTAAAGACAGTGAAAGAAACTATCGCACCGACGGCACAATGTTACGCGTGGACTGATTCGACCATTGTTTTAGCATGGTTAGCGACATACCCATCCAGATGGAAGACATTTGTTGCCAATCGAGTCAGTCAAATTTTTGTTCAATAACATATTTGAAAATAAATCCAGTATCGGAAAAATATTCCGAGTTGTAGCTCACATAAAACGTTTTGTAAAAAATCTAAGAACCAAAAATCAAGCAGATAGAGATATGGATGAACTGACGGCATTAGAAATTCAAAGTGCTACAGATGATTGTATCCGTTGGGTACAGACAAATGAATATAGTGACGACATCAATTATTTACGACAAAATAAAACTGTGAAACTCAGTTCCAAATTGTTATCTTTGGCACCGTTCATAGATAGGGCTGGTATATTGCGAGTAGCGGGTCGGCTTTCCAATGCAGACTGCGATTATAATGTTAAACATCCCAAAGTGTTGCCATCGAATCACATATTCACTGAGAGATTAATCTGCAAAACACATCATAAGAATTTGCACGCCGGGCCCACACTGACAAATAATCTCATACGGCAAAATTATTGGATTGTCAACGGAAGATCCAAAATACGGTCGCTGCTAAAACATTGTGTTACTTGTGCAAAATATTCCCAAAAAACAAGCAGCCAATTAATGGGAAATCTTCCAATAGAAAGACTCACGCTTACGAGACCATTCAAAAATTGTGGAATTTACTCGCGGGTCCTCTATATTTTGCGACGAAGAAGGGTAGAGGAGGTATGAATCCAGTCAAGGGTTATATATGTGTGTTTGTATGTATGTCGGTCAAGGCAGTACATATAGAACCAGTGAGTGACCTGACGAGCTTAGCATTCCTGGCCGCATTAAAACGTTTTGCGGTGAGACGAGGAGTCCCTGAAAATATACCGATAATGGGTCCAATTTTATCGGAGCAAGACGAATATTACTTGACGCGTGTAATATGATAAAACAAATTAAAAAAGATTATATCATTTCAGAATATCTCAGTCACAATCATATAAATTGGCATTTCATACCACCTTCATCGCCCCACTTTGGCGGTTTATGGGAATGAGCGGTGAAGTCCGTCAAAACGCATTTATTAAAATCCGTAAAAAATGTTAATTTAACTTTTGAAGACACGCTTCTGTACCAAATCGAGAGTATACTTAATTCGCGACCATTGTGTACAACATCTGCAGGAGATGATTACGAGGTGCTTACCCCAGCGCATTTTTTGATTGGAACTTCGATTGGGTCTGTTCCAGAAAAGCCAGTAACAACTTCGGATTCTTATTCAACACGATGGCACAGAATTCAAGCGAGGATCCAAACATTATGGAAAAAATATTATGTCGATTACGTGAACAATCTACAACAGCGTTATAAATGGCAAACGACTAAAAATGAATTACAAGTAGATGATGTTGTACTTGTATTCTTAAAAGACGACGACACTCCCGTATCAAAATGGCCTCTAGGTCGAATAATCCAAATACATCCCGGCAATGATGGTTTAGTGAGGGTTGTGACTATCAAGACATCAACTACGACATTACGACGACCGGTAGTCAAAGTATGCAGATTACCAATTGGTTAACGATTACATCGTCAACGGGGGGGGGGGGGGGGGGGGAGTATGTTTAACATGATCCGTCACCAATGAACCTGAAACGGAGAGCACCAAGAATGATTATTCTTTATTACAGCAATAAAGAATTTATACTTATCTGATCAGCTGTATCCAATATATAAACAAACTCCGAATATTCTAACTAACAAATAGTACTACAATTCCTAATTTTGTTATTCTTACAGTACGATTATTTATCTTTGTTAGTATTTGATTTCTTGACATTTGATTTCTTGACATTTAGATGAATACAATTAATTAAAATAAAATGTAGTAGAAGATATATTTACTATAAGAAATAATTTTAGCAAATATCCTAGGTTTAATCAAATAATGTAACCAAAGGTAACTTTCGTTAGATGTCACTTTATCATTCATAGCTTAAGTCTTTTTTTTGACAAATAAAAATATTAAAGAAACGGCGATTTTCATTTATTTGGCTTATACTCTGGACACGATTGGATACCACCTTAATTCTATTTGACCGCATAATATTTATCATTTGGAAACGATTGGATACCGCTTCGTATTTTGTGACCTCGCACTACTTGGACACGATAGATACCGCAACGAAATTATTTCTACCTTGGCTTTCTTGGGACAACGGATATTGATAACGGATTCAAATTAACAAACAGACAAACAACATACAAAGGAGATTTAAGGAGCTGGACCTTAAACGGTGATCAATTATATATATATACGAAAGGTTAAAACCGAATCTCTTTGCTTTTTACACATATGACGTTTTAGGTGAATTAGACTGTTTTTATGTTAAACCAATTGAAAAAAGTCCCGGAAAACAAATAACTTTAAACAATGGGGAAAAATGGTTAGATTTTAGTTTAATAAACCAGTATTATAAATTTTATTTTGATTATGTTGCATTGAATTATTATAATTAAATTATAAATAAATAAAATGAATTTGCTATTCTATTAAACTTTCGCAATAATTAAAGGTGCATTTGTATTCAAAGTTAAAATTTTGCATTTGACAGATCAAAAGCTTAAATGTAAACCCAACAAACTAAATTCTCTGAAATTTAAAAGTGAAGTTTTTAATCCAAAATATTCCACTTTTAGAGAATCGACAGTAAAAGTATTCATCGTTAAAAGCTCGTATTTGAAGGAACAAATATGTACATTGTAGCTCTAAATGTGGAGTTGTTGTTTCAAAAGAAAATGTCTGTAACAGCAAGGCAACAATTTTAAGTATTTTGTTTTAAATATGTATGTTCTTGGGCACGAAATAAATATTTAAAATTAACAACTTTATATTTAAAATTAACAGTGTTTTTTCCGAGTGAATAAACAAGCTAAATTTTAAACACGTCAAATAATACGTAGTTTCTTAACACAACGCAGTATACATATTCGCACAACTACTAAGGTTTTATCCGTGGGAGATGAGGAAATATAAAAAAAGTATTTTTATTCAGTACTGGAGAAATATTTTAAAGGAAAACTGTATATGGATGAGAAATCATTTGTTTGACGTCATTATGAAGCATTTTTTAGTCCCAGCTAGATTTTTGCGATTTATTTATTTTTGCGATATACCTCGCCAAAACATAAAAGCGATATGATGTTCGCAATGCGTTATATAAATTACCTCATTGCGACATATATTTAGAAAATGTACACATTGCGATTTATATTAATCGCTTTGCGAAATAAAGAAATGATGAAAAAAGCAAACCTACTGTGAAATACTTTTTGCGGTGTGTATATCGAAAATATAGATGGGCAATGCCTTTCACAATGAGTTTTAAAAATAACCGCACTGCGGCAGGGTTTCATTAACTGTACTGAAAGCGAATAAAATGGATCGCTTTGCGATTATTCAGATGAATAGAATAGAAACCGAAAAATAAAATGTAATAAAAACGAAATTTTTGATGATATTGATGTGAAGGATAACATAATTATTAGCACAGTAATTCAGTGCAGTTTGGTATGTTGTGCAGTCTAAATTAGAAGTGATTTTAATTATTTTGAATTTTTTATTAAATTGAAATAAATTTATTATTATTTAGTAGTGTAATATTTACTCAAGTTATTTTAAAGGAATTTCATTAACTATAGTTATTACACCATTATGTTGTATTACAGTGTTGTTCACCACAGTGTTACATAGGTACCGCTAGTATTGTAAAAAAAAAAAAGGTACTGAGATTCGTAGACTGTTATCGGAAGAGATATTGAGTTTTTTTTGCAGTCGATGTTGGGAGATAAAATTAAGAAGATCGAAAGAAAAAAATTTGAAAACCTTATCAGCTATTTGGGTTTCCGTAATAGATGAAATTGATGCAATATATATAATTTATTGTAACTTAAGTTATGATGTAAATTATTATTAATGATTGCATTTAATTGATTATTATAATTTATATAATATTATTAAGTTTATTCTAGTTTTTTTATAGGATTAGATTTATTAATGATTATGTTTCGATATAATTATTTTAATTAGTTTATGATTATTACTTTATTTTTATGATTTTTATTTGAGTTTCATGAGTTTTATTGGAATTTTATTGTTTATTAATTATCTTCACTATTTGTTTAGCACATATGGGAGCAAATAGAATTAAAAGCGTCCTTGAGACAGGAATCACGCGACTGGATATTTTGTGGTATTCACCGGTTATTTCATAATATGCGGTTTTGGTAGTAGTAAGGTAAATTACTGTGATTGATTGCTAATTTTTCCACAAACATTTAATAAATTTTCCGTCAACTGAGATAATTTGACGGCCTTAGATTGAACAGAGGAGATTGACGCGATGCGACTAGCTCTGGCAGCTAAATGAATTAAGCGGGAAATAATAATCTGTAGTTCGGCGTTTTGATTAGTGGGAGATTTAATACAACTGAGAAGCCTAGTGTGCAAATTCTGTAACTTTAGAATACAAATGGATACTTCAGCTTGAGGTACCACCGAGGCTAAAGCGTGCAAATTTTTAGGAGTTAGAGTTGGATCTGTCTGTTCGGCTACCAAGCGCTCATCTAAAAGACGAAAACGATCAGGAATTTGACCGGTAATTTGTCGTAATTCACATTCAATGTGAAATTCATCATTATCTAAATTTTTAGATTTCATTAATAATTGGTCTATTTTACAAAAAAAAATCAATTTTATGTAATCATAAATATGTTGTCGCAGTAATTATCAAAAAAAATATATTGAGTTGGTTCGAATTTCTTTTTTTTTTTTTATTTTTTTTATTACAACTGATTTACAAATCATCTAGTAATTTATCTTGCATTATTATTTAAATTCACGATTCAAAGGTTCTAGCACTAAGGCTAGTACCTTTTACATAATTTTATTATATTTTTTAGCCGATCCAGGTTCGATCTAGTAGATCAAGTGGTTTCTTCCTTTGCAGCCTTCTTACTGGATTTGTGTCATCCAACATTCGACGAATTTCAGCATTTTTATGTTGACTAATCCGTTGCATGCGTTGTCTTGCGTATTTATTTATTTCTCCGCTAACGAAATTCATCTTCAAATCTCTATGGATGTTGTCATTTCTCACGTACCACGGTGCATTTACTATTCCACGTAGGACTTTGCTTTGGAATGATTGGATGATATTGACGTTTGTTTGCTTTGTACAGCCCCAGAGCTGAATACCGTAAGTCCATACAGGCTTAAGAATTTGCCGGTACAGTAGCAATTTATTATGTAAAGTAAGCTCAGAACTTCTCCCTAAGAGCCAATTCATCTTTCTGTATCTAATGTTTAATTCTTCTTTTTTCTTTTTCACATGCTCTTTCCATTTTAGTTTCGCGTCAAGAGTCATGCCTAAGTATTTTGCTGTGTTTGCATATGGAATTTGCTGGGAGTTTAGTTCTACTGGTATCCAATCAACCTTTTCATTGGTGAAATTTACATGAACAGATTTTGCTTCATTCAGTTTTATTCGCCACCTTTTCGTCCAAGTGTTAACCATATTAGTCGCTCTTTGCAATTTTTTTGTGGATTCTTTTATGTCATCAGCAACTGCCAATATGGCTGTGTCATCTGCAAACGTTGCTATAGTTGTCTCTTCTATCGTTTCGAATTTCTTATTTTTATTTATTACTGTCAATGGTAGGCCAAGATAAATGTAAAGAACGAAATATTAATTATTTTTTTGATCGATAATTGTTTAAATTGGTGTATATGTATATAATATGATGGTGAGATCACGGCGAGCAAACACAAAAGCAGGCAAGTTACTTATTCATGTGAGGTAAAAAAAACGATGGAAAATGATAGCAAGTTATCTTTTTAGTTGATATGAATAGGGAAAGGAAAGGGATAGGATATTGAGTTTATTTACGGACAATTGAATCAACTACTACTACCAGTAGGATACATTACGAATAACTCACTTTAATACTAGGATATTTGGGGAGCTTCTCCTCACTTACAAACAACTCAACATATAGGTAATGGAAATGTCTGCGAAGGAGATACTATTTTTATAAATTAATTTTCACGTTTCCGACTTACACTGGAATCATGATTGCAATTCATTTTCAATAGAACTCAGTACGAGAACGTATAAGGATGGGATTGGTTCAAGAATTTCATTCAAGGCTATTACGTTTTGATCAATATGTAAACATCGAATGAACTTCTAAAACAAACGGGACGATTGAACATGACTGATTAATTCAGATTTTAAACCAACAACTCAATCAACAATTTAAAATAAAATTAGAAATAGTTGCGTTTCTGAAGTAGTCAGTTCATAGCAAAGGATAGGGATAAGAGAGGGGATTACTGGTCAGAATAAAAAAAAATAAAATTGATTATAAAGCAGAAACTGGAATAAAAATAGCAAAACATACCAAAGTAACGATAGTGATGTTAACGTAAAATTAGGACAAGGATAGGAAATGAAAAGGAAGGGGTAGCCGAAAATTGATTGGGCGCCACAGTGCAGTGGTGCTACAAAAATAGGGGCAAGGATAGGAGGTGAAGGTGGGGAGGAGAAGCCAATTGCTTGGGCGCCACGGTAGAAGATGTCGTAAGGTTCCTAGAGAGTCAGGTGTTCCAAATGTTTGGGGTTCCCGAGGTGATTGTGACCGATAATGGTAGGCAGTTTGTCTCAAATTTACTACGAGAGTTATGCAAGAAATATGAAATTAGACAAATATTTACTCCCAAATACTCACCGCAAGCTAACGCTAGCGAGAGAGTGAATAGGACCTTGTTAGCGGCGTTACGGGCATACATAAAGGAAGACCAAAGATTGTGGGATGTACATCTTAGTGCGGTTACGTGTGCACTGAGAAATACCACCCATGAATCTACCGGCTATTCCCCAAATTGTGTGGTATTCGGACAACATCCAATTCTACATGGCTTCATGTATCATCTCTGCAAGCAATTACAGGTAATAGCTAGTGATCATCTCTCCTTAGAAAACAAACCGCATGATCTCTCATTTATCTTTACTAAAATTCAAGCAAATCTTTACTCCGCTACCGAAAGAAGTTATAGGTACGCAAATTTACGGACTAGACTTCCTGGTATTACAATCGATCAACAGGTCTTTGTTAGAAATTTCACCCAGAGCCAGGCAGCAAACCAATTCGCCGCCAAATTAGCCTCTAAATACTTAAAGGGAAGAATAGCTCGACTAATTGGAAATGTGTCATGTAAGGTAGTGGATGAGTTTGATAACCTATTGGGAATATATCATTTCAAAGATCTAAAAATCTGATTAACCCACTTAAAATTCTTAATTTATACTTAATTTTAATTACCCGGCATTATGAAACTCTTCTCAGGTGAGGGTCGTCCCCACGATTGTAACACAGTGTTGTTCACCACAGTGTTACATAAGTACCGCTAGTATTGTAAAAAAAAAGGGTACTGACATTCCTAGACTGTTATCGGAAGAGATATTGAGTTTTTTTTGCTTGGTTTGGTCAGTCGATGTTGGGAGATAAAATTAAGAAGATCGAAAGAAAAAAAAATGACCGAAATAATAAACTCGCTAAATTGTGGACTTTTAATTAATTTGTAATTACTTAGATTTTGTGAAAATTCAATTGATCTGAATCGCGGCAATTTAATTAATTTTAATCAAACATTAACCTTGTAATTAATATTTCTGCCGAGGATCACTATATGAATTAAAAATTAATAAACATGTGGTTAACGGTGTCCGTGGTCTTTTTTTCACTTCTCGAACTTTCGAGAGCGACTTGACTTTTAACGAATGATTATTTTTGTGAACTATTTTTTTGGTTACAATTATATGCTAGTGATATAAGCTAATTATTAAAACAACAGTTTATAAATGTGAAAAAAAAACTAAATGGGAATGAAATAACCGGTGAACACCACAAAATATCCATGTGCGTGATTCCTGTCTCAAGGAAGCTTTTAATTATATTTGCTCCCATATGTGCTAAACAAATAGTGAAGATAATTAATAAACAATAAAATTCCAATAAAACTCATGAAACTCAAATAAAAATCATAAAAATAAAGTAATAATCATAAACTAATTAAAATAATTATATCGAAACATAATCATTAATAAATCTAATCCTATAAAAAAACTAGAATAAACTTAATAATATTATACAAATTATAATAATCAATTAAATGCAATCGTTAATAATATCTATATCTATATATATATATATATATATATATATATTTATATATATATATATATATAATATATATATATATATATATATATATATATATATATATATATATATATATATATATATATATATATATATATATATATAAATATATATATATATATATATATATATATATATATATAATATATATATATATATATATATATATATATATATATATATATATATATATATATATATTTATATATATATATATATATATATATATATATATATATATGTATATAAATATATATATATATATATATATATATATATATATATATATATATGTATATAAATATATATATATATATATATATATATATATATATATATATATATATATATATATATATATATAAATATATATATATATATATATATATATATATATATATATATATATATATATATATATGGATATTATCTTTTGGTGTTGGGTTTAAGTAAGTTATGTTATGCTTAATGATATACTAATTTCTTTGAATGAATTGAAAAGATATGTACAATTTAGATAATTTTTTTTTTGTCAATAAATTCTAATGTTAATTCCATTTGGAACTTTAATTGAAATTCCGGGTTTTACATTTCAAAATAATTATGAGATTATAAGCTAAGGGTGTGAGGTCAAGGTAAGTTTTAGCAATAGCAGGTACTGTTTACATTCAGTGCAATCTGCATTTAATTTTTTATGAAACATCGTCTTAACTTAAAATTTTTGTTAATTCCGTTAATAATAGCATAATTGCCGTAGCTACAGAAGTCTTACCCACTGTTTATCCCAATTACCTTCCTTAGTTGTTGATGATCCTGTTCTTTCCCCCTATCCCTTACATTATCATTACGTCGTCCTGGTCAGAATTTTCAATTTTTATCCCTCTTCCCTATTTTTATCCAGTTGTACTCCGAATCCCTGCGGTCTATGCAAAACTGAGTTTACCCTTTGGAAACCCCACCCCTATACTCCTGAGCTTTAGCCGTGCTAACAATGACTGCTCAAGGGCAATGAACCAGTATCTATTTTCTGACAACGAAATGACGTTCATCTCGAATTGATGTGCAAAAATTATTAATTCTCTCGCATGAAAATCCACGACGATCACAATATTTCGTTACAATGTGTTAAAATGTTATTCCATTGAAGTCAAAAATGTGATGAGCTACAATATTGCAACTATCTCAATTGTTATATTGTTTTTTATTACATTCTACTGAGAAAACAGCGTTTATTTTACCAACTAACAGTGGTGTTGCAAGCAACAGTAAGAGCATGTGTACAAAGTGATTATTAAAAATTAATTATGTAAAAAAGAGTATCGGGTAAGGGAATTTTTGGTTCGGTAAAAAAATCACTGTATTGTTAATTCAACCATATTATAAAATTGAGGAAGAATTGCAAGACTATAAACGATTTTAAGGCATCAGAATAAATAGTACTAACTCCAGTGGTACACGTAAATTTGTACAATTTTTCTGACCATAATATGACGGATTTTAAAAATATATGGGGATGCTAAAAAATCGTTCCGGACCCGTTATCATGATAATGATTCTAATTTGACTGCGGGACCACCTACTTCTACAATTGATACCCACCGACTATGACTTACGAGAGAAGGCCGTCATGATTCTAATGTTATCGAAATGCGAGAGGAGCCAAGAGAAGCATGCTCACCAATACAGGCAGGATCTGAAATAATATCTACAGACACAGAACTATTGTCTCACTGCTCAAGTCTTGAAGATGATTTTAAAAAAATGGGCTTGTGAATGTAATATCACTTTAAAAGCGTTAAATAAATTAACAAAACTATTACATTAGCAAACGATTTAAAACTTTTCAAGAGACGCAAGGAAGCTCTTAGGTACACCAAAAAAATATTGATAAGATAGCAGTTGAATCTAGTTTCTATTGCCATTTTGGCCTAAAAAATCACGTCAAGCGATATCTTTTAAATTAAAGACGAATCTCATGTTATATTCACATCAAAAATATATTTAGATATTAATATTGAGTTTTCCAATTAGTAAAAGTTCAAATACCTATTTTGGCCATTTTAAGGATTATTGCGGAAAGACCAATCTAAACTTCCTGCTTTTATTATAGGGGGTTACCATGGCAATGAGAAATCAGGTAATTGCGATGATTTTTTAAAAAAGCTTAATTAGTGAACTAAATAGTCTGCTTACAAACGATTTAATAATAAAAAACAAACAAATCGATTTGCATATTGGAGCTTTCATATGCGATACTCCACAGCGAAGTTTCATGAAAAGGAGAAAACACACAGTAGTTACTTTTGATGTGGCGACTGCGTACAAGAAGGAGAATTTCTCAAAAAGATTTGCTTTCCACAAATCAATGTAATCTCAGAGCTAACACATTTTTTCGCAATAAAGAGCAGGAAGATCACTACAAAAGAACTTCTATTTTACAATCACTACTTGATCAATTTTTACTTGATTATATGCACTTGATTTGCCTAGGGGAAGTGAAAAAATTGATTATCAATTGGCTCAGTGGTTATTCCTTAAAAATTAGATTACTTCTATACGATTGAACGAAATCAATAATAGAATACAGATTTGTGAAAAATATAAACCAAGTGAATTTACATTTTTTAATTTTACATGTTGCTATTAGAATTTTAGAAAGCAGTTCATTACAAAAAATTTAATGTTCTAGGATTAACCTGCTAGGGCAATGCAGAGCAAATGTTCTTAAGTTTTGTGGAAGAATTTAAGAAGATATATGGAATTTAAGAAGTAATTTTTAATGTACATAGCTTTATTCACTTAAATGTAAAAATGTATGGCCAACCAAGCAATTTTAGCGCTTTTCCATTTGAAAACAAATGTCGTTTATAAAACGATTGTTACGAAAATTCAATCTTCCGATTTTTTCATCGTTCACTGGAATTTATAAATCAAATGGAGTTTTGGAAAAAGAACACTATTGGAGCATAGATGAAGTACAAAATAAATTATTTTGTATTCATATAAACGACGAATACATATACATTCCATTATTGTCAACAGATATAAAACAGTTTTCATGAAATCAAAATATGTTTTTAATAATTCTCGTTAAACTAAACAATACAAGAATCAGAAAATTCTATCGATTTGGAGAAGCTTTAGGCTGACAAGCAAGTAAAACCTTATATTTAAACGTAAAATATTTGTGTGTTGATACATAGTTGAATTCAAATCCGATAGCTTTGATTTAACTTTAAATTTTATTGAGATCAAATTTTATAATTTTCAGTACGCAAAATGTTTGTAGTGGGCGAAACGATAGAGATGGGAAAAAATTATCTTCAGCTGTTCCCAGCAATTGGGTTAATAACAATATTTCGTTTTTGCCGAAATATTTGAAAGGTGCTGAGTTGATCAACGCAATTAAAACCAAACAAACGACGTTTGTTAACTGGGTAGCGTTATAATTCAGAATTCTCTACAAAGATATAGGTTGGTGAAGTTTCTACTACAAGACACATGCTTAAGAAAATCATAGGTTATGTTGTTGTGCACACTTAGACGGTGATTGGTCCGTTGTGATACCACTCTATGTACGGCTATAGGTCCGAGTTTTCGTAGAACCATCTGCGCATTGCATAGCTCCATGTCAGCCTATAGCACGCACCGCCCAAACGATCGAAGGCGAAAAACCCATGTGCATCTTGCCCCGAATCGGGATTAGATCCCGGTACCTCCCGCTCCAACTGCCGCAGATTTAACCACTTCGACACTTGGGCGGTCCGGACTTATATATTTCCTTACAGAACAATATAAAGATGCCTTTAAAAAAAAATCTCGCGCAATATTTTTCAAACTCTGAAGAAGAATCTAATCGATGTTTGAAACAGCAGAGGCTTCAAGCACAAGGTTTCAACAAAATTTTATTGTAGCCAAGAATTTATAGAGATGCAATAAGAATCCGAATCTGAAATTAATACGAATATATTTCGTAAAATATTACCCGAAATGAGAGTGCCTATAACATCGACGCAGAGGATCCATCTACTTCATCCATGGTTTAACAAACACAAAACAATACACATCTTTCTCCAAATGGTCATTTAAGGCCACTTTCTAAATCTAAGGAACAAATTAACCAAAGTGTTCAAAGTTGAAAAAGGGAGAAGTAAATTCGATCATTTAATGACATAATGGAGATCTAATGATATTTAATGTTGAGAGTTTCAAATTAATATTTTTTTTAATTTGTATATTTTTTGCTTTTATAAAAATTCATTAATTTTTTATTTTTTTGCTGACACACTGCAATTTTTATGGACCAATCCGCGGCTTGAGCCAATCGTATGTGATATTGCAGTCGAAGAATATGTTGGTGTTGATGCAAACATATTGACTTCTGATGAAATGAGTGAAGATGACATTTTAAATGATATTCGACAAGCCACAGATTCGGATAATGAACTTTCGGAAGAAAAGGAATTTCAGGCACCATCTCAAAAGAGTATTAAGGGACTAAAAACAAGTTACAAAATTTACACTCCATCGAAAACCATTTAGACACATTTATAACCACCAATCTAAGAGTCCAAGGTGACAGACTATTTTAAAAAGATTTGAAGCTCATATTACATTTTTGTTATGTAGCTATGTGCATATAAATTAATTATATGTTAGCACTGTAATTTTCGTAAACCAATGAATTCCTTTTTTATCTAGTATTAAGTATATAAAATATAATATGTACATAAATTTTGAATATTCTATAGAAATGAAATTATTTATAAAAAACATATTGAAATACATTTACACATTTGTTTATTTTTATCAATTGTTGTGTGTTATTTATTTTCCTTTCTACTAACAACTTTGAGTAAATATGCCTACAATACCTAGACATGATTTGTTATAATGAACGCTGTTCATTATACTTTATATATATATATATATATATATATATATATATATATATATATATATATATATATATATATATATATATATATATATATATATATATATTTATATTTATATTTATATATATATATATATATATATATATATATATATATATTATATATATATATATATATATATATATATATATATATATATATATATATATATATGTATATATATATATATATATATATATATATATATATATTTATTAAATATATCTATTTTTTTTTATTAAAATATATATTTTTATTAAATATATATTTTAATAAAAATATAATAATAAAATATAATTATAATATACTTTTATTATTATATTTTATTATTATATTTTTACTGTAGACAACATATCAACTTCAGTGAGTCTACATCAGGTTAACATAGTATAAAGACATCAGTTATACATATCAAATTTTTCGATGAATATTCAAAGAAATAAACTATTTGACTGTGATATTTTACATTCAAAATGTTTATATGTTTTTTATGTGAAACTCACAATTTAAATAGTTACATATTGCATTTAAAACGATTTCAGTTTACAAACATTTTCTAATTTAAGTAGTTTCAAGCGACACTTATTACGTCATAAATTAGTTGAAACCCAAATTGCTCAAATTGAAAATGCGACTGATAATATTGATCGCAGATTTGAAAGTAAAATTAAGGATAATTCCGTTTTGTTAGAAGGACGTCAAAATGATCGTTTAGAAGAAACTTTTAGAACTACAACTTTGAATTTTACTCCTGGCACTAGTAAACCCACAACTAATCCTAAAGAAATTTCCCATTCAAATTACATTACAAATTCTATAATATCTCCAGAAGCTTTTTTTTGCTTACCTTACATAGTAGGTGCAATTTTTCGAGAAAAGACGTATTATTTATTCAAACCTGCTCAAACAAATTATTGAATACGATGTTTAAAAGTTATAGCAAAAATATAAATGAATCGGCAGTATCTAATTTGTTTGAAAATGTAAACACCGAACACAATTAATTAAAATATCTAAAACAAAAAATATTATACTCCTCTGCTTTTGAATTCTCAATAGATAACAAATTGTAGAAATTTATAGAAATGGAATTCCATCGTTTGATGAAAAAAATAGTAAAGGAATAATTTTTCCACTGGAATTCCAATTTAAAAAATTTTTCGAAAAAGATTCGAACTTAAAAACTCATATTAATAATGTCAAAAAATTTAATAATATGAATGAATATGTAACAAATTTCACGCAAGGTTGTTTATGGAAAAAGAAATCTAAAATATTTGCCAGTAACATTGTAGTTCTTTATTTTATGTACGTGGATCATTTTGAAATCAACAATCCGTTAGGCTCTCATGGAGGAACTCATTCTATAATGGGAATTTACTATTCATTTCCAACAATTGGAACTTCTTCCAAATTAATCGATATTCAGATTGGTACTTTGATTAGAACCTCTTTTGTTAAAGAGTATGGTAATAATTTGTGTTTAGATTTACTAATTCGAAAATTAACTGAATTGGAAACAAACGGCTTGGAAATCGAAACAGTAGAAGGTAAATTTCAAGTTTATTTTATACTAGGATTAATATTGGGAGATAATTTAGGATAAAACTGTATGTTAGGATTTAGTAAAGGCTCTTCATCATCCTATTGTCGATTTTGCAAATCACATAAGAATGATAATTCCAGTCTAGGCAGAGAAGTAATCGATAAATTACGAACTGTTGAAAATTATAATCTTGATATTGACAGCAACGATATTAAAGAGACTGGTATAAATGAAAATTCAATTTGGAATAACATACCCTCTTTTCACGTGACCGAAAACTATGCATGTAATTTAATGCATGATTTATTTGAAGGTGTATGCCATTACAACATATCTCAAGTTTTATTAAATTTTATTGAAGTAAAAAATATTTTACGTTAGAATACCTAAACAAAATAAAAAATAGTTTTCCCTACGGAGAAACGAAAATAGGCAATACATTTAAAGATATTAAAATGACACATTTAAAAAAAAAACTAAATGTTGCTGCCCGAGAAATGTTACATTTAACACATTTTCTTCCGTTAATTATTGGGGATTTAATGAACCTACAGATGAGGTCTGGATATTTTTCACTGACTTTTTAGGACTTGTCGATTTATTGATGTCTCCAAAATGGAATGCAAAGATGATTCAAACACTTAGAGTATAAATTATGAAACATAATGAAGATTATGTAAGAATATTTAAGGATACTTTGAAACCGAAGTTCCATTTTCTTACACATTATCCTAGAATTATTACATTTTCGGGACCGTTGCGGTATTTAAATTGTTTTCGACTTGATGCAAAGCACTTTCAGTTAAAAAAGAATTGCAGAAATATTAATAGTAGAGTGAATATAAGGTTAAGTTATAATATAAGTAGTTATAATATAAGATATAATATAAGTAGAGTGAATATAAATTTGCGTATGATTTATTATCTGAAATACAACCTGATTTAATAGTCAATTTTAAAGATGTTATTCAAGATCAAATTGAAGAAACACTTGTTAATGACTTTGGTTTTCAATCGGATCAACTCAAATTATATAATAAAATCATTTATAAAGGTACAATTATAAAAATAATATGTATATAGTACGAAACCTACACCAACATAGAGAACTTTATAAAATTCTTTCAATATTTTTGAATAATGACGATCCCCTACTATATATAATCTGCAACAAATTTTCTGTGTTATATTTAAAACATTACATTTCGTATAAAACTTTATCTAAGAGTTAAACTAGCTTTATTTTACCTCTTACTTATTTTAACAGTCCGCCTCTTCACGAATATACAATTCAAAATTCGAAAAGATTAGATCTAAAAATTATTTCTAATTAGATCCTACACGTTTCTAACTCAATAAATATTTATATAGTTTTATTCAAATAATTTCTTAAACCAAATATAATTAAAATTGAGATAGTTTTATTGCAAATTTTATGTATCAAAATTAGATTTAAAGTGAACTTACTCGTAAAATGAATATAGATGTCGAGGAGCACCATACAAATTTGGCTGTATAAATAAGTAATGCCATTATCGGTCTAAATTCAACCGATCGAGACTCAGTCGATTTAGACTCAAGTGATTTAAATTTAAATGATTTAAATAATGTGACAATACCCAAACAATAAATTGGAAGAGAATCTTTTTGATTTGTTGGCAACATGGAATTTAACACATTTATATATATAACAAACTAATAGGTTAAGTTCAGATACATTCATAACTAATTTTATGTGATATTCAGTACTTCAAAGTAACTCGTTTCCACGGAAAAAGTTGTGTATCGTTGCTGTTGGATAATTACAACGCGTAAAAATGTTAACCACATGTTTGATTTAATATAAATTTTCAATATTAACGAAATACAATATATTTTATTAATGTATTTTTTTTAACGATTTACTGATTATTACTTAAGATAAATAGCATAATTATTTCATGTTAATTTATAATTGTTTTGTATGTTTTTATTTATGTCGTAGAATCTGGGATATTTAATCGACACTTGCCACATATTAAACCAAAACACATCGATGTAATATTCGAGAAAAACGAAATCGGCGACCAAGCTTCCCTTGAGTATTTTATTAATATTTGGCAAACTGAATCGAAAAAGGAGGAAACGGACGTGAAAACACCACCTTTATTCAGTCAAAATGAAGCAGCTTCCGAAGACTATTCAAATGAGACTATGGTAGTTTATAATAAATATTTTTTAATACTTTAAAACAAAATTATTTTAACTTATCTTTACAGAATGTAAAAACAATTATTATGGAAACAGAAGTTGGCAAAACTATAATAAATGATTATCAAAATGAACCAAAACTGAATGAAAAAACACGTCAGTAGATATGCCAATTATTAGCTGATGATTACATTACAAAAAAAACATTAAACCTGGCGTGAATATGGGTAAAAAAGTAACGAAAAAAATTTTATTACTTTTTATTTTCCAACAGAAATATATGTAAGATCATTCTGCTTCTATAATATTAATAAATTTATATATATATATATATATATATATATATATATATATATATATATATATATATATATATATTATATATAAATTTATTAATATATATATATATATATATATATATATATATATATATATATATATATATATATATATATAATAAAATATTGTTATTTTCATTTAAATAAATACCTACTTATTTTGACTTTCATTCTAAAAGGAAACATATTTAGTACACCGTGGAGGTCTCACACCGCAAGGAAAAACTATACGATAAACTACTCAATGTTAGCAAAAAACAAAAACAATTTTTCAATAAGAACAAAGAATGTAAAAATATAAATTGTTCAAAAAACAAAACTTGCAGATGTAAAAATTGTAGCTCTTCAGTAGTAAGTAATTAACAATAAGGTCCCACCTTGTTAATAAATTTAAGTTGCCTGATATTCAAACGTTAATTTACAATTTTAACACTTCAAAATATTAGTTTCCGCTGAGGTTAGTTCTAAATTTGATTTTACATATATGTAGTCGTTATGTACCGAATTAAAACATCTTCGTTCGCCGTGACAAGTGGTTTTGCATAAATGGGAAGAAAGTTCTATTTTTTGCACCAAAAAAATGATGCAAAATGATGATATTAATTTAAAAAGTATAATCGAAACATGGCCAATATATCAACACGCGCAAGCTCCCTAATTGGTAAAATATCTTATATTATTGATAAATAAATACTATATAAATGTGGTTTAATAATAAATTTGTTAGCTAACTATTGACTTCTATAGATATTTTAAAACAAGAAAAAACATACATATATACTAAATGGGATAGTTTTATCAACAAAATTCCAAAAATTTTGGAAAATTCTTTAAGTGATGTAAATAAAAGAAATATGTATCACGAAATTGAAATAAATAAGGACAAAATAAATATTGGTAAGTTTTTTAATCTAGATTCACATAAAATAAGGGTTCTATTTAAAAATAAGCACACGCTTAAGACTAAATTTGATTAATACAATAGTAATAAATTTCAATTCTTTATACGAATTAATTCAAATTCAAAGTAGTCCAAAATTATTAATTTATTGATGTATATATATATATATATATATATATATATATATATATATATATATATATATATATATATATATATATATAAATATATATATATATATATATATATATATATATATATATATATATATATATATATATATATATATATAAAGGGTCATCCAAATGTGACGCCTAGATGTCAGCAGTATATAATTTTTACACTTGACATCTTTTCAAATTACATAAGCCATTTTGTTTTATTAGAAGGTAGTACAGTTTTAACCATGGACAGGTACACATTGCAACAACGCGTTTACATCATTAAAACTTATTATGAAAATGGGCGTTCTTTGCAAAATACCCATCGCAAAATTCGTGATTTTTTTGGTGTAAATAATCGGCCAAATCAATCTTCAATTCAAAGATTAGTGAAAAAATTCGATGAAACTGGTTGTGTTACTGATAAACCAAAAAGTGGAAGACCAAAAACTGTACGCACAAATGAAAATATTGCTGCTGTTAGTGAAAATGTAGGAAATGAACCGACAACATCAATTTCGCGTCGTTCGCAAGAATTGGGCATATCTTATGGCTCCTTATGGAGGATTTTGCATAAAGATTTGTATTTACACGCTTACAAAATTCAATTAACCCAGAAATTGAAAGAAAGAGACCATTTACAACGTCGTAATTTCGCTAGTTGGATTATTGAACAACGAACGACAGATCCATTGTTTTCAAGCAAAATTTTGTTTAGTGATGAAGCTCATTTCACAATGGATGGATTCGTCAATAAGCAAAATTGTCGTATCTGGGGTGATGAAAATCCTCGTGTTATTCATGAAAAATCTCTACACCCACCAAAAGTTACTGTTTGGTGTGCATTTTGGGCAAATGGAATCATTGGGCCGGTTTCCGAAATTGATGCAGGATTTAGACAAATCGAATTTGATTTTTCTTGTGATAGAATTAATAATGATGATTTATCCGATACCCAAAACGAAGATGAATCTTTTAATGATAGTATTGTTGATCCTAATTATATACCATCAAACGATTCTCATAATTCAGAATTGGATAGAGCCGGGCGATTAATCGAAGAAAACCTCGAAGAACATGAACCGCCTGGTGAAAAGAACATAAAACCTTTCGATACATTTGAAGAAACAAGGCAGCTACCAACCGACAAAGAGAACAGAAAAACGAGAAAGCGCAAAAGAAATTTGGGTAAATCTTACGTCAATGTAAATGGATTACTGTTCCTGAACGGATCTGTAGAGAGCTAAATAACTGTCGGAAAAAATGTAAAGATCAGATAAGCCGCCAGAACCAGCAACATATTTTGAGCGATATTGGAGTTTGGGTAGTCATGATCTGCGAGTAGCATTCGTTTCAGGTTTGATAGAGGTAGTAAACAAAAAAAATCAAAAAATATATCGCGATGCAGCACCGCTAAGAAATCGACGTCATTCCTGTTTGTACTTTGTCTATAAAAATAAATATTTGCAAAGGTTGTTTGGCTGGTACATTGGGGGAATCAATGAAATTTATTAATACCATCACTGAAAAGAAAATTTCCTCTTCAAGTGTCGTTATTGAATCGGACAGGCGTGGCAAGCATGCTCCAGCTCACAAATTGCCGGAAGATGTTGCAAACAAAATCAGAGATCATTAATTCTTATCCAGCATATGAGTCTCATTATACTCGTCGCGACACGGCAAAAAAAAATTTGTCAAGTGATTTAAATATTTCTAAAATGTACCGAATGTACTGCGACTCATGCGAAACTCCGGCTTCATTAAGTACATATTCCGCAATTTTTAAAACACTAAATTTATCATTTAAGAAACCGAAATTCGATAAATGCAGTTTATGTGACAAGTTTAAAATTCAAATAGATTTAGCTGAAGGTGCAGAAAAAGAAAAATTAGTCTTGCAAAAATCCAACCACCATGAAAATGCGGAACAGGCCTATAAATGTAAACAAACTGATAAAGAAACCGCTAAAATGGATTCCGGATCATTGGTTTACACCTTTCTTTTACAGCAGTGCCTCCCTACGCCATTTCTTCGAACGTCCATATCGTTTTATAAACGGCAGCTGTAGACGTTTAATCTGACTGTTCATGACTGCATAAGTAATACACCATTCAACCATATGTGGCATGAAGGAATGGGCAAACGTGGTGGAAACGAAATTGCTTCCTGCCTCTATAAGCACCTGGGTTCGGTACCAAATACTGTGAAGCACATTACTTTTTATAGTGACTCGTGTCCGGGACAAAACAAAAATAGTTACATTGCATCAATGTTCCTTTCATTTACCCAATTGAACACAAGTGTTGAGGTGATTGACCACAAGTTCTTGGTAGTTGGCCATACGCACATGGAGTGCGACACCGACCATGCTGCTATTGAGAAGGCAAAAAAATCATCCACCGCTCGAATTTACCACCCCAGAGATTGGTACAATTTTGTTGCAAGCGTTGGGGTTAAGAAAAAATTCAAGGTTAGTGAAATGACTCAAAACGATTTTCTTAATTTTAATCAAATTGCTTAAAAGAAATTTGTTTCTAGATCAAAAGCAAACGGTAAATATTTATATTAAGTTATTATTACATGACTATTTTTTAAGTAAACCATGCCCTGGTTTTTGGTTAATTTCACCCGACTTTTTCTCTGAGTGTACGACAATCCAAAAGAGAAAGCGTGTTGTGATTCAACACGAGATGTAAGATATGTTCAAAGTTGAAAAAGAGAGAAGTAAATTCGATCATTTAATGGGGATCTAATGACATCTAATGTTGAGAGTTTCAAATTAATAGTGTTATAATTTGTATATTTTTTTTTTTCTTTTATAAAAAATCATTTATTTTTTTAGTTTTTTGCTTATGAACTCTTATAACATTCAATTCGGTTTTGGCTAGTGACAATACAACAGCAAATAAAAAAAATAAAACAAAAAATATGAAATTTCAATAAGTTACAAAATCTCTGTTACGAAACTAAAGTTAACCCCACCTGGCATTTCTATCCGGCTATGAATATACTCAGCTAGGTCGGTGATAAGAAGAATTAGAAAAAAATAAATAAAACACAGACAAAGAATTAATTTACTAGTTAATAAATTAATTTAAAAAAAACGATATTTCAAAGTTTTTTTAATAAAAAAAATTGAACACAATGAAATACATTAAACACTTAGACATTATATACGAAAACTTCTCATTACTTAGTAACATATTTTATTCATAATACGAAACTAATCAAAATTCTATTTTTAAAGAATTTATTTGAACCGACTGTGAAAAATAACTCTGTGGTGTTTTTACTTAAGGTCATAAGTTGTTTTTCTTGATTTTTCAGGGCGACATTATTTTGGTCTGAATCGCTTTGACAAATCTATTTTTTACTTTATCAGGGCAATTATTAAGTAAGTTTTATTTGCTCTACTAATTAGATATGTGAAAAAACCTTCTGTTTTTTATATTTATTTTGTTAAATTATGCTCTTAGACTTAAAGGAAGAAATCTTTATAAGATGAGATTTTATAAAAATTTGAATATTTCCGTTTCTAATGGTTATAAAACGACAAAAAAAATTAATGACTTATGTAGTTTTGTACAGAGAATTTGAATATCTCAAAAAGTCGATTTAGTGATAACTCGACTTATGTCCATATGTAAAAAGACCACTGAACTATATTAAGTACTATTAATGTAATTAAATCTTAACTAGTTGTTTAGCGGGTCTGTAAACAAAACGCGAAAAGTTAGACCTCAGCTAAAATAGATTCTTCGACTTTCTGATTGTTAAACAATAACAAAAACACAACATGGTTTTAATTGATACAACAATTTCTTGTATAATAAATAACTTTATTCAATTTATGAATTCAATTTTATTGATAATTTTCCTCAACTTTATGACTTCTATGACTCACTGTTTGTCAAGTGTTCTATTTTTGCTAATCACTGTCCTTATATATTGTGCTTTCGCCATTTTGATCGCTATGGTTATCTTTGTTTAGTTTAACAAATAATTTTATATCATTTAATTAATACAATCTACTTTAAAATTTGGTTGAATGGCAAAGCACAAATTAATTAATAAAATTGGATTTTCTGGCAAAAGTACAATTTGACAAATTAAATGTCAAATTTAATTTTAATATTGAAGCCACAGCGACGTTAACACTAGTAATTTATCACACATATTATTAGAAAACAAGATAAAATATATCTATTTTATGAAATTATTTATGAATAATAATAATACTTATTAATAATTAAAAACAATTACAACAAAAAAACTTATTTCTAGTGATTCTTAAACTTACGGTTGAGTGGTTGGAATTGGAAGGACGCATATCTTCAAGTTTTGCTATTAGCTTTCCACATTGAACTGTGCCAGGTTTAGAAACTTAAATCTATTTCGCTTTATAATATCACTTGTGATAATTTTTTTATGATTTGGTAAACAATATAAATATGCGTATATTGCTGTCAGCATTCAAACATTTATTTTGAAAGTTTATTTTCTCTTAATTTGTATTAGATCACCGTTTAGGTTTATTCACAGTTTTTTTGATATCAACTCACTTTTTAAATTGTACTAATGTAAAGTTTGTTTTATTAAATTATCCATATTTTCACTTCTTAATTATTTTATCCTTTTTTTTTATCACAATTTGTATCACCTTATATCGGCACTTATTCTCTTCCTCTCTTTAAAAAAAACGTTCCCGTTTTATCTGTTTTCTCCCACTTCTATATCCATTTCCAATTTCCAATCCTTTTTAACCAATCAACCAATTGTCGAATTGCATCAAAATCCAACCAATCAAAAGTTTACAATATCCTAGTTATATACTTTTTTTTAAGACAGAAAATTATTATGATTTATGATCTTAGTGTTTTTAAAATTTTTATAATATTTTGTCTGAAATTATTTTATTAGTAGGAATATAACAATTAAGTGTCACTTTTATGGTTTTATTACTTTTTAAAAAATATATATATTTCAAATAGGTTGTTAAAAAAAACAAATAAAACAACGCGATCTAAACAAACAGAATTTAGGTAATTATATTTTTTCTTTAAAACAAAACAACATCTGTGTACCTTCTTTACCATAAAATATATTTAAGTACGCATTTAATAAAATGTATAAACTAATGTATTCTATCAATTGATAAACAAATTTATTATTAATCTTAATATCCAAATAATTCTTATTTTGTAACGACTTTTAATTTATTAAAATCGGGTCGTTACATATCTAAGATAAGTTTATTATCTTACCGTCCAAGTCTGGACAAATAATTACGATAACACAATGTTCTTAAAGGTAAGTTCAACATTATAATATTAATGTAAATTTATCATGGTCTGATATAATTTTAGAACTCGAAGTATTAAAAAATGATAGCAAAGACATTAAGGCATTGTAGTCTCTTTGTATGAAGTAAATAAATAGAATCGGGAATACAGACAGCGATAATGAAAACGAAATCTCACTGCCAACATTGAGCCTCGATGAATTGATTGATTTAAATAATTATTGTAAGCAAGCAGCGGTCGCAAATAAACTGGTAAGATTCGAATTCCATTTATACATATATAAATTATATATGGCGACATTATTTTATCGATGCGGAGATGTAGCCAGTTTTGATCCTTGTAATTTATCTTGCATTTTTCAACCGTTCGTGTTACTTACTAACAATATGTATTCGAAATTGTAAGTAAATAACGGGAACTTACTCGATAGGACGTATAGTTAAACAATTTTTAATATCTTTTTTTATTATAATTACAAATAAAACAATTATCTTTTTACCATCTTCTCGAAGAAAAATCAGCGTTAAGAAAACTCAATTAACTAAGATAAGAACAATAATGCATGTAATACCTAATATTCAAGTTTATCCGAATTGCAATTCCAATCATAGCTTATACATGTGCGATGAATTTTTAAAACTTGGCGTTACAGAAAGAAGAGGTTTTGTAGCAGAAAAAAAATTATGTTTTAATTGTTTAAAATCAAACCATCAAGCTGCAACATGCAGGTCTCCTTTAAAATGTACTATATGCAAGTCAAGACATCACACTACATTGCATAAAGATCTATCGGAAGCTACATTAACCAACAAACAAATAACATCCAGTTCAGCAACACAGGAAGGCCTAGGTTATCAAACTACCACAGAATTAACGAAACAGGTATTACAAACCAGCACAAATGTGACTGTCGAAGCATAATGATTACCTTTGATTATATAAATTTCCCAACGTAGTTTAAATTACAATTTATATATCTCCCTGTATGAAATGCAATTAACTTGTTTTGCATCTCTCTTCTGAAATTAACTAACGGAGTTATATCATTTATATATTTTTTTTATCATTCTAATATTTGTGATATCAAGGAAAGGTTGACCGTGAAAAAATGAATGAAAGTAAAATTGTAATTTGTTGGCTTTATTCTTCCAAAGTTCTAAAAGCGTGCTAAAAGTTTGCGGTATCGGCGTAATCTCACTCGTTACAACTCTACCAGCACAGAAAAAGCTTTGTGCTCCATCATTTGGTGTCAGAAGTGGGATACACGTGCTAATATCATCGTTTATGCAGTATTTCAACATAATATATCACTAGTTACTGTAATCCTCCGTTATTACAGTTCAGATCCATCATATCATCATATTCATATCATCAATCCAAGTATACAGTCAACGTGGTTCCTATTCATTGATGTTCAAGGATTGTTAAGTATAGCATACATTAAACGCAAATTAACGTGATCCTATTTAAAATTTCGTGAAAACCGTAAGTACAACTCTTTGTTACTAACAATGCCACCAGCACATGTTGATCCTTTCCGCTCCAGGCAATTTATTGATAATTTTGTTGACAAACTTGAACGATACGAAAAATATGTCGAAATTAAATTGATGACTGCGAAAACCAAAGAAATAGAGTATCGATTGGCTGATCTAACTGAAAATTGGTCAGTTTATCAGCGAATGTTGCCTCCATTTGAAGTAATGGACACTGACATCTTAACAGAAGATGTGCGCATCAAAATCTAAGAAGGATACATGGCCATCATGTGTGATCTTGAGGACAAATTGGAAGATTTAAAAGAAGCGCGAAGAAAAGCCCAAGGTGACGAGGGAAAGCTGATTCAACTGAATTCACTCGCACCGACTATCAGTGCAAAGCTGCCCACTGTTGAGCTCCCAACATTTAGTGCTGGTTACTTTGAATGGAAGGCATTCATTGATACGTTTGATGCATTGATTCATGAAAATCCAACCATAAGTGATCGCACAAAATACCAGTACTTAAAATTGTCATTGGATGGTGTAAATTTTGTTCAAAGGTACGGATGATTATTTAGTAAATACTACACTAATTATATATTTCAATAAAATATTATATTTATTATTTTAATTTGTTTTATTTTGTGTATAAAAAATTAATAGGTGTAAACCAATAATCACCTCAATATCGCAAAGTAGTGTATATAAGTTAAATCGCTTGGTTATATCGCTATTATAAAATCGCTGTCTATTTGTTCGCTTGTGATCTCCTTGAAAATCGCAGAAAAAGTGAAAGATCAAAGCAAAAAAAAGCGCGAACATTTTTCAAATTTAACATAATGATTTCATAGGAAAGTGCATTCTATTATAAAAAAATTGAACTTTACCGAAATTTTTAGTACAATAGGTAATTATAAATTATAAATTCGATCTTTGGTTATCAATTGTGTTGACAAACAATAACACAAATTAAGATATTTGACAGTTGTTTGCGGTGTATTGAAGTAATTTTACAAGATAAGTATAAATTGTATTAGAAATTAGATTATTTTTTAAATATCTTCTTATATTTTTTAGAAATCAACAAAGCATCTTGAACAGATGGGATTCCTGCAAGTGTCGTGGCTGAATTGAATTATCTGACGAAAATTATCCAGTCGCCTGAAAAATACTCAAGGTTAGATTTGATAAGCCAATATGTATTTGTGAGAAACACATACATGCACTGTTCTCCTTTAAATCAATCGATCGCGCAGACCCTAAAAAACTATTAGAATTTCTTGATCATTTTCGCTCGGATCTACGATCTCTCGAAGCATTTAACAGACCTGTGAAACATTGGGATGACTTGATAGTTTATATATTGGTTTCCAAACTTGACATTGAAACAAAAAGCAGAAACAAAAGCAGACGGTCGACGATATGTGCTATTTTATTAGGTCTCGCGCTCACAAATTAGAAACTCAAATGAGATCAGTAGCGCCATCAGTGCCATCATCAAAAATACCATCGACATCGAAGGCCACACATCGTAATAATCGCACACCTGTAACCGCACTTCCCGTTAGTAAATCGTCAACGTTCCGTTGTATTCACTGCAAACTAAATGGGCACACAATAGTTCGATGTCACAGATTTTTGAATTTACCCGTTGATCAACGTCCCACCTTTGTAACTAACTCCAGTCTATGTTACAATTGTCTTCGTCCGGATCACATGATTTCTGCATGTCCAGTGACGCTTCGCTGCCGACACTGCAATGCAGCGCATCATTCGCTGTTACATAAGTTGAGCACAGGAAACTCAGCTGAACCAAAAACTAATTCGCTGTGCAAAACTTCGAATGAAGCAAGCTCATCTATATGTACTAATAACGAGTCGAACACCCTAAGTTCTGTTATCCAAGTTATATCATTATGCGCTGATACCAAATCGAAGAAAATTTCATCCTCATTTGTCTATTTGGGTACCGCGTTAGTAAAGGTTATGGATCATAATGGACATTTTGTTACTAGAAGAGCGTTATTAGACTCCGGATCGCAAATAAACTTTATGACAGAGTCTTTTTCAACGTTATTGAAAATACCGCTAGAAAACAGTGACATTAAAATCCATGGAATTGGATCCAACGTTATGTCATGTTCCAGTTGTTCCACGATTACGGTCAGTTCGTACACCACCAATTTTAGCACCAGTATTGAGGTTCAAGTACTCTTAAAAATTACGACGTATCAGCCAAATATTACGATTGACGACATTGAATCTTGGAATATTCCGAAAAACATCCAACTTGCTGACCCTGAGTTTTATAAATCATTAAAGATCGACTTGTTGCTGGGGGCAGAAATTTATCACGAGTTACTCGCGGTTGGCCAAATAAAACTAGGTGAGAAGCGACCCTTTCTTCAAAATACCGTATTGGGCTGGATTGTTTCTGGAAGATGTCAATCAAGCCGAACTCTAAATCAACATTGCCATTTAACTGTCGAAACCTCAAGAACTTTGAGTGATCAGTTCGAGAAGTTTTGAACCATTGAAAATCTGCCACATTCATCCAAACCACTGACGTCTGAAGAAGCTAACTGTGAAAGGCACTTTACAGAGTGCAGCACACGTGATAATCAGGGAAGATTTGTGGTGAAACTACCTTTTCTATCAGATCCTTCAACGCTTGGAGATTCGAAAAGCTTAACTACTCGTCGGTTCTACAATTTGGAAAAAAGACTTTACCACGATTATTAGACAGCTATACCAAATTTTTCAACGAATACAAGGATTTATATCACATGGAACTGATCGATCAAGATTTCATCCAGTTACCAAATTTTTAATTTCCACATCACTGTGTGATAAAACCAAAAAGCTCGTCAACCAAACTGAGAGTAGTGTTCGACGGATCAACTAAAACATACACCGGAAACTCACTGAATTCGACTCTGATGGTTGGTCCAGTCGTGCAAAACGACCTATTCTCGATTTTAATACGATTCCGAGCACACGCATATGCTTTTAGCGCTGACATAACTAAAATGTATCGGCAAACTTTCAAGATGAAATCAAGATGATCAAAAATATCAACTCATATTGTGGCGAAATTCTCCGACTGATCCGCTCCAAACTTACATATAAGCTGAAAACGGTGACATATGGAACATCTGCAGCCCCATTCCTTGCCATGAGATGCTTAAAGCAACTAGCACTCGATTTTAAACCTACGCTACCTTCTGCCGAATGTTCAATCGAGAAAGATATTTACGTCGATGATTTGCTTACTGGAGCAAATTCAATTACTGATGCAAAAACTCTGAAAACTCATGTTTCGAACATTTTTAAATCTGCGGGCCTGGAATTGAGAAAATGGTGTTCTAATTCCACTGAAGTCATCGAAGATCCCATCAGAATTTATTGAAACCTTTCTAAAAATCGATGAAAATGATGTTGTTAAAACTCTAGGCATATTTTGGTATCCGGCATCTGATAAATTCAAATTTTTTGTGAATTTCAACGGAACATTAACCATCTCGAAGAGAGCAATTTTTTCACAAGTTGCTAGAATTTACGATCCACTCGGACTCATAGCACCTGTCGTTGTGTTGGAAATATTGGTCATTCAAAGACTATGGCAGTTGGAGCTGGATTGGGATCGTCACTTCCGCAAGACCTTCATACCTACTTGCAAACACGAGAAAGTCTTGTCGTTCTCAATAAGGTCACAATCGATCGTCACTTAATGTGCTCAAATGAACCAAACAGCATCCAAATACATGGGTTTGCGGATGCAAGCGAGGCATATGGTGCGGTATTGTACGTTCGCAGCACTACATTCAATGACCATACAATTGTCAAGTTACTTTGTTCTTAATCTCGAGTAGCTCCGCTACTCATAACATTACATTGGATAAGATCGTGTCCATCCCGATGTAAAACTTTTGTAGCGAATCGAGTAACCACAGTTCAAGAAATTACAAAAAAGGAAAATTGGCTTCACGTTCCAACAGAAAATAGTCCTGCTGATCTGATCTCTCGAGGAATGACTCCTAATCAGTTCATACAATGCGATTTATAGTCATGGATCGCCGTTTTTAATGCAAGAAGCTGCAATGTGGCCAACACTTCGTGATCAGTTTACGCTACCCGAAGAAACATCTGAGCTAAAGAAGATTAGGCCGGTGACCGTCATATCAACAGAATATACAGATATTCTAACTGACATTAAATTTTACAACGACTTCAACAAACTGAGAGGCGTTGTAGCGTTCATACTCCGATTAAAGCCCCAACCAAATGTAAAATAAAGCGGACCACTAACACTTGAAGAGTTGGATCGAGCGTTGAACACTATTCTTTGAATTGCACAGATGTTTTCCATTAGAATACAAAGGGTTGGAAGCCTCCAACTTCATCGTAAAACGACCATCGCTCTGCTCATTGTCGCTGTTCTTGGATAAAAACCACATAATTCGTGTTGGCGTTCAACTTCAACATACAACGTTACCGTATATATCGAAAACCCTATTCTTTTATCCAATTCACATCGATTTAGAATAACTTTAATTAATTTCTACCATAGGAAACTGCTGCACGCTGGTCCAAGAGCGTTACTAGCATTCGCCAATACTATTGGGCTCTCTACGGCATTACTGTTTGTAAAAAGGTATGTCGGGAATGTAAGGATCGTTTTCGAGCTCAACCAATTCCAATAAACGCGTATTATTGGAACGCGTAAAATTGTATAATAATTTGTTGACTTTATTCTTCTATAGTTCTAAAGTTGTGCTAAAAGTTTGCGGTATCGGCGTAATCTCACTCGTTACAATTCTACCAGCACAGAAACAGCTTTGTGCTCCATCAGTGAAAATAGCGAATAATTTCCAAGCGCTACTTCCTACTGCAGTTGTTAACCTACGCGATAACTTCTGTAACTATCAAAAATGTCGGATATTATTGGATTCTGGTGCACAAGCATCTTTCATCTCGGAGCGATGTATACAGCGATTGCAGCTTCCAAGAAAAAATTCTAATATTTCCATTAAAGGACTAACATAAGAAATAACGCACACAAAGGGAAGCACATCGATAATTCTTTCATCATGCTATGACAATCAACAAATCGAAGTTGAAGCATTAATATTAACTAAATTGCCAAATCGACTACCCTTCGAAAATACGAATTATGAAAATTTACAAAATTTGCAGCTAGCGGACCCTAGTTTCAATAAACCAAGCCAAATTCATATCATGATTGGAGCGAACAGGTTTTTTAATATTTTGCAGGAAAGATGCATCGAAAATAAAGGTAAAAAAGAAGTAGCACAGAACACTTGGTTTGGATGGGTCGTAGCAGGAGACTTAAGACGTGATCCCACGAATATTCAGCAGGCAAAAGATTCAAGCTTTCATTTCCCTGTAAATGTAAACAACGACAAAATTTTGGGAATTAGAAGAAATCCCAGGATGTGAACCATTTACGAGTGAGGAACAAGATTATGAGGAACATTTTATATCTAATTTTAAGCGGAATAAGGATGGCAGATTTGTTGTTAAAATTCCATTTAAATACAGTAGACCCAAATTAGAAAATTCAATAAATATAGCTACTAAACGTTTCTATAACTTAGAAAAAAATACTCAATTCCAATGCAGATTTAAAATCAGAATATGTAAAGATAATACGCGAGTATGTTGAGCTTGGACATATGCGCGAAATTAGTGACAACGAAATAAATTTGAATGAGAATGATGCATGTTTTTACCAGAATTAAAGCAAAACATTGAATATGTTATTGGAACATCAAAGTTTACGTTAAGAACGTGGATGTCAAATTCAAAGGAAGTATCGGATATTAGCGAAAATATTCTAGATTTTGAAGGAGTCGAAACAAATGCAAGTATTCTTGGAAGACGGTGGAACCCATTAGAGGACACATTTTCTTTTGAGGTCAAACTGGCTGTGTATTCAATACCAAGGCGAACTTATATCCAATGCCTCTAAAGTCTTCGATTCATTTTTTTTACGTTAGTTTTAATTGGGTACATGGCGGACTTCTAGACTGACCTAGCTCCTTGTTACTGTCAGAGCTCCTGCACCCAACGCACGATCCTTCAAGTAAAGGTTGATAGCTGCCTTAAACTTGTGCATTTTATACTTCAACGGAAACTGAAAACCAGCCAACGAATTCCACTTCTTGACCGCCCAGGTGGCTCAGTGGTTAAAGCTGTGGCAGTTGGAGCGGGAGGTACCAGGTTCGAATCCCGATAGGGGCAGGATGCAAAAGGGATTTTTCACCATCTGATTACGATCGGTGGTGTTAATGAACACATCTATGACCCCCTGTTGGAGTGCAGAACTCATGGGCTGACCCATCTTCCATGTCAGTACTATAGGCTGGCATGGTGCTATGCAATGCGCAGATGGTTCTACGAAAATCGGACCTATAGCCGTACGTCCTCGATTTAGCCGTTAAGGCGTAAAGTAGGACGTAACTAAGCGAACCGCGAAAGAGCTGGGAGAGCCTTGAGCCCCAAAAAAGATAGCATAGAATAAAAAAAAAAAAAAAAAAAAAAAAAAAATTCCACTTCTTAGATGTTCGATAAATAAATTCGCACTTTGCGTCTTCAGTTCGTGGTTTCGGCAGCTTCTGCAGGTAAATGGTGCATTCTGCAAATGGTGGTATTCTGCAGAACATTTACCATTTATTAATCTATAGAACACGCATAGTTCTGCAACATCTCTGCGGTGTTGTAGGCTGTCTAGATCTTTCGTGAGTCTGGGGTTTCGTATTATTCGAATGGCACGCCGCTGAACTCTATCCAGCAACTGGAAAGCAGTGCCATATGCTCCACCCCAAACTTGACAGTAAAAATGCACGGTTTAATAAAATTTTTATATATTTGGAGAACCTGATGCGATTTAAAAACCCGTCGGCATCTATTGAGGAACCCGAGTTTACGTGAAGCTGTTTTGGCCGATGTGATAATGTGTTCATTCCATTTTAAATTGTTGCTTATTTGAACACCAAGCAGACGAATTGAAGCACAACCCTTACCACAAAAGGGTATTCGTTACGACTTCTTTTACGCGTGAATGTGCATATTTGTGTTTTTTCTCGTTAAATTTGACCTGATTTTTAACTCCCCACTGAAATATTGTACTCAAATCGGAATTAAGCGAAGTGACAACTTCCAGCCGTTTACCGTTTAACTCTGAAAGAGTAGGCTCGACTTCGAATGAAATAGAAGAGTGCAATATTGCATCATCGGCAAAACTGTGGATAGGGTTTACAGTGCTATCCAACAAATCATTAATATGTAACAAAAACAAAGTTCGTGACAAAACTGATCCTTGAGAGACTCCGGCATTTGGGAAGTGTGTCGTTGATGATCTCCCATTTAGCACAACGTTGATCTTTCGGTCTTTGAGAAAGCTTTTTATTCACTTGATGGTCATCGAATCTTAGCCGTATGCCACAAGTTTACAAATGAGATTCTCATGCCAAACCTTGTCAAAAGCCTTGGATAAATCCAAGGCGATTGCAAAGGCTTCTCCGTGTTGCTCAAGGGCGAGGTTCCATTTGTTTGTAACATACGTCAAAAGATCGGTTGTGGAGCGGCTTTCGCGGAAGCGCTATTGTTTATCTGAAATTATTTTATTTATCCCAAGATAATGCACCAGTTGTTGGTTAATGCATTTCTCAAAAACTTTAGCCACGGCTGACACAATTAATATTGGCCGGTAGTTTGAAGGGTCAATTTTATCACAACCACGTTTAAGAACCGGTTGCACCATCGCACTCTTCCAGGCGTTCGAGTATTTATCTTGCTTATAAGAAAGGAGAAAAATTTTAGTTAATATTGGAGCCAAGTCACTGGCAAACTCCTTCAATATTCGAACAGGAATTCCGTAAGGTCCGGTGGCCTTATTGTCCATTGCCTTCAGGTTCCTGAAGACAATTTCCTCCGAGTTGTTAACAGAATCCAGTTTGGAACCACAATACGGAATTGACGGAGGCGATACTCCATCTGGGACAACTAAAGTCGAGTTCGAAGTGAAGACGTTTGGCAGTAAGTCGGCCTGCAAATATGGATCCAGCACCATCTGCACATTTCAATGCTGAAATAGATGTTTTAGAAATATTGGCAACCGATGCGACCATCTGGTAAAAGTTGCGATCGGAGATTTTCAACTCGGAAGCCTTAGCAGCTTTCTTGTTGTCAGCTCTTTTCGCTTCCTTCGCACAGATTTTTTACAGATGTTACGTGTGGCCTTATATTCGTCAAACGAAATTTCGTTGCGCTTATATTTCTTGTGAGCAGATTTTTTTTGTCTGGCTGCTTTGGCGGCTTCTTTTGAAAAGATTTTAAAATTCGGATTGGGGTTGGAAAAGGATGATGGGATATATGTATTCATTCCATGTAGAACGGTTTCGGTGAAATTGGAAACGACGTCGTCTATTTGATTGTTATAAAAACAATGGCTCTCCCACGGGAAAAGTTGAAAAAATGACCGTTACCCATCATTGTCAGCCTCGTTAAAATGCCATAGACACCTTGGCTGCTGTCTTAATTCTGGTGGTGTTGCGACAGATATTTTTACTGTTATCAGGTTGTGGTCAGAATTTGCAATTCCAGCCTCGACACGCGCTTCCATGGAATGCGGAACTGATGTAAGACAAAGATCCAGAATATGACTGCTTGTAGAATTTTAATATTCAAATGTGGAATCACTAACAATCTGCGTAAGGTCATGCGAAACAGCAAGCCACTCCGTCTGACGCCCAGCACAGTTTGTATTTTGGTGATTCAACCATTCTTTATGGTGGGCATTAAAGTCACCAAACATAGTTAATTCGCAGTATGGATGTTGATTGCGAATGTCATCACATTTGTCTGACAAAACTTCGAAGAAATTCATAGTTTCTGAATCCGTTTGATTGGGAGATCTATATAAACTAATTAAAAAAAGGATTTTATTAGGGAGGGATATTTTAAGTACAATAGTTTGAGCGGTTTTTGAGAAAATTTCGTACTTATGATGTCGAGCGTACGGTAAGTGGTCTTTAATGAATAAACACACTCCACGTTGCAACTCGAATGCTTGTTCGAACTGGTATTGCTTGAAGTAGAAATCATTCTCGTAGATGTTATGAGATACTTTTGTTTCCGTTAACACTAATATGTCGGGTCTGCGTGATTCGAGATGTTGATGTGCGCAATTTTTATTAGTCACAAGTCCACGGACATTGGCAAAATGGATGGTAAAAACCGTCCCAACAAAAAATAAAAATTGAAATGATTAAAGCAAAACTACAAAATTAAAATAAATTAACGCGGGCGAAATAATAAATTGAACGTAAATAACGAATAAAAATTATAAAGAAAAAAAGAAAACAAATAAAATATAAAGTTTTACGGATGTGGATGAAGCCCAACAATCCAACCATTTTAGTCGCCTCTTACGACAAGCAGTGGGTGCTGTGGTGGAATTCTATGCATCTCCCCCAACCACAGGGGAAACATTAGGTTGGATATCGCCTTGTAGAGTTATCGCTAAAATGCTATTCCAAACGCTTTGGTTACGGAAATTAGATTGGGACGACGAATTACCACAGGATATCATAAAAACATGGGACCAGCTTAGAACAGAATTTATTGAATTTCAAAAACTAAAACTTAAGAGATATATACCTACCAGATCAGTAAAACTCCATGGGGTTTCAGACGTGAGTGAGCGTGCATTCTCAGCTGTGGTATACAGCAGATAATTTCATGATGAGGGAACTGTTTACGTTACATTAATTGCGTCAAAAACCAAAGTTGGTCAAATAAAAACCGTAAGTTTGCCAAGATTACAACTATGCGGAGCTCATCTTTTAGCTAAATTGCTAACTGCAGTTAAAAACTCGATGTTGTCATCGGTTAAATTATTTGCATGGACAGACCCGGCCATAGTATTAGCATGGTAGTCGGACCATCCCGTTAAATGGAAAACGTTCATTGGAATCCGAACTGAAGAAATCTGTAATTTAGTAACAAGACAACATTGGACCCATGCCAAATCGGAACAAAATCCAGCTGATTATTCTTCTAGAGGAGTGTTTCCATCAAAGCTTCTGACAATGGTGGCAAGGTTCAACTTGGTTACAGTTAAAAAGTAGTAATTGGCCAATCAGTAACGATTTTTATGGAAAAACAAACTTGGAGAGACGCAATCAGAAAACTGGTAAAATTCATCTGTTATATCATCAAAACCAAAATTGTATCATTGATGAACTGATTGACAAAACATCTTCTTTCAGTAAATTAATAAGAATTTTAAGTTATATCAACAGATTTGTAGCGAATACGAGAGTCCACGATCGAGATGCGAGAAAACTCGGTGCACTTACGGTGAATGAATTAGAAAATTCAACCAAACAAATAATAAAACATGTTCAACACACTGAATTATGCGACGAAATAAAACGGCTGAGAGATAAAAAAGAGATGAACACCAAATTTAATCTTCTGTCACTTACCAGAAGATCATCGATGAAAACGACATTCTTCAAGTTGGGGGGAGATTACAAAATTCAAAGAGTCATGATGACTCAAAATACCCGATCATTCTACCCAAATCACACATCCTCATAGTAGAATGATAATTTCCCATGTCCATAATAAATATTTACATCCTTACCAACCCATCTAATCCGATAACAATACTGGATAGTCAGGGGTAGAGGTCTTAAAAATTAAAAAAATGTGTCAAATATTTTCAAAATCGAGCTGAAACTTCAAACTTTAAAATTAATGGGAAATCTACCAGCGGTTAGAACCACTCCAGCCAGACCTTTAGTAAATGTGGAGTAGACTATGCAGGGCCAATTTCTGTTTCTAACAAATTCGGACGAGGAGCTTAAACATCTAAAGGATTTATATCTGTATGGTCACTAAAGCCATTCATTTGGAGGCTGTAACAGATCTCACCAGTGATGCGTTCTTAGCAGCTTTAAAACGATTTGTATCCAGAAGAGGCGTTCCAAGCGAAATATTTACTGATAACGGGACAAATTTTTTGGGAGCAAGGCGGCACTTGAAAGAGGTATATAATTTATTACGATCTGAAAAGAATAATAATTTGGTTACAGAATATCTGGCGCAAAATTCCATCCAATGGCATTCGATGCAGCTCCTCATTTCGGTGGCCTATGGGAGGCTGCTATAATATCAGTCAAGTCACATTTAAACAAGGCCACTTCTAACTGTAATTTTACATTAGAAGAAATGTCTACACTACTATGTAAAATTGAGGCAATACTGAATTCGAGACCACTTTGTGCGTTATCAGAAGATGATGCAAGTATTGAAGTACTAACTCTAGCACATTTTTTGCTAGGATCGACGATATCCACAATACCCGAGTATGATTTACAGACAGTATTCATAAGCAGATTATCTCGGTGGCAACACATTCAAGAACAAAGGGCTTCTGGAATCGTTTCAACTAAGAGTACTTAAATTCGCTTCAACAGAGAAAGAAATGGGCGAAAACTACAAAAAAAACTAAAAATTAATGACCTTGTATTACTTAAAGAAGACAACTTGCCTACTTGCAAATAGGCGTTAGGAAGAATCATAAAGGTACATTCTGATGAACATGAGTTAATACGCGTCGTATCCATTAAAACACAATCTACGATAATAAAGCGTCGAATTACTAAAGTATGCAAATTACCAATTAGTTAACAACTTCAGTTGTTAACGGGGAGGTCTATGTTCATGATGCTTCGTTGATTTCTAAAAAATATAAGAAGATATTTATAAAAAAAACAATCTTATTTCTAATACAATTTATACTTATCTTGATTGATAGGACTGTAGGACCAAGCGCTAGGCAAGATTCCCGGATAACGCCGAGCCTATTCCTACAGCCCTTTACATAAAACAATAGGTAAGGATAGGAAGGTATGTTAGTTAGGAGAGAACGACCCGGGTACAGACACCTGGCAAATCGTTACTTAACTACTGTTAACAGACAATCACAATTCTTATCTACTAATCTGCAATCGCCAGTCAGCATTCTCTGATCCGCAACACCTATCTGCTCTGCTGTATTTTGATTAAAATTAAAACTAAATACTTTAATAAGTTAATTAGTTCGTCGCTCAGAAATCTATAACCTAATTATTTAATAAATTTTATTATATATTTATTTAAACTGCAGGCACACCTAACGTAATTAAAACTCTGAAATAAAGTTTATTAACTTATGGCTCAGAAATCAGAAAAAATTAATTTAATTATTATGGTATGATAAATCAAGTACCAGCCAACCATTACGATAATGTTACCATAATTCTGGAACATGCACATCAGAGAATCAAAATAGACCTCTGACATTCTAAAAATATGCATCAATTATGCAAATTAAATCACAACACTGAAAGTTTTAAGGAAATGAAAGTTAGTCACAGAAACGACTAGGGCAATAATCCGCAGCAGAACCATTGATGAACTTCTGATTAAAAGAATAATTAAATGATTCTGACCTGTAGCATTTACGACAAATTATAATTTTACCATCATTATTTAAGTACTAAATAATTTAAAGCTTTGTATATAGATTTTTGTTTTGTTCGTATCTTTGTTGGGTAACGCGATGATCGTTTTGTCAGATGGCACTTTTATATAAATACGAAAGCTCAACCCGAGTTTACCACCAGTATAGAGTTCATTGAACTTTTGAAAATAGAATCGGTAATTTGAACACTAAACCTGGCAAGTAAGTGGGAAGAAAAAGAAAACTGGTCCGGCATTTACAAGAGAAAAACCTATAAAAGGAGAGACCGACATGATACGGGAGAGGATTTTTGTCTTAGATCTTGAATAAAACTGCACAAAAACGATTGTGAATAAAATTATTTTTTTTGGTTAACGCGAGGTCGTAATAAAAGTATATGTGGACGAAAACCACAATCGAAGTGTTGGAAGATTATAGTTTCGGCCTACGGAGTGGAAACTGATTATAGCGTGGACGGAAAACGCAATCGAAGTGTTGGAAGTGTTCCGGCCTACGGAGTCCAAATTCATGAGAACGTGGAAGTGTATGGAGACAGTTTTCGGCCATTATATGTGATACCTATTGTATGCTGGCGGATGAGAGAAAAGACTGTGTGGGAGTCCAAATTCATAAGAACGTGGAAGTGTATGGAGAGAGTTTTCGGTCATTATATGTGATGCCTATTGTATGCTGACGGATGAGGGAAGTGACTGTGGTTAGTTGATTTGTTCTTTTTTCTTAAGTCTTAGTTTAGTGTGTGGTTTTTTTACGTTAATTTTTGGAAGCTTTCTGCTTAGAAAACTCACACTGGAGTGGACTGCGGGCTGATTAAAGTCGGGGAAAGCGTGCATACAGGGATATCTGGCGACCAATAGATAATCCTAAAAATAAAATTCGATATCCAAGTGCTTAACTTAAATCAGAATGTTCCAATTAGTAAAATAAAATATTTGATTTTTTTTTTCATTTTTTTTAGTGGGATTCCATGAGTGAGCAGGCCAATCATATACGAATCTACATTAATAAATCAATGTATATCTGGATTGCATCATAATAAAGTTTTTGGTCATTTAGTTTAATTTTTTTTGTGTTTTCTTAATAAAGTTTCAAATGGTGGAAAAAGGAACCATTTAAAGTGATTAAATTTAATTCTATTTTTGCACGCTTCTTATTTTCTTATTACATAATTAGTAAAATAATATATCTTTTTCGCATTTACATTCTAAGACTGTTAGACATTGATTGTCATCGAAATTTGGATAGGTAAGAACAGTTCTAGTTTCATGATATGTATTCGTGTCTTAACAGTTGAAAATGAAGTATTGACATTAAATATCCTGGGGTCTTCTCATCAAATGCTGTATGCAAAGTTGCGTCTCTATATTTCCAGATCCATCACCATCTATCACTTGGGGCAATATTTATTTATTTTATGACCCGACAGCATTTCATATACATACATTATAACGACCTAATAAACGGTCAACTCGTGCTTAAGGTAAATTATTTCTATAAATAAATAATTGAGTAAGTTATGTTTAGCTATAACCTAAATCTTAGATATATCCTATTAAACTTCAAACATTAATACAAAATTCTAAAAATAAATTTACTTGTAAGTCGCTCAGTAATCTGTATCTTCATTAATATTAATATTATTACTTATACAGTCCACACACCTATCTTATTTAAAAGATAAATACAAACTCCGAAAAAAAAATTATTAACTTATGGCTCAGAAATCTGTAACAGTTAATTTAATTAATAGTATGATAGATTAAAACCAGCTAACCATAACGATGATGTTACCATAATCCTAGAATATGTTCATCAGAGAATCAAAATAGATATCTGAAAACTTCTTACAGTCTAAAATTATGCAAATTACATCTCAACAATAATAAACAAAAATAAAAATACATACATACACATAGACACACACATACATACACATACACATATACACGGCTATGAAGTTCCTCCAGCTAAACTTATAAACCATTGTGAGGGTTCACAGGGCGTATAAGTCCAGTCCCTTCAAAATATTGAAGGGTGTAGTTGGGTAACCGACGCAACAGGTAAAACTGCTGTTATGCCCTTGAACTTGCTCGAGTTATATATAAATATATAATCCAACGTTAATCGCAGTCAAGACTCGATAACAAAGTTCAATAATTGTAAATCGCTTTGTTTTGTAGAAAATTGCTGTTTTTTATTTTTTATTAATTTTGTTCTCATCTGAGGTTCAAATTGGAATGAAAGATTCTTACAATTTTTAGTATCAAAAAATCAATTTCGCACTTAATGCTAATTAAATAGTGACATCTATTAATTCGGTATAACAATTGATGCTATAAAATGGCTTAATTAAAAATTGTACTTAGCAAAAACTTAACTATAAGATCTATTACAAATTTTAATACTAATTATTTTGACATTTAAACAATAACAACAACAAAGTTAATATAATATATGGCTTATTAGTGTGTAATTTTAAGATAAGTTGAATTCATTTTATTATTATATTAAGAATCTAATATTAGGTTTATTTCAGATAACAGCCTTAACATACTCCCGCACCGTTAACGACCTTGTTGTTAACCAATAGGTAATTTACAGAGCTTTACTATTGGTCGCTGGAACGTTGAATTAGATGTTTTGATGGTCACCGCTCTCACTCGACCATCTTCGCCGGGGTGTACTTGTAGAATGCGCCCGAAAGGCCATTTGCAGACTGGAACGTTATCTTCCTTTATTAGAACGATATCACCGACCTCAATGTTCGGAGATACCTTTTGCCATTTATTTCGCTGTTGCAAATTATTTAAGTAGTCTATGCGGTATTTGTTCCAAAAGCTTTGCGTTCTGGCTTGAATTCTCTTCCATCTGGTTAATAACGAATCTGCTGATGATACAGGTTTCTCAGGGATGGATCCAGTCGAAGTACCAATCAAAAAATGGGCTGGTGTAAGAACCTCATATTCATCGTCAGTGGATGTGGTGTATAATGGACGAGAGTTGAGTATATTTTCAATCTGACATAAAAGCGTTGCCATTTCTTCAAAGTCAGGTTTACGTTGCTGGTGGACTTCAATAGATGTGTTTTCACTGACTTCACTGCAGATTCCCATAAACCACCAAAATGAGGGGATGAAGATGGAATAAAATGCCATATTATTCCTTGCTCACTTAAAAATTCTGAAACTATATAATTTTGGTTAATATTTTGAATAAGTTTTCGCGCATCACTCAGAATTCGCCTTGCTCCGATGAAATTTGATCCATTATTAGTGTAAATGTTTCTAGGAATGCCTCGTCTCGCCGAAAAGCGTTTCAGTGCAGCCAAAAAGGCCTCACTAGTAAGATCGCTCACTGGTTCTATGTGCACAGCTTTAACTGAAAGACAGAGGAATATACAGAGATATCCTTTTACTGGTTTTGTTCCACCTCTTCCTTTTCTTGTCGCAAACTGAAGTGGGCCAGCAAAATCAATTTCACAGTTTGTGAATGGTCGTGTTGGTGTTATTCGCTCTATTGGCAGATTTCCCATTAACTGACTGCTAGTCCTCCGTGCATATTTGGTGCAAGTGACGCAATTTTTTATTATGGATCTTATTTTGGGGCGACCCTTGACAATCCAATAATTTTGCCTTATTAGATTGTTTGTTAGTGTAGGTCCTGCATGCAAGTTTGATGAGTGCAATTCCCATATCAATCGCTCAGTAAAAATGTGGTTTGATGGTAGCATAATTGGGTGTTTACTGTCATAATCTGAATCTGCATTAAATAATCTCCCTCCAACTCTTAATACACCACCTTCGTCGACGAATGGTGCTAGAGACAATAGATTTGATCTGCTATTTACGGTTTTATTTTTGTGTAGGTAAGTAATGTCGTCTCTAAATTCCTCTCTCTGGACCCATAAGATACATGAAGTTCGGGCGGTTTCAATCTCTTCTGCCATTAATTCTCCATTAAACCTCTGAATCGGATTCCTTTGCTTCAAATTCGAGATATAGCGCCTCACGTAAGCTACCACTCGAATTATTTTGCGTAATCTGGATTTTCGCTCAAATATGTTTCTCATCCAATCGGTTTGCACAATAGCTTGAAATACATCTAAAGGGTGATTTTTTAAGAGCTTGAGAACTTTTTTTTAAAAAAAAACGCATAAAATTTGCAAAATCTCATCGGTTCTTTATTTGAAACGTTAGATTGGTCCATGACATTTACTTTTTGAAGATAATTTCATTTAAATGTTGACCGCGGCTGCGTCTTAGGTGGTCCATTCGGAAAGTCCAATTTTGGGCAACTTTTTCGAGCATTTCGGCCGGAATAGCCCGAATTTCTTCGGAAATGTTGTCTTCCAAAACTGGAATAGTTGCTGGCTTATTTCTGTAGACTTTAGACTTGACGTAGCCCCACAAAAAATAGTCAAATCGCATGATCTTGGTGGCCAACTTAGCGGGCCATTTCTTGAGATGAATTGTTCTCCGAAGTTTTCCCTCAAAATGGCCATAGAATCGCGAGCTGTGTGGCATGTAGCGCCATCTTGTTGTAACCACATGTCAACTAAGTTCAGTTCTTCCATTTTTGGCAACAAAAAGTTTGTTAGCATCGAACGATAGCGATCGCCATTCACATTGCCACACAGTGCCAAATAGTGCATTTTTCGGGATGCATGGGCAGTTCTTGAACGGCTTCTGGTTGCTCTTCACTCCAAATGCGGCAATTTTGCTTATTTACGTAGCCATTCAACCAGAAATGAGCCTCATCGCTGAACAAAATTTGTCGATAAAAAAGCGGATTTTCTGCCAACTTTTCTAGGGCCCATTCACTGAAAATTCGACGTTGTGGCAGATCGTTCGGCTTCAGTTATGAAATGTCAAAGCATACTGAGCATCTTTCTCTTTGACACCTTGTCTGAAATCCCGCGTGATCTGTCAAATACTAATGCATGAAAATCCTAACCACAAAAAAATCACCCATTATTTTCAACTTTCCTTTGTTTATTTCTTCTTCAATCGCGGTTGTTTCTAAAGAAGAATTTGGATGAGTCGTAGCCGTAGCCCAAACGTTTTCAGATAAATGTAGCCAACCTGGTCCATGCCACCATTGATTCAAATTCATTAATTTTTGTGGAGTTATACCTCTGAATCCATGATCAGCCGGATTGTCTGCAGATTTGACATGTCCCCAATGATGTCGAGGGAATTTTTCCAATATTTGGCTGGTGCGGTTGGCAACGAATGTTTTCCATCGTGCTGGATACGTCGATAGCCAAGCTAACACAATGGAAGAGTCTGTCCATACGTAGTACGTTGCATTGGGTTCTATCGTTTTCTTCACCGTACTCATAAGATTAGCTAATAAATGTGCTGCACATAATTCCAGCCTGGGTAGAGAGATTCTTTTTACAGGTGCTACTTTAGTTTTCGACGTAAGTAAACTGATATTAACTTTGCCATCATCATCGGTGGTCCTGCTGTATACTACAGCGCAATAAGCTGTCTCACTCGCATCTGCGAAACCATGTATTTGTACGTTTCCATAGCAATTTGCAAAACGCTGAATTTTGACATTTTGAAAGTGTACAAATTCCCTTCTGACACTCTTGTAAAGTACTTTGTAGTGTTCTGGTAATGCATCGTCCCAATCTAATTTCAAAAACCAAAGCTTTTGAAATAAAATCTTAAGAAGAATGATTGACGGAGCCAAAAATCCCAAAGGATCAAAAATGCGTGGTGTTTGGGATATCACCTTACGTTTTGTTATTTCATCATCTTCCTCAGGTATCACCTTAAATGTAAAAAAATCATTATTTGGATGCCAATGTAACCCCAAAACCAACACATCTGCAATGCCCTCATTATTGCATAAATTTGTCGTGAGTTTGTCGCTGTTTTCATCACATAATATTTCGGAGTTAGATCGCCATTTTCTCAATATAAAGCCTCCTCGCTGTAATACCTTAGTTATATTATGCTTCAATTCAATCGCACTTTGGATATCGTGTGAGCCCGTTAGTAAATCATCTACATAGAAGTCGTTTAATATGTGTTGCTTTATGTTTTCGTCTGCATCATCATGAGCTAGCTGCTGCAGAGTGCGAATTGCCAAATATGAAGAACATGCTAGTCCAAAGGTAACTCTGTTCAATTAAAAGTGTCGTAATTTGTCACTGGAATTTTCTCGCCACAGGACCCTCTGGTAATTAGTATCTTCAGGAGCAACTATAACCTGCAGATACATCTTTGCTATATCAGCAGTCATTGCTATTCGGTGCCGCCTAAACTTCATCAATGTAGCCCATAATGTAGGTTGTATAGTTGGTCCGACCATTAATTGTTCGTTCAGGGAAATTCCACTCGCTGTTTTGCTCGAACCGTCGAAAACTACTCGTACATTTGTCGTACTACTGCTTTCCTTTATCACAGAATGATGTGGTAGATAACATGTATTTTTTTCATTTATTTTAATTTCGCTTTGAGGAATTTCTGTCATATATCCCATCTCTATGTATTCCCTGATTTGGTTGATATACTGCTCTCTCAACAACCTCTCACTAGACAACTTTCTTTCAACTGACAGAAATCTTTTAGTTGCGATAATCAATGAGTTGCCTAGTTCTAACGATGTCTCTTTAAACGGAAGTTTCACCATATATCTTCCATTTTCCAATCTCTTGTGAGTTTTATCATAAAACTCTTGACATTCATTGTCTTCAGGTGAAAGGGTTGTGTGGTTCGGCAGCTCATCAATTTCCCAAAAGCGTCTTAGGGTTTCATCTATATTCATGTCAAGTTTAATGTTTAGTGACATATAGCTGGATGAATCGTCGTTTTCTGTTGATCTCGCGTTACCTGATACTATCCAACCAAACACTGTTTTTTGCAAGATTACTGAATTCAATCGTTTTTTCTCACTGTCAAGAACCTCAAAAAATGTATCTGCCCCAATTAGTATATCTATAGGTCCTGTTTTATCAAATTCAGGATCAGCTAGTTCCATTTTCTCAAATGATACTCTATCCGCCACATTAAGGCGGTATCTTGGCATTTTAGATGGTAATTGGCTGATTATTAACGCATTCACCCTTATATGGAATGAAGAATTATATAATGATCCTAATACTATGCTTGTTTTTCCTCTTGAAAGCAACGAACCAGCAGTTATACCAGTTACTCTAATGTTTGATCTCTGCCGTTGTATTTGTAGTCGTTGCATGCATCTTTCTGATATAAATGAACACTGTGATCCCGAATCAAGAAGTGCTCGACATTTATGTTGTCTTCCAAATTTATCTGCGATTAAGACGTATGCCGTTGGTAAAATTGCTTGCCAGTGCTCAATCTGTGATTTTTCATTTAATGTAGCATTATAACATATAGCGGATTTAATATCGTTGGTCGAGTTGACTGGTTCAGTTTTATTTTCCTTTTCATCCGAGTTCGCGTCTACATGAAGGAGGTAATGATGTCTTCTTCTGCATGTTCTACAAGAAAATTTAGATCGACACACAGTAGATTGATGAGTCGAGGACAAACATATAAAACATAATTTTTTGTCTACTGCAATTTGTCTTCTCTCGGTGCATGGTAAATTCGAAAATTGTTCACATCTCCCTACATAATGTGCACCTGAACAGAAAGAACATGTAGTGCCAATCGCTTGAGATACTAGAGAATTAATTCGCTTAGTGGTACTTGATTTTGGTTTTTGGAATGAATCAAAACTCTCCAGAGCATCACTTCGTTTATTGAGGAACTTAAAAAATTGGTCAATGGTTGGAAAATCAATGTTGGATGACTCATGAGCCCATGCTTCTTTTGAATTGGTATCCAATTTGTTTATTAATATATAAATAAGCCATGGATCACGGGTTTCTGCTTGTTCGCCTAGTACTTTTAATCCTCTCATAACTTCATCGGATACATCAGTTAAGTGTCGAATAGACCTTGAACAATTTTGCACTACTGATGGCTGCTCCATAAACTGTTTTAATAAATCATGAACCACATGTTTTCGCTTGTCGTATCTTGTTTTAATCTTTTCCCATGCTTCATCGTAGTTAACCTCTGTAACGGTGATATGACTGATTAAAACGTATGCTTCTCCTTTCAAAAGACCTTTTAAGTACTGAAGCTTATGTAGTTTGGAAATGTTGCCATTATTATGTATAGAAGCTTCATACAAATCACGGAATGACGGAAATTCAGAATATTTTCCCGTAAATATCGGGATATTTACTCGCGGTAAACGTACTTCACTCTCCTTCTTAGTAATGGATGATATTTCTTGAATGAAATTGCTTTGATTGAGTAGCAATTCCGCCATTGAGTCGTTGTCTTGAAAACGTGGAGTGTCGTTTTCTTTATGCTGTTTCTCCCATCGAATTAGTTTTTGTTTTAAAATGAAGTGCTCTTCTTCGATCTTTTCAATCGCATCTAGGTGTGCATCATCGAATTTGCCTTTTAACAATTTCTCAAGCATTTGAAACTCTTTCCATTCACCCGCTAACAGCTCCATGCTGGTTTTAATTTCACTTATGGCAGTATTCGCGGAATACAATTCTACCTCGGCTTTTATTATTTCTAAAGTTTTTACTAAACGTTTTATGGCTCGCGTTTCTGCCATCTTTCACAATTTCACAAATCACAATTTTTTTTCACAAACTAAACCAACTTTCACAAATTATGATAACGTTCGCTGTGATGAGAGTTTGGAATTCACGTTTGTATTTTTTTTTTTTTTTATTAACGCACTTGTGATACAGAGGTTTTATACTCACAATTGCCAAATGTGTGGATAAATCCGGCTCGAAGGACCAATGTTATGCCCTTGAACTTGCTCGAGTGTTTGGTTTCCACAGTTGTTATATATAAATATATAATCCAACGTTAATCGCAGTCAAAACTCGATAACAAAGTTCAATAATTGTAAATCACTTTGTTTTGTATGAAAATCGCTGTTTTTTATTTTTTATTAATTTTGTTCTCATCTGCGGTTCAAATTGGAATGAAAGATTCTTATAATTTATCAATTTCGCGCTTAATGCTAATTAAATAGTGACATCTATTAATTCGGTAAAACAATTGATGCTATAAAATGGCTTAATTAAAAATTGTACTTAGCAAAAACTTAACTATAAGATCTATTACAAATTTTAATACTAATTATTTTGACATTTAAACAATAACAACAACAAAGTTAATATATTATAATATATGGCTTATTAGTGTGTAATTTTAAGATAAGTTGAATTCATTTTATTATTATATTAAGAATCTAATATTAGGTTTATTTCAGATAACAGCCTTAACAACTGCAATATGGGCCTGTGGTAGATGGATCATGAAGGAAAGAGCTAATATTCCCAATGTAGGATTTGTGCGAGCGAAAGTGGACAGTTTGCATATCTAGAGCTGCTATGCACCACCTAGTGCCGCAATAGAAGAGTTTAAACACTACTTGGACCGATTGATTGCTGATGCCCGATTACGAAATCCTGTTGTTATCGCTGGCGACTTTAACGCCTGGGCAACAGAATGGGGAAGCAAAAATACGAGTAAAAGAGGATTAGCATTACTCGAGGCATTCTCCTCAATAGATGTTGCGTTACTCAATACTGGTAATATACCGACTTTTCGTATGAGCGGTGGCTCCTCCATAATGGATTTGACATCTGGTAGCAGCTGCTTGACACGTTTGGTGACTGCATAGAAAGTCCGTGAACACTACACGCATAGTGACCACCAAGCTATACTATTTGAAATAAAACTGGTACAAGAAGATGGACGTACAAAACCATTAGAGGCTTATTCAAGCTCTTCCTTGAAAAGCCCAACTTCTCGGGGACGGCCAATGCAAAAGCGACGGAGATGATAAACGTGATTACTGACACTTGCTGTAAAACTATGGTAGAAAGTCAATTAGATAACCGTCGTCAACCAGCATACTGGTGGACTGAGCAGATTACACAATTGCGCCTGATGTGCCACCATCCAAGGAGAAAATACCAACGGGCCTGGTGTAGAGAATCCTGGTTTACGCAAAACATACTAGGATGTCCGAAATCGCAATCAAAGCGAGTAAGAGTTAATGCTGATAGAGCTGTTCAGTGAAGTGGACCGTGACCCATGGGGTCAGAAATAAAAAATCGTAATAAATAGACGCAGAAAACAAAATGCATCGCCACCCACTTTTCCAGTGACACTTAACAGAATTGTAACCACTTTATTCCCGGAACAAAATGATTTGATCCCTGCAATTGATATAATATCTGACTCAAAATAAGAATCTTTGGTATCTATAGAAGAACTGATGAGTGCATATCAACGATTTGGGAATTCAAAAGCTCCTGGGCCTGACAATATTCCAAATATTGCTTTAAAGGCCGCCATCCGAGCCAGATCTGACGACTTTAGAGAAGTTTTCAACTCGTGTCTGAGAGAAAGGGGTATTTCCGGAACGATGGAAGAGGCAGCGCTTTGTGTTGTTGCCAAAGACTAATAAACCTCTAAAAGATCGATTCACGTACCGACCATTGTGCATGTTAGAAACGGTTGGCAAAGTATTAGAGCGCATTCTATATAACCTATTGGAGAATGTGCCGGAAACCTCGCCGAGCGAAAAAATGGATTCAGAAAGGTTCGATCAACAATCGACGCCATCCAACACGTCATTAAAATTGCAAAGAAAGCGGCAGATGGTAGAAGATGAAGGGGAGACTCCAAAAAATACTGTGCAGAGGTCACACTAGATACCTAGATGGCATTCAACTCGGCAAAATGGGGCTATATTCTGAATGCTCTGCATTATCTGCAAGTATCGGTGTACATACTCAGATTATTTTCGAAATAGAATATTAACGTGTAATACTGACGATGGTATCATGGAATACAAATCCGCGGGTGGAGTTCCTCAAGGATCAGTATTGGGGCTTTTGGTTTGGAACATTATGTACGATGGTGTCTTGCGGCTCAGTGAACCTGATGGTGTTGAAATCGTGGGCTTCGCGGATGATGTTGCCGTTATTGTGGTAGCGAAAACCATAGAGAAAAAAATGAAGGTATGTATGTAAGCTGACCATTATAATTATTAAAAAGTGGGTAATATCATTTGGACTCCAGCTGGCTGACCATAAAATCGAAGTAGTCTTAATTACCAGTAGGAAAGTGATAGAAACTGTAAATATCGATGTTGGTGGAATTTCAATTCTCTCTCAGCCTTGCGGGCCAAGACTGTGTAGAAGGATTCTGCTAGCAAATGTGGTAACATTCATCATCCTATATGGATCGCCTGTATGGAGCGATGCGATGGATGTTAAATTTTTGCGATAGATGTTAAAAATTTGGTAAATTTGTAACACGTTACACCTATTTTTAACCTATTTTTTTTACACTACACAAAGTAGTTAGTTTTAGTCGAAAAACGAACCTACATATATATATATATATATATATATATATATATATATATATATATATATATATATATATATATATATATATATAATATATATATATAATATATAAGACGCAATTGATTTCAGTAGTGGAAACCACACGTTTGAAGGAGTGATGAGATTCAACTATCTTAGATCTCTCATTACTCACGATAATAGTGTGGGAGAGGATATCAAGGTTCACCTTGCCGCTGGCAATCGGGCTTTGAATCCTCGATCGGGCTTGTCCACTGCTGAAATCAAAATATCTTGCAACCGCCCAGGTGGCTCAGTGGTTAAAGCTGTGGCAGTTGGAGCGGGAGGTACCGGGTTCGAATCCCGATAAGGGCATGATGCAAAAGGGATTTTTCACCATCTGATTACGATCGGTGGTGTTAATGAACACATCTATGACCCCCTGTTGGAGTGCAGAACTCATGGGCCGACCCATCTTCCATGTCAGTACTATAGGCTGGCATGGAGCTATGCATTGCGCAGATGGTTCTACGAAAATCGGACCTATAGCCGTACGTCCTCGATTTGGCCGTTAAGGCGTAAAGTAGGACGTAAATAAGCGAACCGCGAAAGAGCTGGGAGAGCCTTGAGCCCCAAAAACAGATAGCATAGAATTAAAAAAAAAAAAAAAAAAAAAATATCTTGCAAATACGGATAAGCTGGAACTGTACAGAGTGTTGATCAGACCCGTTGTCATGTATGGATGTGAGACTTGACGGATGAGTACGAAAGATGGCTTCTAACATTCGAGAGAAGAATCATGCGTGTGATATATGGCCCAAAACGCGACGTCGATGGCACTTACCGAGTTCTTTTCAATCACGAGATCAGGAATTTAATGAAAATTCCTGATGTCGTGCATGAAATCAAAGGACAGCGAGTACGCTGGCTCGGACACCTTCTGCGTGCTGATCCGAACCGAATGATACAGCGAACCTTTAAGTGAGAACCGCCTTGCGGTAGGTTTGAAGAGCTGGCTCCTGATCGAAACCGATGGAGTCAGATTGTTGACACGGTACGGGCCAATAATGGCTTGTAAAAACCGTTAAAATATACATATATATATATATATATATATATATATATATATATATATATATATATATATATATATATATATATATATATATATATATATATAAATATATCAGTGGCGTAGCGTGACTTTTCTAGGAGGTTGTTCAATGGCATAAAAATAGGTATTTTTACGGTGACAACGATTTAGCGCTTTTCAAAATCTGCGCACTAACCTTAATAAATTTAAATGTAGACTTTTTGTAGTATTATGTATTTCTTATCAAAATTAATTTTACATTCGAAAATTTTTTAGTTAAATAACAAATAAAAGAAATTTATTTTAAATAAAATTACATTTCATTAGTTTACGAATTGCACCAACGGATTGCCAGTATTGCTATTCCGTTTTTTTTGGTATGTCAACTGCTTGTTTCTGGATTCTTACAGAAAGCTTATTTATACAAAAATTCCATTTGCCGCGTTTCTTTGCAAAAGACGTCCATTACTTTTTATAAAACGAGTCAGTTAATAACAATCGTTTTAACAAACCCTCTTCGATTGTCCTTAAAAAAAGGCTTGATAGCCGTTCTTGCCCAGTTGTATTTCTTAAGTAAGTCTTAATTCTCTTCAATGTGGAAAATTACGGTTCATTGCTCGCCGTACTGCTGGGTATCGCTATGTGTAAATGACAAAGCTTAAATATGTTGTGCTTAAGCCGTTCTCGATATTAAGTTTTAAAACTTTCTCGACTGACAATTTCACGAAATATTTGGAATTATGCATCACGATCAATTCATTTTTTAATTTTATAAAATCAAAAAATTCCCCATATGTAAATTTTATAGTGAATTAAAGGCAATAATGGGAAAGTTGTTTTGACTTATTGAAAACCATTGTGAGTTTACAAGTTCAATGAATATCAAGTCTTTCATAATAGCAAATCAAGAGTCAATTTGCAATATACGATCGTATCTAAAATATCATTAAATAATTGCAAGAAATGCGTTTTCGGATAATGTTGTTTTAGTTTAAGAGCTGGCGAACCACATAGATCTTTAATTTCTTTATCCTTTTTTTCAAAAAAGAAACGAATTTTTACAATATTTTTTTAGTCTCGTGAATTTTTACTTTGTAGTAACGAATATCTAAGCTTTTGTTCTGTAGCGTATCAAATAAAATATCTGTAAAACTGAATATCGTAGAAAAAATCTCCATTAAAAATAAAAATACAAACTTCTCTAATAAATGGAGTAAGCCACCAACCGACAAAATTGTTTTAGAATCCAAATTACTAGGCGCCGCAACGTCTCAAAAAAAATTGAACAAGTTCGGTTCGGTACGTTTGAACGAGGTTTACCTCTCTAGAATTTGACGACCATCGGGTGGGAACTGTGGTTGGAATTTTCTTTTTTATCACTTTATGCAAGTCATGGACCGTTTGAAGGAATATAAAAAATATTTTGATGTACTGGCATAGTAGACAAAAATAATTTGCATGCAGTAATATGTTGTACTGATTGAGAAAGCAATAAATTTGATCTATGAGCCGTACAATGAATGAAGAGGGCGTTTGGATAGACTCTTCTGACTTTAATTTGTGCGCCATTTATTTCTCCCGCCATCACAGCAGCTCCATCGTCTGTCTGAGCTACTAATTTTTTTCCAAAATCATACAAGGCAGCCATTCCCAAAACATGATTGGGGATTCCTTCGGAGAAACAATGTTGACTTACATCCGTTAATTTTATAAAACGCTATTGTGCCGTACCAGTTTCGTCAACCAATCTAATGACCAAAGGTAATTGTGATATAGATGTCACATCCGAAGTTTCGTCTAATAGGATGGTGACGTAAAGAGATTTACTTATTTCAACTTTAATTTCATTTAAAAGCACCTCCCTGATTGAAGAAATTACTTCGTTTTGCATTGTTGGCGAAATTCCCTTAAAAATAGAATTTCCGATTAAATTAAATTAATCGGTTCATCATACTTAGCGAAATAATTGAAAAGTTCAATATAATTTCCCTTATTTATTGATGTATGGCTTTCATCATGGCCTCTAAAGGCCATTTCTTGAGTAGCCAAAAAACACACCGCATTAATTTCGTTATGGCGATTCTCCGATATTTGTTTTTGTTTATCTAATAATAAAACTACTCAAAGTTTACCGAACATTCTATAAGAAAGCATACAGTTTATGTGAGTAATGATTTTTTTGTGCTTTTGCGTCGACATACTTCAATGATAAGGATCAGAATCAGCAACTCTACAGGTCACCTACTCTTAAATCAAGGTTAAATAAAGCGACTAAAACGGTGAAAATCGCTTTGTTAAATAAACATGACAAAGAGCTTCAACATTATCTCAAGGGACTTACAGCTACTGAAGCAACGAATTTCTCATTATGGAAAGCTACACGTAAGCTGAAACGACCAAAACTCTCATTCCCTCCAATACGACTCTCTGACGGAAGCTGAAAGGAAGTGATATAGATAAAGCAAATATATCTGCAAAACACCTTCGCGAAGTGTTTACATCTAACGAGCAAGTTGGAAATCAAGAAAATCTAATCAATTTTGCAGACACGTTTAAAAGCAAGCCAAGCAAATACAAGTGGCGGGATGTCAAACAAACGATTAAGGACAACATCGATGTAAAACCGGACATGATCTGATAAGTGGCAAAATGATGTCAAATCTACCTGATAAATGTATCAAACTAATAACTTATATATTCAACGCTATAATGAAAACAGGCCATTATCCAGAAATCTGGAAAACTTCAGTTATTAAAATGATTCCAAAACTTGGCAAAGATGAAACAAAAGTTAACTCATATTGCCCAATTAGCTTATTACCAACTCTCTCAAAGCTTTTCGAAAAAATGCTTTTGGTAAAATTTAAGCCAATTTTGAACAAGAAAAACATCTTACCGGCTCATCAATTTGGATTTAGAGAAGATCACGGAACCGTGGAACAAGTTCACAGAGTCGTATCTGAAATCAGGAACTCCCTTGAACAAAAAAAATATTGCTCTGCAGCGTTCCTAGATATAGCCCAAGCCTTCGATAAGGCATGGCATAAAGGTCTCCTTGTATACATAATATAAGAGCACAATTACCGTCAAGTTTCTGTAAAATTATTGAAAATTATTTGCTCAATCGAAAGTTTTTGGTGAAATATAATACCGCATCCACAGATTTATATGATATTCATGCAGGAGTACCTCAAGGCAGTGTACTGGGGCCAGTGTTGTACTTGATCTATACAGTCTCTACTTTCGCGGATGATACTGCAATCCTAGCTGCCCATCAAAATCCTACGATAGCAACAAGAATTCTACAAGAACAGTTAGACAAAATCGAAAAATGGCTAATAAAATGGAGAATTAAGGCCAACGAGCGTAAATCGGCGCACATAACATTCACACTCCGTAAACTCACCTATCCGCCTGTCAGACTAAATAACATCACTCTTCCACAACACGAAAGTGTTAAATATCTTGGACTTCATTTAGATAGAAGACTCACGTGGAAAAAACACATTGAAGCTAAACGTCAACAAATCAAATTAAAATGCGTTAAACTAAATTGGTTAATCGGAAAACATTCAAAGTTAAGTCTAGACTGTAAGGTCTTGCTGTACAAAATGATACTTAAGCCCATCTGGACATATGGTATTCAGTTGTGGGGCTCCGCGTGTGCTTCCAATCAAATAAAACTGGAAAGAGTGCAGTCACGAATACTTCGAACAATGGTGATCGCACCCTGGTATGTACGCAATGCAAACCTTCGACGTGATTTACTCATCGATACCGTAAACGATACAATTCATCAGTACAGCAAAAAATACCAGTCAAAACTTGTTTGTCATCCCAACGAATTAGCCAGGGAACTATTAAATAGGCCAAGAAATAGGCGACTAAAAAAAATGGATCCTTTGGATCTAGCTAGGTAATTCAGATTTTACCGAGTGCACATTAATATTAAGAACTTACATAGGTTAAGTCTTATTAATTGAATTTATATTAGCCTTTAAGATTTGATTACATATTGTTAGTTTCCTATGTAGGAAAGATTCAAGAATAAAAGCCATAGGCAGTAATATATATATATATATATATATATATATATATATATATATATATATATATATATATATATATATATATATATATATATATATATATATATATATATATTATATATAAATCGCTAAAGTTGACGCACAAATAACTTTGACCACACGCATAGTATATCGCATATGACTCTTAAATGTGGTCGCCAGAAGTAATATACGGTCATGTACAGATCATCGTCCACTACTATGAAAGTTTAGTTTGAGTTTTTCTTACGACAATATTTTAGAATTATATGCATTATACTGATGAGTAATCAACTGTACTCTTAACGACTTTCCTGGCGATATATATGCGTTTATCCTAAATACGACATTTAGAAAACATTTTATGACGTTTAAGACATACGCCAATTATTCGATCGTTTAACTTTTTGTACAATAACGACTTTTCAGCCGATTATCATTAGATAACCTCGGACCTATTTACTAAAGTTACGCGAAAGGTGAACTACAGATAATTTTCATTGTTTTTCGTGTGTAGAGTCAAAGTTGTTCGTGCGAGCATATATGCGTTAAATAGGATGTATTGCGATCAGCCGCACGGCCAGTAATCAACCGATATCCTTGCTATAATCTACTATCTTGCTGAGATTAGTTATTTTATGGTCAGTTGATAATTTTAACGTTTTGTGTCATTCATCTTAATTCATTGTGAAAATAATTTAAGTAATGAATAATTATGTTAAGTTTATTTTTTTTTAATTTATTGTTGTAGATTCAAAGTTGAAAAAAATTGAAATTTATTGGTTATGTTATAAGCATATGTCAAAATATATCCAATACAAAAAAAAGGAAAGAGTAAAAAACTATCTCTGTCACTCTAATTTTGCTTTTTTTCTCGCTTTGGTTTTTTCAGTAAGCAATACTGAAAAATTTTGTTCATAATGGAAATCAGGCTTTATTTGACATGTTTAAAAATTTTGCTTGTTTATTTATATATTTGGAATTTCCAAGAAATGTAAACATCTGCATTTAAATAAAATTTCTGGGTCGAAATTTTCAGTGTAATAAAAGTATTCGTTCGAAAATATGTTTTTCATTTTTTTGGTAAAACAATAATAAAACGAGTTTATTATATCTAACATATCTGTCCTATTCTTTCTTAAAAATATGGGAAGAACACACATGTTTTAGATGTGCATAGTTTGTTTTCATTCATCACTCAACAGTTCTAAGCAATTTATCGAATGATGCGTTTCAATTTATGTGTCTTGTAATTTCAAATAAATATAAGTGTAATTATAATTACAGTGGTGAAAGATCGTCCTTAATGCTGGCATTTAAGAAAAATTACTGTGTAGTGGACATTTTGATTTTTAAAAAGGTATGTGACACAATTTTAACTAATAATTAATATTGCCACAAAATTATGTTCGATAATTTAAGGAGGTTCAACCGAAATAACAAAAATGTTGAAATTTTATTTATGAAAACGTTAAAACCTAATTTAAAGAATCACAACATGTAGTTTAAATTTTATTTAGTTTTAAAATATCAAATTCGTTTCTAAAATTTTGAATTTTCTTAATTTCAAATATTTATTGATACTTTAATATTAAATAAAATTAAAACCTCTTTGTTAAAAATCCGGTTTGGCCTTTTGAAATGGATGTTTAAATTGGCATTTTTTATATCAAGATCGAGTAATTTTTCAATAAATTATTTTTTCGTCTTTATTTTAAATTTCTTAAGATTAACAAGTGTGAAAAAACTCTATGTTATTTGAGTGAAACAGTAGTTAGTGTGCAATAGATTTTGTCGCTTTGGTTTTTTTTGGTTGTACTACATCTTAAACATGTCCAAAAGAACTAGACAGCGAAGAGTAAAATTTTAGGTTGCTCGAACGTTGCCTTAGTGTTACTATTCACATTCCGGATATTCTGGCGTCCCTTAAATCATTTCCTGAAGTAAGCTGTCTTTCTTAACTTTCAATACCTCTAGACTACTGTGATTGGGTACAGAGATAGTGCATAAATTGTATTTAAAGAAAATTTGAAAATTTTAATCGCTGTAACTCGCCACCAGTTTCTAATTCTTACAATTTTCTTTCCCGTTTTCCGTCAATTTCTGATTGCTCCAATCAGCGCGAAATATATAGTTATTCGTATTCTTCCAGTTATTCGTATTCTCACATGTCATTAATGCAATGACAGGCAATTAATGTCATTAATCAATTGCCGATGAAAACGTTCAACCATTCCGTTAGCTTGCGGATGGTATGCAGTCGTGCGAACCTAACAATTTCGTTAGCTCAGCCAATAATTAAGACTCAAATTGAGTACCTTTGTCCGTTGTTAAAATTGACGGTACCCATAACCGCGATATATAATAATTTACGAACGTTAATGCTATAGTAAGATGGGCCATATCAACCATAGGACAAGTGAGCAGATACGTCTATTCATTTGAAGGAGGTAAAGGTCCCACAATATCAAAATGAATATGTTCAAATCTACCTGATGGTATCTCAAAGTGTCCTGAAGGAGACTTTGTATGTCTTTGAACTTTAGACCTTAGGCATGATAAACATGACTGAGCCCACTGGATTACGCCTTTGTTTAAAATTGCCCAGAAATAACGAGCAGTGATCAATTTACGAGTGGCGCGAATGCCTGGGTGTGAAAGGTTATGCATAGGTTCAAATATGTACTTGTTTTCTTAGTGGTTCGGATATGTACGGACGGTTTGTACCCGTTGATACTTTGTAGTATATCTCGAATACCTAAAATGCTTAATCGCTACTTTTTCTCTCCATCCGAAAATTTCTTTGAAAAGAACCCTAATGGTAAGAACTCAAATAGTCTTTATTGTACTGTTGAAGCACTACTCCGACTGCCGAATCAGATGCATCCGTTGTCAAACTAAACTTTGATTCAGGGTGTGGATGCGCTAGCAAAATTATACTCTCCAACTTACTTTTCACTGTCACGAATGCCTCATTGAATTCGATCGGCCAACTGCAATTTTTTGGTGTTTAAGGCCGTTTAAGCAATTGCGCTAAGTGTAAATGCAGAGAGGCTTACAATTTGGCTAAATTAAGAATAAACCTATGGTAATAATTTACCATGCCGATAAATTGTTGAATCTTTTTAATAGATTCTGGAGCAGGTAATTTCTTAATGGCTTCTATTTTCTCCTCTGAGGGTTAATTACCATTATTTGTAATTTTATGCTAAAAAATCCAGGATTTTACGCCGAAAACGCATTTCGAACTCTTGATATACACACCATATTCAGCTAACCTTTCAATTAGCTGTTCTAAATATATTTTGTGGTTAGTCTCATCGGAAGAAGCAACTAATATATCGTCTATATAGACGAATACGAAGTCTTAACCTCTTATAGAACTCCGTTCATGAATATCTACGAAAAGATTTGTATTCCGAATAAATTCATGGACAAATTATGTATTTGTGGGATCTGCCTTTATTTCTTACCATTTGTAAAGGGCATGATACCGGGAATGTTGAAGGTCTACAAATCCCAACTCCATCATACGTTGGAATTCTAAAAACGCCGCTTTATGGCTTATGTGTAATTCTAACATTTTAAAACAATTTATTTGTTTACTACAAATATAGCAAAATAAATTCATGATTCACTTTTGTTGTAAAATTGAAAATCAAAATTATTATCTTATAAACTACTATACTTATATTTAAATATTTGAACGTTTTAACTTCTACACTAAAATATAAACATTAAAAAAATACCTAACCTAAGTTAGACATTTCCATTTCAAGTTTGCTAGATATTTCTTTTGTGCGAACTGTTGGAGTTTTCGAACAGCTGATTTTATAAAAAAAACCTTGCTATGAAGTTATAAAAAGTTTTTATACAACTATTGAATTTTTGATTAAAAACGTAATGCGATTTGAATAAACGCTTCATTTGAGGAAAATGTATCGGGCAGTATTATGATTTCATTTTCAACACACAAATAAAACCCGGAAATTGATAATTGGTTTTCTCCAATAGTTAATTTTATTATTTAAATATTTTTTACTATATTACCTTTCTAAAAACAACAATTTTGTTGATTAAAACACGAAAACTATCTCTTATTTTTTTTATGACGACACTGCACCAATCTGTTGTGGGATTAAATTTAATAAATACAAAATTGGTTTAAAAGACTCGGTCTACTCTAAAAGTAAAAAAAAACATCAGTAGTAATAACTAACTAACAATATGAAAATCAATTTAAATACTAGTTAACCCATTCAAGGCCGAACTATGTTCCATTACTTATATTTCATTCAAATATACATTCCAATCATGTTTTGGGCTAAATAGTGGAATTCAGGAAAAAAATGTATATATCGTATGGATTGGCCCCAGGAGCCGTTATGATATATCATTTCAACTAACCACTAAATTTTTTTTTAATAGATGTTTACAAATATCACAAAATTCAATAAAATAAAATTTAAAAATATTAATTTTTCATAAGTCTATTTTTAAATGCTTGTCATTAGGTTTCCGTCACATGGTACATCTTGAGGCAATCCTTTGGATGTAACACCATATTACACTTCTCACATATAAATTTCGCGCACTTTTTACACACAGCACATTTCCGTTGGGTTGGGTTAAATACTATTAAGTGGTTTAATCCGTCAAAATGTATTCTAGATGTCGACGGTTTGGGGCCTGGTTTCTTTGAGGAAATGGAAGAAGTCTTATTAGAGAGATTTTCTGCAAGTAGACTGTAAACCAAATCTCGAGTAAATTGCAGAAGTGAAATCGTGGGATATGCTTCTCTATACAGAAACCAGGCATTAGTTATAGTACCATTTAGCATAAACCTAATCATGGGCCAATACCACTTGTTTGACCGTATCCGTATCCGATAGTCATCTTTGCTGGTCGAAAAGGTCAAATCCGCCTATTCCTCCATTATTCATTTAAATCAAATGTGGCTGTTGTACAGAAACTTTTTTTTTCTCTTTGCCACTGTATCGTGTACATGACGCTTCTAATAAAACAACATCATCATCTACTATGTTTGTTGTCATAGTTACTGCTGTTGTCATGCCATCGTATCAGTGTAATGCCAGTATCTTTGTCTCGAATGGTATGAAAAGCACCGCGTTCAGTTTTTGTTTAGATCGGGTAAAGAAGGTTTTTCAATTCTATTTTTCCGGATGGTTCGAACCATATTGATATTTATATTTTTGAATTGCTCTAGTAACTGCAGAGACGTAAAATAATTATCTATGAATATTACTGAGCTTTCTTTAATTATATTTTTGGATACCTTTTTTCAACGCTTTCGCCCAATAGTGTCTTAGCATTTCGTTCGTTTTAACCTAAATAAAGTGAAATTCTAAATTGTAACAGTCGAAAGGCATTGTACAATACAAAATATTTACCTGTATAAGGTATAAACGTTACTAAGTATCCAGTACTAGTATTAAGGCACCAACATTTAAACCCAAATCGAATTGGCTTGCCTCTTATAAACTGTTTCATATTATTTCGACCATAATATGGTTCCAGTGAACATACTGGAAAATGGGTTTGAATCGATTTCTTGATATGGCGTTAGATATCATTATATTAAACGCACCTTCCTGAACTTCTTAGTACATATTCCGATTTGGTACTTTCACATATCCCGATAATATAAGTACGCCAAAAAACTTAAATAATTCGTCTAACCTTAAAAGTTATTTCTCCTTTTGACTGAGCATATTTTATTATTTCAGAACAAATGGAACTTATGTGATTCATAATATCGCCATAAAAAATTCCTTGAAAACGTCAATCGGTCTCAATCCTTCTTCGATAATTCGATTGCTGTGTATGTTGGTTTGAATTGGTTGGACACGTTTGACATACGATTACTTTCCTTTACTAGTGGTACATTTGTCCCATGTCTACTTTTCTTTTGCTTACTGGACCTTTCAATATTGGCTTCCCCCTCGTTTGCTAATATTTCCACCAATTCATCATTTTTTCGGACGTTTAATTCGCATTTTTGAGATAGAATTTTTCTTCCCAGACTTTGTAAATTTTGCTGCTCTTCATCTTCACTAGGTGCGTCATCTCGATCGCTATATGCCCCGTCAATTGGAGGCATTAGTGCTAGTTCGTATTCTTGGATGTCTGCATCGTCATTATCAGCCAGCTTTTCTAAATATTTCAAAATCTCCTCCGTATCACGTTCGACATACCATAGCATATTCAAAAGTACAGTAATAATAAATAATAGTTTGAAGAAATAGAATCGAACACATACATTTTTACTCTCTTCAGTCCAATGTATGATCATACAAATAATTTTTTTTGCTATTAAAACATAAGCATGCATGTCTACTTTATGTAAATAAAGTGACACAAATTATAAAACTATTTTAAAACACATATTTTATAAAAAAAAATTACACTTACCGCCTCCGATTCATTATGTCACAAATTAATGCGTTCTTTGTCACAACTAAAACACAACTAAAGCAACTTTATTTATGTGTTGTTGATTTTTTATATTACTTTAGAGTATTTTCATTGATTTAAAACCAATACACACAAAAAATAATATGTAGTATAGAAAACATAGAAAAATAAAAAAATGTCGATTTTGGTATGATAAATCATACATTGGTCAAGAATGGGTTAACTGTTAAAAATTTATATTCAGAGGCAAGTATTGTAATCTAATCATAACACGAAATAGAATATTTATTTATTGATAACCATTATGAATAAACCAATCATATATGAAAATATTTGTATGTACCTTCAACTTCTGGAAGTTTCTCGTAAGAAGATCCTTTTAAATCTAAGTAGATTTTAAATATATGAGGACACACATTAGACCATTTTGCATTTTAATCGTCGGCATGTGAATAATCCAATGAAAAATCAAATGAAATCTATAAACAAATAAATAATAAATGAACTCATATTTGTTATTAGAAACTTTATAAATTACCAGATCAGGGAGGGGGTCGATTATCGTTTTTTGAATAAATTGCGTGAAAAGCATTTCTTTTTTGACACGTTTTTCATTTTTATATTTCGCACAACCAAATAATGCGATTCTCGTTGACATTATCAAAAAAAATTGCTGAGGTACGCTGAATAAATCGTTTTCATTTTGTATTAGATTGCTAATTACATTTCTAAATATTTTTAGTATTACACATCTGTAAAAAAAATTATTATATTATTATTAATAATAAAATTTAATCGGATTTGAAACGGATTTTGGTAAAAAACTACTCGAATGGGGAATGCAATTTTTGACTATTGGGAGATAGTGGTTACCCATTACTATAGCCACAGTTAATGACCCCTATCTAAAGCGCTGTAATGGACGGTGAAAAAAATTATAATGTAGCACACAAGGTAGCACGGAGCAATGCATTGGTATATTAAAAAGCAGATTCCAGTGTTTATCAAAGGAGAGGGTTCTATTGTATTGTCCTGAAAAAGACAGAAAAAAATAAAGCGTGTGCTGTCCTTCATAATATTTTAATAATAGCTCGTATTCCTCGTATTAAAGAACGACGATAGTTATGATTAAACTGAGACTGCAGAAATACGAAATTGCAGAGTACAGTCCGATATTGTGACTGGATCCTTAAATTAAATTTAAGGATTTTGAATTAATATTAAAAGTGTCTTTGTTATTTTATATTTTATTTCATTAAACTGTTTAAAATATTTTTCAAAATATTTAGTTCTTGTTCAATTTCTCTTGTTTTCGTTCAATTTTTTTCCTCCAATTTGATCATCTTGGCCAAATAGTTTTCTTCCTTGATCACGATTGGTCTGGTGGTTTCTGGTGGACGAATAACAGTTGGTGCCTGAGCCTCTTCTGGCTGTGCGATCAAGGTTATGTCTGTCAATGGAATTCGTGGAACCTCTTCAACAATCCCCACTGATTTGATTCTTAAACTTGATGTTTTGATCAATTTTGTCTTTATTAATTCTTTCTGGGTTATGACATTGGCGTTCTTTAATATTATGCAATCTTCGATGCTTTTACATTCGATTATTGGGTGGTCAATTAGTAGTGAAAGTTCAGATTCTGCAAAAATTTTAGACTTTCTCTTGCTTGTCGACGTTGTATTATTCTCTAATAAGTAGTATTTCGTGAGATCAAGTAGCTTCTATTTAATTTCCTATTGTACAACAATTCCTTAAGTAATGAAAATAGTTAAATCAAACTAATAATAAAATTTCTGTAAAAGTGAAATCAATTTGAAATATAGAAACATAATTAAGTTTTAGATTTCTTACAATTCCTTCATCATCCACTGATTTTAATTGAGGAAATAATTTAACCATAGCGTATGCTAATGATTGAATGTGAATAGGTTCAGGGTGGAGGGTAACCTTTTTTAACCAATAAATCGACACTCTCCCTAACTACTGCTCGTCTTTCCATGTTCGATAGTCCGTTTAATTTCATATATATATATATATATATATATATATATATATATATATATATATATATATATATATATATATATATATATATATATATATATATATATTCATATATATATATATACATATATATATATATATATATATATATATATATATATATATATATATATATACATATATATATATATATATATATATATTCAACTCAGTCCTACAATTTTGTTACGAGGGCAGAACTCTTGTTTCCGAAACGGTTTTAACTGTAATTTTTAAATATTGTTTGATTTTTAGATAACAGATTTCAATTTAAAATGAACCTTAAAACTACGAACGACGTTAATTATATTGTAGTAAGTTTTCGATGTAAGTAAAATATAAGTTTTAGAAACAATTACATCAAAAACAGTTTCGATTCATTCTTTGTATTGTATGATACACGCGATTACTTTGTATGCTCCGCGATGCCAAATTTACAACAAAAATCGCAGCAAAATTTCTAAGAGTGCAGACCAAAAATATCGGGTTTTTATCACTTCATCTTTGCTTTAATTTCCACTTCTTATAATTGATGTAATATTTGTGAGCCACCAATCAACTCATTACAAACTTTTCAACCAATCAAAATGCAATAACTAGATCTATTGTTTTAAGGATAAAAAAAATGTACATTTGGTCCTAAATATACGAAAAATGATATATGATCTTATTGTATTGTATAGAAATTTTTAAAGATCATAAAACAATAATACAATGGTGATCCCTTTGGTTTGTAAATTATTATTATTACTAATTCATTTTAAAAATATTTTTTAATAGTTTTATGGCTCTCCTTTCATTTAAGAAAGGGGTAGATAAATTTTGTTACAATAATATATTTTTACTATATTTATAATGTGAAACAGATGTTGGAATTCTTATGATCGAATGCATACATATTTTTGAATACCTTAATTAAAGAAAACGTGTTAAGTTCAATGTTCAAATATTCAAATTATTTATTTCCAAAGTAGCGACGTTTAATTCATCTAACTAGGTCGTTACATTGTTTCCTTACCAAAATAATTTTTAAAAAATAAGAAACAAGGTTTCTGGACCACAAGTGTATTTTGGTATAACGATATGAATATCTTAAAGATTTTACACCAATCTTGTTGACCAATTTTTACACCAATCTTACACTCCAAACATCACGCATACCAGAACAAAGAATTTGCGTTGGGAGCGTTTTTGGATATTGAAAGCGCTTTTGACAATGCGTCCTTCAATGCAATGATCTCTGCAGTTGAACGAAATGGCAAAGAGACCACACTTGTTCGGTCGTTTAGCGTCATGCTTAGGTCAAGGAGAATTACTGCAGACTTAGGTAGTGAGACGACGACGGTGACCGCCCAAAAGGGATGTCCTCATGGAGGTGTTCTGTCTCCGCCCTTGTGTCGTCTTGTGGTCAACTCACTCCTAGTCCAACTTAACTACAACGGATTATTCTGCCAGGTTTATGCTGATGATATGGCCATAATACTGGTTGGTAAATATATGTGATCGCATGCAAACTGCGATCAACATATTTGTAGCCTGGTGTAGTGACCAGGGTCATTCAGTCAGTCTTAGGAAAACTGAGATGGTTCTCTTCACTAGACGCAGGAGTCTTGGAAACTTAAGTCTTCTAAAAATTGGGGCTAATATGATCCCACTCTCTTCGGAAGTCAAGTATCTGGGGGTCTGCACATAACTGCTCACATGGCCTCAGACATTATGGTGACGAAGCACGTCTTCGGGAATTTATTTCATGTAACTATTACTGGAAATCACATATGGGACTATAACAGCCCATCCTACCCCTCTGACAATGATATTGTTACGTAACTTATATTAACGCAACTTGGCATATCTTTCGGCTATCAAAATCCTCAACGAGGTCGTGGATCAGAATGATAAAAAAATTAAATAAACACAAAATTTCAATTTATGAAGTAATAAATTTATTTAAAAAAAAAACGGTTAAGTAACGTTTATTTAATAAAGTTAAGAGTCATCGTGAACTACATAAACACATAACATTATACGTAAAAATTCTATTTTAAAGAATTTATTTGAATTTGGACAAAAATAAATTAAATATTATTAATTAGCTTAAATTTTAGTTTGGTTTAATATACATAATTATAAAAACCATAAAACTTATAATTTAGGTAATTATTATTGAATAATAATATAACAAACAAAAAAATACAAAAAAAAACTTATTTCTAACGATTCCTAACTTACGGTTGATTGGTTGATGTGGAATTCACGCATATCTTGTAGATCCCTTAGCTTTCCATAATTAAGGATACGATTATGTTTAGAATATTCATATTAATTTGATTTTTAACGTTATATTTCATTGAAGAATATTGATATTTTATATTTATATTTGCACCACATTTAATTTGCACCAGTTTTATTTTCATTTGTCTAATCACAGTTTAATTTTGTCACTGTTTAATTTTATTCACGGTTTTTTTTTTTTTATTAACAAAAACTTTTAATTTTTATTTTTGTTTGTTTATCGTTTATTGTGCACTTATATTCCAATTATTCATTTCGGAATTATTTTATTTATTTTTCTTTCGTGTATTTCATCACTTCAGGCTTTCAGCACTCTTCTTTTTTTATTTTTTTTTTCCTCCCGAAAAATTGTTCGATCTTATCTTTATATCATTTCTCCCACTCCTATTTCCATTTCCAATTTCCAATCCTTTTGAACCAATCAACCAATTATAACATTTCATCACATCCAACCAATCACAATTTAAAATATCCTACTTATTATTTTTTTACACATACAATTATTATTAGGATTAGATGATTTATGATCTTGTTTATAATCCTTTGTTCTCAATACTTAAAAATATAGCATACTTTTATGGTTTTATAACTTTGCGAAAATAAAAAAAAAACCAACAAACAACCCTAAATTAGGTAATTATATTTAAAAAAAACATCTGGGCCCTTATTTCTGAATACGAATTCGTGTCAAAAATGTACGAATTCGTATAGTTGGTATTTTGGAATACGAATACGTACGTTTCCAATACGAATACTTGTAAGTACGATACGATATAAAATTTCCCTTATCGGGCAATACGAATACGAGCGATTTTTGTACGTTCATGATCGAAGATGTATTCACTGCGTAGTTAGTTGACGAAAAGCAAAGGATAAAGATCTCAAATATAAAAATGTAAGTAAATAAACATCAATTTATTTAATTTTAGAAAAGTTTTTATATTAAAAAATAATGTATATCTATATTTATATATATACATATATATATATATATATATATATATATATATATATATATATATATATATATATATATATATATATATATATATATATATACATATATATATATATATATATATATATATATATATATATATATATATATATATATATATAAATATATAAATATATATATATATATATATATATATATATATATATATATATATATATATATATATATATATATAAATAATATATAACTAGGTAATACAAATTATTATATAAACGATGTTTTTTGTGGGGCAAAAATAACGAATACTAAACAGTATGAACTATTAGTGGCGTTCATGGAATCGCACACCGATCTAGCAAAAGGATTTAATAACACATCTGATGCTCGTGTTTCATCAAAATCGTTATGGATTGAAATTACTGACCAATTAAATGCTCACGGCCCTCCAGTTCGAAATCACGAGGGATGGAAGAAAGTGTGGTCGGATTATAAATTCCATATTAAAAAAAAACTTAAATTAAATAAATTAAATATATCCGGAACTGGAGGTGGACCATGTAAACAACAATCATTTTCACCACTCGAAGAGACGATTATTCGTCTTGTTGAATTGCAACGCTCTATAGATGGAACGAAGGATACAAGGGATTTTGGAGACTCAATTTTGGATATACCAATATATGATATTGATTCCCCTTCAATAGAACTTAATCTAGAATCAGATATCAACCAAAATATTTCAACAGCACGCAGCACTGTTAATGATACAAGAATATCAGCACCATCAACATCAAATAATAGATCAAAAAATAAATATCAAGCGTTACAACAGCAAATTAATATTCAACAGCAATTCTACAACACTATCCAAGAGAAGCTTGAGTCAATGAATACCACATTAATTGACACAAATAAATCAATGAAAAGATTAGTCCGATTGAAGGAAAAATCGTTTTCATTGCGTGATAAGGAAATAAAAATTAAAGAAAGAGAAATGGCACTGCGAGAAAAAACGTTCCAGTTATACGAAAAGCGGCGGTTAGAAGAATACAAACTAAAATTGGATGAATTGGAATTAAAAAGAAAAAAATTGGAGTTACAAGAAGAAAAATTTTAAGATTTATTTATGTACATATATATTTTTATCTAAAAGTTCCTATAATTAAGTGAAAATGAAATTGAAATGTGATAACTGATAATACTTATGAATTAAATAATTTATGTGATATTTTATTTTATATGAAATTTATAATAAAACAATTTGAACTACATATAATAAATTTAGATTATTGAATTTAATATATTTTGTCTTATTCGACTCGCTATTAGGTTGTTGGGTTCATGTGAAGTCATTAATTCACCTTCAACTTCTAAATTATTTGAAATTTCTACCTCAAATGGAACTTTAAAATGACAGCAAATATTATGTAGAGTGCAGCATACATTTACTATTTGGGATGCCTTTTTAGGATTATAATGTAACTCCCGGGCTCCCAAAATACATCTGAATCTACCTTTCAGCATTCCAATAGTTCGTTCTACTATATTGCGTGCCTTAGAATGTGCCGTATTAAATAATGCCTCTCTACTTCCCTCGGTTGCTGCTCTAAATGGCGTTATAAGCCATGGTTCTAATGGGTAACCTGAATCTCCTAATAAATTAAAAACAAAGTTTAAGTCTACTTAATAATGAGCAGAATAATTTAAGAAGAATTAATAATAATTTTCAATTACCTAACAACCAATAGTTACGGTTGTCACTGTTCTGCTGTTGTTGTAAATAACGACGATAGCTGCTTAAACTCCATACTAATGAATCATGAGCTGCGCCACCGTATTTTGAATCTACAGCTAATATCCTCATTGAATGGTCGCAAGCCTAAATCAATAAAAAAATTGGTATTAATTGTGTTATATATTTAACACAAGTAAAGAAAAACTTACTATCATCGTGTTTAAACTGTGTCTTCCTTTTCTGTTAAAATATAGGTGTTCACTCTCAAAAGGTCGTACTATATTTATATGTGTTCCATCAACACATCCAATTACTCCCGGAAATCCCGTCCTACTATAAAAATTCGTTGCCGCCATTTGCTTCTCATCGTCAGATTGTCGAAACGAAATCCATTTTGAGCACAACTTTTCTTCAATAAGGCCAATCACCTCACTCAACACAGAAGAAACTGTTGATTGTGACATGCCTACCAAGAAATCTTGACCTACACTTTTTTGATAGCTACCTTGCGCACAGAATCGAAGAGTGGCGGCAACTTTCGAAATACTGTAGATCGAAGTAGATCTTGTGCTGCTAGTCAAATCGTCATTCAACTCTCCCAACAAATATTTAAAAGCATGTTTTGATAGCCGAAACAAGCTAGTAAATCTAAAATAAATATTTGTTATGTAAATTAGAATTGTTGGTACAAATAACATAATATGTTAATAGAATATACTTACTCCGTTTCGGAAAGACTAAAAACATTGGATTTATCTCGTATTTGTCTTAATCGTAGTGAATTTGGTTCGGTTCCATCCTCCGAATCACTTGATAAAAAATATACGTTTGAATCCATAATCGTAATTAAAATTCTAAATACTCAATGTGGGTATTTTTCCAAATATTTTCTAAATATTTTTATATTTACAAAAAGAACATAAAAAAATCAAACACAAAATATAACTCAACCGATATAACGAAACGTCAAACTGTTCAAAAAATTCAAGTAGAATAATTTTATTATAGGAACAACCATCAAAAAAAAAATTTCCTTATATCCAAGATTCAAACCAAAAATTCCCTTACGATCGTATTCAGAAATACCAATTTTCAATCGTATCGTGTAGAACATTCGTATCGTAAGACGATACGTATCGTATTCAGAAATAGGGACCCTGTGTACCATCTTTAAAAACCAATATTTTCAGGTACGCACTTAACATTCAAACTTCAATTCATTTCTTAGAAAGTGAAATTTATCATTATTCTTAATATTCAAATAATTTATAAGTAACGACTTTTAATTCATTAAAACGGGTCGTTACATTGCCCCCTTACCAGGGTAATTTATTTAAGAAAAAAAAATATAAAAAAAATAATCAGAAACAAGGTTTCTAAACCAAAAGAATATTTTGGTATAACGATATGAATATCTAAAAAAATTTTACACCAATCTTTTGAATAACTATGCTAGAATTTAATAAAAATATCAAAATTTAAACTTAAATAAACAAAAATATACTAAGATTTAATATTAATCTAAAATTAATTGAAATATTTACATTATTATTTACAGTTGACAAAAATATATGTTAGTTTTTTAAATCTTTTCCGTGATATGTTGAAGTTCGATTAGAGTTTTCATCCTGTACTAAGTATACGTTTGAACCTAATTTTTTCCGGACTTTAGCTTTGACCCATTTTTGAAGAAGTTTAGACATAATACCTTTACTAGCGTCTGATTGATTGAAATTTCTTCTCCAGACTGTTTGACCTTCATTAAATGGTGGAGCTCTAGCTGTTAAATTATATCTTTTTGCGGATTTATTGAATTCTTCTTCCAAATTTTGAACGACACATTTTCTTATTTTTGTAAGTTTAATAATTCGTTCGTTTAAACTATCAGATGGAAAATGTTTTAATCTATCATATTCTTTCCCATCTAGAATCATTTCCATACCAAAATTTAAAAAGTATGGAGTACAATATGTAGCTTCATGTACTGCAGAACGAATTGCTATTCCAATTTGGGCAATATACTTGTCTCATTCTTTGTGATTATTTGATTTCATAAAAGCTCTTATAGTATTACCAATAACTTGGTTTACTCGTTCAGTTGGATTTCCTTGTGGAGAATATACTGCGGTTTTAAAATTTTGAATGTTATATTCACTAACTAATTTTACAAAATCTTTACCGATAAACTGTGGACCATTATCAGTAATTATAATGCGAGGAACAGAAAATAAATTAAATACTATTTCTTCTAATTTTCGTTTTAATATTAGAAATTTGGAATTTCGCACTGGAAATATTATTGGGTATTTGGTGAAATTGTCAACTATAACTAGTAAAAAAATGTTTCCTTGTTTAGATTTGGGGAACGAACCCATGTAATCAATACTTATAACTTCCCAGGGTCTGGTGGCTTTTCTCATTTTCCCCATAGGAGGTTTAAGTGATATGGTTGGTGATTTTGCTGCTTTGCAAATATCGCAATTAGCTAAATATGTTTGAACATCTTTGGTGATGTTCGGCCAATAGTAGTTTTCTGACAGTCGGTGGTAAGTTTTGAAGGTACCAAAGTGTCCTGCCTTTGGTTCATCGTGAAATTTCTTTAATAACTGCTGTCTTTCATGTTCTGGGACTAACTGTTTCCAGCGAAAACTTTCATTGTCATATTTATTTTGAGTTTGCATAAGTTGATATAACTTATTATCTATAATTCTAAAATTTGGATATTCCTCTGGTTCTTTTCGAACTTTTTCTAACAAGTTATTGTACCAGTTGATTTCTATATCAATTACTTCGAGACATCTCGAAAGAGCATCTGGGACAATATTTTCTTTTCCTGGACGATGAATAATTTCAAAGTCATAATGCTGAATTTTAAGAGCCCAACGACCGACACGCCCTATCGAATCTCCTTGGCGAAGTAACCACTTTAACGCCGAACTATCGGTTATTATAAAAAATTTAGATCCGTCAAGAAAATGTCTCCATTTGGTCACGGCTATTAATATGCAATGTCCTATATTTTTGTGCATTCCTGTTCCAATGTCGTATATTTCTGTTGAGTTGAAGAAAGTTTTTGAGAAATATAGGCGATTGGATAATTTAATTCGTCAACTTTTTGATATAATTGACTTCCAATTCCAGTGTTGGCGTCAGTACAGACATAAAAAGGTTTGGAATAATCTGGATTATGTAATGTAGGGGCATTAGCAATAGCTTCTTTTAAATCATTAAAGGCTTTATTGGCCTCAGTTGTCCAAGTAATTTTAGATGGTTAAAAGGCAATTTAACAAATCAGTAATTGGTGAGACTATTGTGGAGTAATTAGAAATAAATCGTCTATTCCAACCTGCAACTCCAAGGAATTGACGAATCTGCTTTACTGTTTTTGGAGCTGGGTAGTTAATAATTGCGTCCACTTTGTCTGGTGCAATTTTAAGTCCATGTTTGTTAACAATAAAACCTAAATAATTCAATTCGGGGACACAAAATTTGGATTTCGATTCATTTAGCGTGAGATTAGCTAATTTGAGTTTTTCTGCTACAATTTTTAAATATTTAATATGTTTTTCGAATGTATCGGTTGCGATAATAATATCATCAAGGTAAGACCAAACATATGGATGAAGTTCGGAACCTATAACTGCATCAGCTAATCTAGCCATTGTAGACGGTGCTCCTACTAAGCCAAATGGCATGCGAGCAAACATAAATAATGGTCTACCTGATAAAGCGAAAGCCATTTTAGCTTGTGATTGTTCATCTAATGATATCTGCCAGTATGCATCAGAAAGGTCTATTGAAGTTAAGTATGTTGTTCCTTTTAAATTAGATAAAATATTTTCTAAATGTGGCATAGGGTATGAATCTTTTACAGTCATTGAATTTAATTTACGTGCGTCAAGACACATTCTAATTTTGCCGTTTGATTTGTAAACAATCGTCATTGGAGATCTCCATGGGGACGCTGGGCAAGGTTTAATAACTCCTAATTTTAACATTCTTTCAATTTCAACATCAGCTGCCTTTAAAACATGAGGGGAAATTGGGTAACATCGTTGTATGCAAGGAGAACTATTAGTTGTGTCTATTGTATGTGTTACCAGTTTTGTACAACCGAAATTATTTTCTGTTGTAAAAGGTAAAGTAGAAATTATTTGTTTTAATTCTATTTGCTGTTTTTCATTTAAAAATTCTTTGGAATTATTGGAAGTACAAGAATATTCGGAATTAAGGTAAAGAAGTGTAGGATTCAAATTAAATGTTTGCCAAAAATCCATTCCTAAAACAAGTTCTTGAGTTATTTCTGGTAAAATATACATGGTAATACTTCTTTTTATGTTATTAAATTCTACTGAAACATCTACGACTTCACAACCCTGTAAAGATTCTCCATTAGCTACAAAAACTTTGCTATATTCTTTCCGAGTAGTTAATTTATACTTAGCTATAAATGAAGCTGCATTTCGCCCTAAAACTGACATTGTGGCTCCAGTATCTAACAATCCAGTAATAGGAATAGTATTTATTTTGATTTCTACATACAATCTATTATCATCTGGTTTTTGGATAAATATACTCATTATATCCTGGTTAGAATTTGTGTTTAATTCATTGGAAGATATTGATGGTAAACTATCTTGTTGTATAGGATGTATTGGTGGTTTTATGAATTTTTTCTCTTGTTGACTATTGGTATTATTGGAAGTTGGTAGAATTTGGTTTATTAAATGTGGATGACATGTTTGACAATATGGGAAGGTAGTATCTTCTCTACCACATCTATAGCATAAATATTTAGCACGGCGTGGTTTTGGACATGTATCAGGTTTATGTCCATTGGTGAAACAGTTAACGCAAGAAAAATACATTTGATCTTTATTCTTGAGATCTTTGGAGGAGTTAACTTCACTCAACTTAGTTGAATTTTTATTGTCATAAGATTGATTTTGAGAATTGCGATAGTTAGTTTGTTTTCTGGAGAAATTAGATGTTTGTGAGAAGTTTGGATCACAATTGTTACTAGAATTATTCGAATTATGAAATTTTGTTGATGGTTTAGATTTAGTAAATGTATATTGATTATAAGACGGAATTGAATTATTAGGAATATACGGTTTGTTGACAAGATTATTCTGATCTTATAGATTTAATTGTTGTGTACGTCTATTCATGCCAATTAGAGCATTTTCTTTGCAAAGCTTTTCCATACGTTCAATATCTCTGCATAGTATGGTTAGTTCCTCAATTGATGTGATATTTGACAAATTTTTAAAACTAAGTCCTCTCAAATAGGTTGGCCATAAGTTATTGTATAGATATCGTAATTTTTCTTGTGGACTAGGGGTTTGCCTTAATTCTTTGAATAATAATTCCATCGATGAACGATAATCCCCAAAGCTTTCAAATCGTTGTTGTTTACGATTACGTATTGCATCTCTAACCTTTTCATCATACTCTGGGTCTGAATATTCCCATCCGCAAAAGTAGTCCATGAACTAAAATTTTCCATATATGCATCATACCATTGTAGCGCACTACTATCTAATAATAGAAAAATTGATCCTAACAATTCGTCTTCATGAATTCTCTGAGATTTAGCCATTCGATTAACTTTGATTCGAATTCGACATTTTCACCACTCCGACCAGAAAACTTTAATTTCCAGTCTTGAATAGGAACTGGCCTCCATCGTCTATCCTCTAGGTTATTGTAGGAAATTTTGTTGTTTTGACTAACCATATTGTGATTAGTAGTAGAAGTAGGGCAATGATAATAATCTTGAGCAAATAGTTCTTTTGGTGGGCCATAATTTAGTTGTGGTTTGGGTGATGAAACGAATTTATTGTGGTTATTGTAACTATAATTATATTTAGGTATCGCACCTAAATTAGAAATAGTACTTTGAACTATTGTTTCTGGTGGGCGAAAATCATAAGCAATGCTATTTGTGGTTGACCATGAAACCGAAGTGGTTTCTGAAGTAGTCTTGATTTAATTTTGACTGACTTGGAATGATAGATCTGTAATTTGGTAAATCGTTGTGCATTTCTAACTGATATGTCCCACTATTTATTTCAGGTCTACTACCTGATTCCGACACATATGCTGATAAATAAGGATTAACTGCACTAGGGTAATAATTAGATGTAGACTGGGAAATCGGGGAACTAAGGTCGTAATTGTTAATATTTGTCTTTGAATACGAATTATCAAAATTAGTTGTTGGAAAAGATTGTGTGGGAAGTGAAATAGGACTGGTCGAAAGTTTTGAATCTAATTGTTTAATTATATCATTACGAATATTACGAAGTCTACGTATTACTTTTTGAATCTCACTCTTTTGTTCGTCATTAATTTTAGATCTGGATAACCGTCCATCTAAATGTTTCAAAACGTTCAACATATCACTTGACGGATTTTGTTCAATAAAATCTAATCTATGCAAAACTAATTCAATTAAATTTGGAATATTTTCTGATATTTGTAGACTAGGTCTAAAATTAGGAGACGCGAGCTCTTTTTCAAAAAGATCGTTTAAAATATATGAAGCACTTTCAGAGTATTGATTGAGATCAACATTACGAAGATCCAAGTCATATTGAATCTCTTGATCATTTAACCCATTTATCTTCATTTTAGCTATTATATATATTTGACTTAATAATGTAAATATGTTCGAAAAAAAATTATAAAAAACTGTAAGTTGTATAATTTGTTGAGCGCCACTGATTTTGGTTAAAACAAAACTCAAAAATCAGAACAAAAACAAACTTAAATTTTAAAAAAATAATTAAATAATTTGAATATTTAAAGTCACAATTGGAATTTTGAAATAAATTTTTTTTTTCCATACATGTACCTATGTAAATTCACAGAAGAAATTAATTTTAACGTTTATAATTAACATATAGAATAGATATACGTTCACTTTGAAATCTTTCCAATCATCACCGAATTAAAATTAAAATAATACGAAAATAGAATTTATTTAAAATATTTATATTAAAACAAATTAAAAATAAAATGAACTCTATCTGGCCCCACGTCGGGCGCCAATTTCTGTTACATAACTTATATTATAAGAATGATAAAAAAAATTAAATAAACACAAAATTTCAATTTATGAAGTAATAAATTTATTTAAAAAAAAAACGGTTAAGTAACGTTTATTTAATAAAGTTAAAAGTCATCGTGAACTACATAAACACATAACATTATACGTAAAAATTCTATTTTAAAGAATTTATTTGAATTTGGACAAAAATAAATTAAATATTATTAATTAGCTTAAATTTTAGTTTGGTTTAATATACATAATTAGAAAAACCATAAAACTTATAATTTAGGTAATTATTATTGAATAATAATATAACAAACAAAAAAATACAAAAAAAAACTTATTTCTAACGATTCCTAACTTACGGTTGATTGGTTGATGTGGAATTCACGCATATCTTGTAGATCCCTTAGCTTTCCATAATTAAGGATACGATTATGTTTAGAATATTCATATTAATTTGATTTTTAACGTTATATTTCATTGAAGAATATTGATATTTTATATTTATATTTGCACCACATTTAATTTGCACCAGTTTTATTTTCATTTGTCTAATCACAGTTTAATTTTGTCACTGTTTAATTTTATTCACGGTTTTTTTTTTTTTATTAACAAAAACTTTTAATTTTTATTTTTGTTTGTTTATCGTTTATTGTGCACTTATATTCCAATTATTCATTTCGGAATTATTTTATTTATTTTTCTTTCGTGTATTTCATCACTTCAGGCTTTCAGCACTCTTCTTTTTTTATTTTTTTTTTCCTCCCGAAAAATTGTTCGATCTTATCTTTATATCATTTCTCCCACTCCTATTTCCATTTCCAATTTCCAATCCTTTTGAACCAATCAACCAATTATAACATTTCATCACATCCAACCAATCACAATTTAAAATATCCTACTTATTATTTTTTTACACATACAATTATTATTAGGATTAGATGATTTATGATCTTGTTTATAATCCTTTGTTCTCAATACTTAAAAATATAGCATACTTTTATGGTTTTATAACTTTGCGAAAATAAAAAAAAAAACAAACAAACAACCCTAAATTATATAATATTTAATTATATTTAAAAAAAACATCTGTGTACCATCTTTAAAAACAAATATTTTCAGGTACGCACTTAACATTCAAACTTCAATTCATTTCTTAGAAAGTGAAATTTATCATTATGCTTAATATTCAAATAATTTATAAGTAACGACTTTTAATTCATTAAAACGGGTCGTTACAATATGTTAAACTTTACCAACGGATCAGTATGCCGTTATCTTGCTGGTGCTGGGTTATACATACAAGCTCCTGAGGTTAAATTATCTATCCCGCTTGGTAGGTATGCTACTATTTTTCAGACAGAAACTTCTGCAATATTGAAAGCAGCACTCTTTCTAAAAGGGATAAATTTCAGAGATCGTCGTATCTGCATTTTTTCTGACAGCCAGGCTACCTTAAAGGCGATTGGTTCCAATACTGTTTCATCGAAACTTGTCTTAAAAACGTTAAGTGTCTTAAATCGAGTAGGCAGGCTGAATAAAATAAGACTCCATTGGATACCCAGTCATATGGGTATCAAAGGGAATATTTTGGCCGATAAATTTGCCCGATTGGGTGCGACATCCGCTTCTGTGGGACCTGAGCCCGCTTTAGCAGTGAGACGTCACTTTTCTTAAACAAGAAATTGATTTTCACTTTGGAGATCTGCACCAAAAGAGATGGGATAATCTCATCTCTTGTCGTTTCTCCAAAATCTTCTTTGGATCAGTAGACCAGCAAAGATCCCAGTCTTCCTTAAACTATGATAGACGCACTTTAAGGATTTTGCTGGACATTCTTACGGGGCACTGCTCCCTTAGTAGTATGTTTCGTATGAAAATTCGTAACACCTCTTTCTGCGAACTTTTTGAGCTCATGTTTTTCATACTCTTCCCATAGACTGCACTGTTTTGGCTCAAAATTCCTATTTGAGGACCAATTGACGACCTTGAGGATACCGGATATCCTGGAATATATTAGAAGAACAAAAATATTCCTCGACTGAAAGTGTTCGCCTGGGAAGAGATGTCACAATGGGCCAATTGATCCTGAGTGACTGGGAAAAAAATCTTTTTGAATAAATTATGCTAGATTTTAATAAATCAATTCAAACTTAAATAAACAAAAATATACCAAGATGAAATATTAATCCAAAAATTAATTGAAATATTTACATTATTAATTACAGTTGACTAAACTATATGTCCGTATATCTCCCAGAATCTAATCTTTTGTGATTTTTCCGAAAATGTTCTTCACATAGTTTTTGTTCAATTGAGTAGTTCGTATTGGAAACAATGGTTTCCAATTCCCAAAACCTTTTGACGTGTGATTCAAGTAGTTCAAGTGAGCATAATGAAGTTTTATACTGTTTGGACGGTTTAGACGAGTTTACATCATTTATTTTACCACTAATAATGTAACCAAATACGCTATCATAAAATAATGGAAGATCTTGTATTAAACTTAATGATTTCCCCGTGAATATTTGGTGATAGAATTCTGCCCCAATCAGAATATCAATGCGGTCCGGTTTATTGAAGAAAGGATCCGCTAGTTCTATGTTTGCCGGTATTAAATTTCTTTCGAAGCTGATAGGGATCAATGGTAAATTCCCTGTAATTTTTGGTATCACATAATATTTCATTTGAATTTTGTGATTGGAGGTGCGCGATGATATTGATAAATAAACCTTATAACTGAGCGATGTAATTTTACTCCCCATCCCACTGACTTGCTTAGACGTCGAATGCAATTGTAAATTTAATAGTCGATACATTTTAGGAGTATCGAAGTTGATATGTCATCCACTATGGAGTAGAACTCTTGCGAAGAGATGATTCCCATTGTTTGCAATGGCTTTGACTACTGTCTAGCATTATTTGCTTTTTGGAGGATTGTAATTTAATCAAAAAATCAACTGAGCTAATCGAACGTCTGTCATGTTCATCTTGAGCAGATGTGCCTAACATGACTTGCTCATTCAATGATGAACCTGAAGGTTTACTTTGATTGTTTGTTTGAATTCCTTTGGTATTGTTTGGCGTATAATGTTCAGTGATATTAAGAGACTTGAATGATTTCTCTGAATTAGTCGTATATGATGATTGAGGCTGACGACTATGCTCAAAATGTAGAATGCTATGATGCTTTAATTGGCACTTGTTACAACCAGTACTAACTCAATTCCGGACATTATGTGATGATGACAAGCAGTGCAAAGATGTTTACCTTTGATGAATTGAAATCTCATATTTGGGGTAAGTTTGTCATCACAAAAATCTGGATATTTCTCAATCGCGTGGTTACCATGACAGAAGCAACAAGTTTGTATGCTAGAAATTAATGCATTTGAATTTCTGTTGTTTCGATATGAGTTTGAACTTCCTTTTCGCACTGTATTTGACGATGCTAATGGCTTGAGAGCTGCTAATATTATTATTAAAGTTGGTTGGAACCCTATAAGGTTCCGCACTCAATGCCACAAAGGGCCCATGGTGCAAACCTAGGATTACATCAAAGCGCACAGACGCGTTCTGCAACCTTAGCAAACTGAAGCAGTTTTAACCAGTGCAGAGAAGACAGTAGATTTACAGGAATAAACCTGCAGCTAAACACAAGAGATCTCATACGGTCGAAAGCTGGACAACTGCTGATGAAGTGTAAACTATCGTCAACATCTCCCAGACATTCGTCGCATACGGCATCATTGGCCAGTCCCATGCGATGAAGGTGGCTTTTGAAACGGCAATGGCCAGTAAGTATAGAGACTAAAATTCTCATGTTGTCCTTTTCAATGAAAGAACGTTATTTGTCAGGTTAGATTTAATACCTTTGACAAAGTATTTCGCCTTACGACAAGTAGCGGTAGCTGACCACGTCCGCTTTAGATTCGATAGAATAACTGTTTTAATTGTTTTTTTTCACTATTTAAGTAGGTAAAGACGCAGCTGGTTCAGGACCTACGAAATATAGGTGAGAACCAGTTTTAGCCAAACTGTCTGCAATTTCGTTGCCTTCAATGTCACAATGGGCAGGAACCCACATGACCGTTACCTTGTTGTTACGACCAAGGAGATTTAGAAATTTCTTACAATTCATTACCAGTTTAGAGCTGGTTAGAGGGTTGTTCAACGAGTTAAGGACAGTTGTACTATCCGTACAAAATAAAATTTCTTTGTCGTCGGCCACGAGATTAAAAGCTGACATCACGCAGTGAGTAATCGCAATTAATTCCGCTTGATGAATAGTACAGTAGATCTCCAGACTTCCAGAGATTCTCAGATCATGCGAAGGACAGTAGTAACCAAAGCCCGTTCCCTGTTCAGTGGCAGAGCCTTCAGAAAAGAATACAAGCGATTCGGATATCTGTTTGAGAAAATCTAGTGAGAACCACATATCCCTGGATGGATGAAACACCTCAAATGATCTATGGAAATTAAAGACAGGCAGAAGCTTATCAGTTACCATGTCAAGTTCTGGCATAACCAGTTTAAATTCATTAAGAATAGATCTATGGCCTGAAATAGTGCTGAGAGCATCCCACGCCCCAACACTCCTCAAGCGAAAGGCCGCTGAACAAGCTGTTCCTAAAATGAAGGATTGTAACTGGGGTAGGGAAAGAATTAGCTCCACAGCTAAGAGTGGAGTTGAAGCCATGGCTCCAGTTACAGCTCGATAAGCGAAGTTTTGAAAACAATTGAGTTTAACAATTGAAGATTTAACTTTAACCACTGGCCACCAAAGAACAGATGCATAAGTTAGCATTGGGAGAACCAGTGATTTGTAGATAAAATATAACATTTTGGGGGATAATCCCGAGAATTACCAAAAGCTCTGCGGCATTGCCAAAAAATAGCAGTGGCTTTTTGTAGTTTAAAGTCCAGATGATACTTCCAAGAAAGTTTGTTATCCAGAAAAACTCCAAGGTGTTTGACGTAGGCTGTGACGTATTCTATGCAATATGGAGTGTCTACACTCCCATATTTCTTTTTAAACAATGTCAATTGGCCTTTATAAGAACTTCGCTTCTTTTGAGCAGTTCTAATTGTTCAAGATCAAGCTGTGTAAGCGCCATGGTTAATTGAGTTATATTTAAATTGCGTGCTACAAGTTATAATGTGACGTTGTGAAATCAACAATCAATATATTATAATGAACTAGTTTAAATTCGATAGAAGATACTTATTTATGTACACCACGTGGAAACAAAGTGACACCGTAATATTTGAGTTGCACTAATAATTGGTAAGGCTCGTGACTTGACTTCACACAAAATTTGAAGTTTACAGTAATTAATTTATCTTATTCTTAAATAACATAAAGCTACTTAATAATTTTGTGAACAGACATAATGCTGAATTTAAGGAGCCCAACGACCGACACGCCCTAATGAATTTCCTTGGCGAAGTAGCCACTTCAACGTCGAACTATCGTTTATTATAAAAAATTTGGATCCTTTAAGAAGATGTCTCCATTCATTTGGTTACTGCGATTAATATGCTTAAGCATTCTTGTTCTAATGTCTTATATTTTTGTTGGGTTGAAGAAAGTTTTTGAGAAATACAATAATTGACTTCCAATTCCAGTGTTGGAGGCGTCAGAACGGACATAAAAAGGTTTGGAATAATCTGGATTATGTATAGTAGGGGCATTAGCAATAGATTCTTTTAAATCGTTAAATGCTTTATTAGCTTCAGTTGCCCAAGTAATTTTAGATGGTTTTCCTTTTAACAAATCAGCAATTGGTGAGACTATAGTTGAATAATTTGAAATAAATCGTCTATTCCAACCTGCAACTCCAAGAAATTGACGAATTTGTTTTACTTCCAATCAACTTCCCAATTCAAAACCATGGCATTTTCGGATTCCCTTGCTTTGTTTGCATGTTAGGTTCAGAAATGGCTTCTGCAATGTACGCGTCGTATAAATCATTGTTACTTTCTTGAAAGATTTTGTTAACAACAACATCCAATGGTTGTAATATTCCCGTCATTTTTGCTGGAATTATCTCAATAAAGATATTGTTTTTTTCACTGTATCGGGTGTCGGCTAATTTAATGTGTGGCCCATAAGAACCCATAATCAATAGAACTGGTTCATGAAGTAAATTAGTTTGCGGTCTCATCATAATAACATTAGACATATCATTTTTTAATATGTCTCCACTCCATATTCCACTGTTATTAATAACAAATGTGGTTTTAAAATGTTTCCATTGGCCGTGGACGTAAACGTAGCAGTGAATCTTTTGTGTTAACTGCCTTCTTTACGCATTACCACATTTCATATCCCTTTTGTGGTTATGGTCGTTTTTGGTTCAGATTCGAAATATATCGGAACTTGAACCATGTTTAAAATGTTTTGCGGTTCTATTTCTCTATCCGTTATAATTTTTTGTACTGGGTATATAAACTCGCGAGCTTTTTTATCAGAAGCCATCGGTATGCTTCGGGATGTAGTTTGTCGTCTTGAGACTAATGTCCTGCGTTTTTTGAATTTTTCCAACCAACCACTTGATGCTTTAAAATTTTTATATTTTTTCAAATTAAAATTTTGCTTTATTTTAAGCGCCATTACTATAATATATTTATCTTTGACGCAAAGGCCTTTCTCATTTCTATCATTGATCCATTTGATCAGCTCGTCTTCTTGTTCACCAAATTCTTTAGTCCGAACACCGCCTGCCAATCGCATTCCGACCTGTGTAGACTTTTCTGAATTTGACAATGTCTTAAAAATTTCCACTTGATCTTTAACCAAGCCGCGAACTGTTGATGTTGTCAATCCATATTTTTTACTTAAAGCAGCAAAACCATTTCCAGGTATATTAGGTTTGTATTCTTTTATAACTTGCACTTTAAAATTTGGTGAATACGACTATCTTTTTCCACTCATATTTAGTGTCTCAAAACTAATAATAAATCAACAAATCTTAGAAATGATAGAAATAAAATTCCTAATCTTTTTCTAATATTTACATTTACACAATAAATATATAATGTTATTTAGTAAATAAACGTATAACGAAATGTTTTATCTTAAACTTAATTTATTTTGTTAAAACCACGACAGTTCAAATTGATTGAGGTTACAACGGCTTATGACCAGGTTTACTCAGGTTTAAGAGCATGAAAACGCAGATTAGGTTAGAGTTTCGTTAAACCCAAATTAACTCAACGAAACCAATACGTTTGAGTTAGGTTTGCTTGACATTTTATTTTATTTCGTTGTTGTTTGTTTAGTTGTGATCAAAACCTGTCTCATTGAAATAGAATAAAACTTCACTCATTGAAATACATTAAAACGTAATAGAAAATATATTGAATTGATTTTTATACTTAAACTCATCTGTCAAATTAACTCTACTCTGTACTTGTTCATGGAAACGATACGGATTAGCGCCACCATGTTATTAACTCAACGAAACCTAAACCTAAATTAACTCGGTTCATGGAAACATGGTATTTGACATTTAGCCCTACAAACAAGCTTGCATTTTTAAATTCCAATAAACGAAAAGCATCATTTGTGTTTCTGGAACTAAAAATGAATTGTTAGCAACCTGTATGCAACTAACATAAAACAAAATTTGTATGTGAATGTTCATTGTATAATTGATGATTGCAAACGTAAAGAATTAGACATGTTTTTACAAAAAATACATTCAAATTAATTTTTTGAATAGGAGAATACATCAATTATGTCTAAACTGTGTTCCTCCAATCGTCAATTGACAAACTAAAATTAAAGCATTTTTACATCCAAATATAAACATTTTCAAATGAATAAATTGGCTAATAAAATATTCTTTAAATTTGATTAGTATATTTGAATTCAACGCCTAGGCGTTTTATTCGAATTAAACGCCCAGTAAGCATACTATTCGAATACAACGCTTAGGCGGTTTTTACGAGGGAAAACTGTAGTGATGTGATACGATTCCGAATCTGTGGAACACAAGAATCTGACCACAGAATAATTTTTCTCGTCGTTGGAATATCGTTCACAACAGCATTCAAATTTTTTTACTAACGCGCTGGCGATATCATTTCCTGTACGTCCGCTTTGGCTGTCAAACCAAATTGAAAATTATGTTACGCCGTTTGAATGACAATATCCAGTTAAATATACAGTCCTATATTCAATATTTATATGGATATAGTACATTTTAAGATAAACTGTTTGTTGAAAGTGTTTAATCCATATATTTGGGACATTTAAGAATAAAAGCATTCATATGAAAGTTTAAAGAAACTTGTACTATTTCACAGTTAAATGAGTTATAGGACAAATAAATACAAAAATCTATTTTGAAAACTATACTAGATTGGGCAGTTCTGATAACAGATTCTGAAAGAACGCAATCGAATTAGTAGAAATACATTCATAACGCATTTTCGGAAAAAGTGGTCTATAGGACACTCCAATACTCGCACGGCGATGTAAACATAGTATAAGTAAAGAAGAATATAAGATTTATACTGACTAATCATTTTTTTCTTTAATCAAATAAAATATATAACGTGCCACTGTTGTAAAAAGGAAACGTTTTATTAAAATAAATACTTACCCTATATCAAATTTCATTTATCGATCATCTATCGATTTCATTTTCTCATTATCGCCTTCTATTAAATATATATAATCTGAAATTGTGATCTGAAAGTGATTAACAAAAAATATCAAAATATATAATTAGCTAACTTGAGGTTTTCCGCTACAATTTTTAAATATTTAATATATTTTTCGAAAGTATCAGTTGCAATGATTGTATCGTCAAGGTAAGACCAAACATATGGATGAAGTAATATAACTGCATCAGCTAATCTAGCTATTGTAGACGGTGATCCTACTAAGCCAAATAGCATGCGATCAAACATAAATAATGTTCGAATTAATAATGGTCAAGCTTGATATTGTTCATCTAAGGATATCCTCCAGTATGCATCAGTGAGGTCTATTGATCTTAAGTACGTTGTTCTTTTAAAATTAGAAAAAAAATATTTTCTTAATGTGGTAAAGGGAATGCATCTTTTCATTAATTATTAGCTGTGTCTATAGTATGTGTTACTAGTTTTGTACAACCGAAATTATTTTTCGTGTTAAAAGTAGAAATTATTTGTTTTAATTCGTTTTGCTGTTTCTCATTTAAAAATTCTTTGGAATTATTGAAAGTACTAGAATATTCGGAATTAAGGTAAGGAAGTGTAGTATTCATACTAAATGTTTGCCAAAAATCCATTCCTAAAACAAGTTGAGTTATTTTTGGTAAAATATACATTGTAATACTTCTTTTCTGTTATTAAAATCTACTGAAACATCTACAACTTCACAACCCTATAAAGATTCTTCATTAGCTACAAAAACATTGCTATATTTTTTTCGAGTAGTTAATTTATATTGAGATATAAATGAAGTTGCATTTCGCCGTAAAACTGAGATTGTGGCTCCAGTATCAAGCACTCCAGTAATAAGAATAGTTTTAACTTTGACGTCATCTGGTGCTACAGAGCTTTCTTTCTGTACCAAGTATGTCGTAATTGGTACCTTTGAATTTTTGGTCTGTACCAACGATTCAAATTAGATTATAGTACCAAAATTCCTAAATGTTTGCTTAAACATTACGATTAATGAAAAGTATGTACATATGTTGGATGTAGAAATTCTCTTAACCCCTTAGTGGTGGCTATCGATATATTTAATCGGTTTGTTGTTCTTGTATTCGACAAACATGATTTGTATAGACCACCATAAAGTGAGTCTGATGCGAAATTCGAAATTGCTGCAATGAATAATCGAGAAGGCTTATCACGATTGATTATGTGATCGAGAACAGACCTCGATTCTTGATTGTTATCGAATCTCGCATGTCATGGAAAATTCCACGTAAATTTGGCGAGAACATTTTTCTTCCTCGAGTATAAATACGGTGGACGCGAAAGAAAGATCCTTTCATATTTTTGGTTTTTTTGACATCAATAATAATAGTTCCGAAGTGAACCAAACCAAAAATAAAAATAGTATAAAGTTAAAATTTTCACCTACTTTATAGTAGATACATAATATAAATATAGGTGAATAAATTGATCATAATAGTGCAATTTTGCTATGTAAATTATAAGCTATATGTATAAATAATATATATATGTATATATATAGATGAACATAAATATATATCTATATAGTGCTAATATAGTTGTGGTGCTAGAAAGGAAGCTATATCTCGTGCTACCATTATTCTGCTAAAATTGTTGGTGATTTTTTTTCGTGTTGAGAACTTTGTTTTGTTACTAGGTAATCAAAAGTTACAGCCTTGAACGACAATGTAAATAGAAACAATTTATAGTATAAAATCTTTATAGAGTCTGTGACCCTTGTAAGTGTACTAAAAGTAAAATAAAATCATAAGAATAACTGTGAATAGTTAATAATAATAAAAATCAAATAAAATTATTACTGTGCCAAGGGACTAAGATAATATATAATATGAGTGCAATTAATATTTACTAACGATCTGGTATAAATCAATTCTACGAGTTCGTGTTCAGTATTCTCCGCAACACAACAGAAACGTTTTGGTACCAAAGGTGAGCAATAATAATAATACAAATTGGTGACGATAACGATTCGAGAATTTTTAAATTAAAACAATTACCAAAATACTTTATTAAATTTGTTTTTATTTACGATATGTTTATAAAGTGGTTTGGTCCTTACGACAACCAAAACTATAATGATCCTTTTATCTTCTCCAATAACTCTTTTCTTACAGTTTTTATATTATATACATAAGTATATAAGTACATTCAATAAAATATTTTTGTTAATTTTAAATATATAACAACTAGGTAATTAAAATGAAAACAAAAGAATAAATATAAATTGTAATAAAAATAGAATTTAAAATAAATTAGGGTGAAAAAATCAGGGACTTAAACCCTGAAAAATTGGGTTCAGGTTCAGATTCGGGTTAATCAAAATAAAAAGTTTGGAATCAGTTTCGGTCCAGGGTTCAGGTTCGGGTTCGAAATTTAGAAAAAAATGTACAATATCATTTATTTATTTTTCAAAAAAATTTAATTTAATTTAATAACTAAAATATCTTTTAAATTTGATCTTTGTGGTGATAAAATAAATTTCAAAGCTGAAAAAGCCCTTTCTACGCTTACTTGCGTTGCAGGAACTGCGAAGATGATCTGAGCCATCTGATATAATAATGGCGTTTCCATTTTATGTTGCTCCCAAAATCCTAAAATAGTTTTTTCTTTTGCCAGTCTTGGATAATTTTCGTATATTTTCATCTCATTTTTAACTGAACTATCAATTGAAGAGGTAGCATTTATATTTGACGAATTAATTTGAGAAAACTTTTCTTTCTTCTTTAAAATTTGTTCAAGAATATCCTCATTTTCTCCTGAAGAACTAGATATTTCTGTACTTATAAAATTTTCTTCTACCTCCATTTGTAAATTTTTGAAAATTTTTATAGTTTTTAAAATTTGACTCTTAGCATTGCATATATCTTCGGAACTTAGCATTAATCTAAATCTACTCTCTAGATATACTGCTGCAATCAAAAGTGGATTATTAATAAAGTTGTCTTCTCTTTTAATAATATTCGAATATAATTCTTTGGATAATGTTTTTGTTTGGTAATCTTTTGTCAACTCTAATTTAAAACTTAGCCAGATTCCATAAAAATCACCTAAATTCATCTGTTCTTCCTGCAGTTTAAGCGTTAATTTTTTAACAGGTGCAAAAACTGCGACAAACTCTTCGCAAATATTCCAAATACCATCATTCATAGTTAATTCAACATTCATTAAATCCGAACAAAAACTTCTGTATTCCAATAAGACTTTTATCATGTCGTAACTCGAATTCCACCTAATTGGACAGTCTAGTATTGCTTTTTTCATGTTTAGTTTCTTAGCTAAAGCCGATATATTCGGTGTTCGTAATTTTTTGCAAATAGCTCTGCATTCATCTAGTATATTCTTAAAATCAGGACTAGATATAGTATCGAGCACTGCCAACTGAACACTATGAGCAACACATCTGAAATGAATAATGTTTGGGTACGAATATGCTAATGTTTCTGTTCCTTCCTGTTTAAAATTAGATATATCATTTTCTTCAGCTATGTTAAATTCATCTTCCGTTTCAAAGTTTTCATAATCGTCTTTTAATAATTCAGCAGCTTTGATCATATTTTTCCCATTGTCTGACGTAATTGAATAAACTTGGTGCAATTTGATGTCATAACAATCAAGAGCACTGATGATACGATTTTTTATGTAGATTCCTGTTTGGCGATTTTGGGCCTAATGCATGTCCAAAGTTCGTAGCTTTATTTTTTCGTCAAAAATATATTGAGCATTTATTCCTACAATACATCTGCCAAGGCGAGAAGCAGAATCAATTTTAATTGAAATCATTTTTTTTGACATTTCCAATTTTATTTTATTTCTTATATCCATTGCTTTGTCGTTAACAATATCAATTATATTATGACTATTAACTGATATTTTTAGTGCATTCATAATCGAATCTATTATTTCTTTCATGCCAGAATCTTCAAAAATTGTGAAAGGACGGCCATTAATGGTTACCAACTTTACGCATGAATCAATGAAACTTTTTTTGCACATTTTTATCTTGATTACATTCAAATACTGTTCAAGCGTTTTTTCTTCTGCTCTGGCTCTTTTAATAGAGATCTGGCTGATTTTAGATGTTGACGCCTGATTTTGGGATTCCTTGTATAATTCAGGATGCTTCCGTTGAATATGCCGGCCAAGATTTGCCGAACACCTTTCATTTCATATTTGCATTCTGAGCATATAGAAACATCTTTTCCTGCATCATATACAAATTAATTTTTCATGAATATTGCAGACATTTTGTTTGGTTTTTATATTACATTTGGTTTTTATATTAAATACTCGGTTAATCCCATCGGAGCCTGAGAAAACTTCAATTATTTTGCCCATTAGCCATTGGGTTGTCGGTAAATTTTCCTCAATGATAAGAACAAGATCATTTTCTTTAAAGTTTTCTCTTTGATCCTTCCATTTTTTTCTTTGCTGCAACGTGTGTAAATATTCCACCGAAAATCTTTTCCTAAAGAATTAATACATTTTGTTAATATTTTGCAGTCTCGTCAACCTGTTCGATGGAATCTCCGTTATATTTTCTTCTGGAAAATTTTGTATGTATCCTCCAATTAAAAAATGCGCTGGCGTCAACGGCATTAGATCATTGGGATCTGTCGATAGTACAGTTAGCGGTCTAGAATTCATAACTCCTTTAATTTGTATGATTAGTGTATTTAGCTCTTCGTAGGTAATTACCACATTAGATGACAAACGCTTTATGTGAGTCTTTAAAATTTTTATGGAAGACTCCCACAAGCCTCCAAAATTTGGAGCACGTGGTGGAATAAACATCCATTGTATTTCTTTAAAATTGCAAACATTCATTATTTCATTTGCATCATCGTGCTTACTTAACAACTGGTACAATTTCTTTAATTCACGATTCGCTCCTACGAAATTTGTTACATTGTCCGACCATATAATGGAAGGAGTACCTCGACGAAATATGAATCTTTTTAAACTTGCAATGAACGATTTAGTTGTCATATCAGATACAATTTCGAGATGTACGCCTTTTGTTGCAAAGCAAATCAAAATGCAAACGTACACTTTGTGACTCGATCCTCCTCTTTGATTTTTATTTTTTGTAAAAAATGGTCCACAAAAGTCTATTCCAGTGACTGTAAACGGCCTTGTTGGTGTTAATCTACTTTCTGGTAGATTTCCCATGAGTTGATTAAATGTTTTCGGTTTTGACTTAAAGTATTTAATACAAAATCTAGTTATTTTCTTTGCTAAAAGTTTTCCACGTAACGGCCAATAGCGCTGTCGAATCATTGAAAGTAATTGCTGTGGCCCGCAATGTAAATTTTTGATGTGTTCTTCTCGAAAAATTAATGTTGTTAGATGACTTTCATATGGTAGAATTAAAGGATGTTTGCTATCATATGACATAAACATAGTTTTCACTATCCGTCCACCTACTCGTAACATACTTGTTTCATCAATAAAAGGGTTTAAATCTTTAATTTTGCTTGAATGAGATAAAGATTTCCCTGTTTTTATTGCATGAATCTCAGCTCCAAAGTGTTGGTTTTGTACTTGTCTTATTAGATACTTCAAACTGTTTTTGACTTCATCTATTGTGAAATATCCACTAATATTTTGTTTTCTTTTATTGACGTTGTTAATGAATCGAAATAAATGACAAATTACTCGAATTAGTTTACAAAATGAGCTGTGATTTTCAATTAACTTATTAATTTCTAAATTTATTGACAGTGATAATGTAATATTGTCTGATTTAACTTCTGCATTAACTTCTAAACTATCATCTTTTCGTACTTCTTTCAATCAATTATCGTCATGTTGTTGAAGAAACAGTGGTCCATTCCACCAAGTTTGTGATTCAACTAAATTTTCTACCGTTGTACCTCTTGAAATGAGATCAGCTATATTGTTTTGGCTACTAACGTGTTGCCAAGTGCAGTTGGTGGTTAAACTTTGTATTTCAGATATCCTATTTGCCATATATGTCTTAAGGCGCATTGGATTTTTTTTAATCCAACTTAACACGATAGTCGAATCAGACCAGAGATAAACATTTCTAAAGTTAAAATTAAAGGAACGAATTACTTTGGTAGTTAGACGTGCTAATAAAAGTGCAGCATTTAACTCGAGTCGAGGTAATGTAATCTTTTTCAACGGTGCAACACGAGATTTACATACTACCAGTTTTACAGTATATATAAACATGCACCAAACGCCTTTTCAGATGCGTCTGCAAAACCATGTAATTGGGGCTTTAAAATTGGATGATGTGGGAGAATATAACCTTGATTACTATTAGTAGTTGACAATTTCATGTGCCCTAATTTTATATATTCATTCATAAAATTGACATAATCTACCTTTAATTCAGTATCCCTATTCAATCTCTTTTCTAAATAGGAAAATCGTCTTTTCGAAATTAAATAAGAATTACCTAGGCAATGCGAATCAAGTTTTAAAGGCAAGCTCACAACAAACCGGCCATCTTCAGTTCTATATGTGGTTGATTTGAAAATTTTCTCACATTCGTTTTCTTCAATTGATTCAACAAAAGATGTTTCACATGCTTCATTTTGAAACAATTTTTCTAATTTTTTATTTAAGTTACCATCTACATCATTATTTAAATGTAGGGTTACTGGATCTATCACAAATTTCCCTCCAACAATCCAGCCAAGTTTAGACTTTAAAAGAGATGGAGCATATGGATTTATTTGAATTTTGTCTTTCAAAATTATATCAAAAAAGATTTCAGCACCCAACAGTAAATCGATTTTGTTTGGAATGTGAAATTGTGGGTCAGCCAGAAATATATTCTTTGGTAAACTCCATTTAGAAATATTTAATTCGAATTGAGGTAATGTAGTTGTCATGGTAGGAACTATTGAAAATTCTAGTTGAGATTTATAATTGGAGCATTGCGATCGAATAAGTGTAGAAAACTTTCCAGCGATATTGCTTTGTGAATCATATTTAAGTTTTTCGAAACAATCTTTTGTAATGAAATTTGATTGCGAAGCGGAATCTAACAATGCACGACAAGAAACGAAATTTCCATCTGAATTTTGAATTAATATGATGGCTGTTGATAACAACACCTGACAATTAGAAACGTTGTTTGAATGTTGTGTTACTCGATTATCTAAATTTGAATTATTATGAGAAGATTGAGATGGTATATTTTCCAAATTAAGAGGTTGACATCTAGTCTGATCAGATATTGATGATTCTTTTAACGGTTCAGTTGGAGTTCTATGCAAAAGTGTGTGATGTTTTCGAAAACAACGTCTACAAGTAGAACAGTTGCATTGAGAAACTGTATGATTTGGTTTAAGGCAATTAATACATACTCTTAACTGTTTGACCTTTTGAAATCTATCTAACTGTGATAATTTAATAAAATCTAGACATAGATTTAAAGGGTGATCACTTTTACAACTATGACAGTAAATGAAATGTTTCTCAGAAGACGACTGAGATGATAATGTTGGCTTTGGCTTGCGATTGATATCAGGCATTTCAATTTTCTTGAAAGATCCTACTGATTCTAGCACTCGTATCTTTTTCTGCAAAAATGCTTGTAATTTTAGCCATGTAGGAAATTCCACTAATCCCACTTCATTCTCAAATTCTTTTCTTGAATTTAAATCTAATCTTCCTAAAATTATTCTAACAATTAACGCTTCCGATAATTTATCTAACTTATATTCCCAGGTTTGTAACGAGTCTATATTAGCGTTCGATATATCAAGAATTTTTCTTAATTCTGGTAAATTATTGCTTGAGACTATAGGAATGTTTAAAATAGAATCTAGATGATTTTCGACTATCGCCCGATCGTTGTTGTATCTTCCCAAAAGAATTTTCCATGCGTTTTCATATCCCGTCGCAGAAATAGGTATCTGAGCCACCAACGATTTAGCTTCTCCTTTCAATTTCCCCAACAAATAAGAAAACTTAGCTATATCACTCACCTGATTATTTTCATGTACCGAAGCTATAAAGGTGTTTCGAAAACTGCGCCATTTATTGAAATCACCATCGAACTCTGGTAATTGTAACTCTGGTAGCTTTATATGTCCCGAAGTTTTCTTTATTGTGCGCTTATCTATTTCGATATTTAATATTTCTCTCACATTTTGCACTTTTAGTTCAAATTTAGCGCTTTCATTGTCACACTTCTCTACAATATTGTCAGTACACTTCTCATTATCAAGTATATGGTCTATAAACTGTTTATATCCTGATTCATATTCATTAACATATTTAATTTGATCTTTCAATGTACCATCAGAAGTTTTTGAGCTATCTTGATTTTTTATTAATTCACTTAAACGAATAAATTTTTTAAAAACTGAGTCTTTTACTATTTTGAATTTTAATTGAAACTAAATGTTAACCCGGCTCTAATGGACCAAACTTATGGTGACGATAACGATTCGAGAATTTTTAAATTAAAAACAATTACCAAAATACTTTATTAAATTTGTTTTTATTTACGATATGTTTTTAAAGTGGTTTGGTCCTTACGACAACGAAAACTATAATGATCCTTTTATCTTCTCCAATAACTCTTTTCTTACAGTTTTTATATTATATACATAAGTATATAAGTACATCCAATAAAATATTTTTGTTAATTTTAAATATATAAGCAACCATGTAATAAAAATGAAAACAAAAGAATAAATATAAATTGTAACAAAAATAGAATTAAAAATATATTAGGGTGACAAAATATATAATTAATTACTATTGGCTAATAAATATCGAACTAAGAATTTTCGTCACATGTTAAACAGATGTTATTTACATTTATATATTGGTAGAGTTTTACCACAAATAATAATCATTGTTATAATAATAATAATCTAATAGTAATTTTAATTTTTCATTTATACATTAAGATTTCCCTCTTTTATTTTTTTATATAAAGTTTATTATTCTAGTTTTTAGTTAGCTAGGTGATTAGGGTATTTATTTCTATTGTCGGTGATTTGCTGAATTATTATTTTTCTTTTCTATATGGGTTTAAAAATTAAGCTTTAAAAGTAATATAGATTTTTTATTTTCAATAAACTTTTGTCAATCATATTTGTGCAATCACCAATATTTTATTTATTTTTTTGATTTAACACTGAGATTGGTTTCGCAATGAACTAGCACCGACTCCCCAATTTTGAAGATGAGTTAGAGTGAGCGTCGTGGTCAAATACTTGTAGGTAACCAGCATCCATCGGTAAAACTGGTTATATATACTTTTCACTCCCCCACGCCCATAACCCTGATGCTTAGCCGGCAACGACCGCGAAGAGTCCCTGTATGACCTAAAAATTTCTTGGCATCCAGTATATTTTGAAGTAGAACTTTTTATTATTTATTTAAATTTTCACAACCTTAGTTTTCCGATTCATTTTTTTTAACTTTTTACTTTCAAATTGTACTTTGCCAACCAAGTTTAGTTTATTTAGATTTTTTTTTGTTTTTTTCAATCCGACACTCCAAACTATATTAATTTATATACTCATTATATCCTGGTTAGAATTTGTGGTTTATTCATTGAAAGATATTGATGGTAACTTATCTTGTTGTATAGGATGTATTGGCGGTTTTATGAATTTTATTTCTTGGTGACTATTGGTATCACTTGATGTTGGCAATGTTTGATTTACCAAATGTGGATGACATGTTTTATTGTGCTTCTCCAAAAGAATTCAAAAGTCTGGCAAAAAGAATATATATAAACATATAGCCACCTTCCTCAATAATTTTATATTTACGAGTATCATAATAATTATAGCAATAAATACAAAAACATATCTTAACTTCATCATAAAGAAATGCATTGGCATTCCACAAATGAAAATCCTTGTTTAAATTTGTTAAAATTAACCAGACCATTATTTATTTGGATGGGCTCCTGGGATAGTTGACGGAAATCTCCGAACGCATCCCCACAGGACGAAATGCATTCGGTAACTTGTTTAAAGTCAGTCTACTAGTGCACTTAGGACAGTTTGGTTTTCTGACTTTAGCCTCCCCGCAACCGAAACAAAAAATATCGACAAACTCTTTAGAGCAGTCTTGGTACCGATATCGTGACAGTTCCAGCAAATTATATTTGTCGATAACTTATCACTGGTTAATTGTAACCCCGCTACAGAGGAAACCACTTCGCTAGCGTTAGAAATTTCAGGTTCGATGTTATCATGAATTTCACTAATATGACGAGATCTGCAGGTATCGCCATGCAACTTGTGATCATAACCAGAGCTAGACCAAATTCTTTCATATTTATGAAATATGGCTCTCAAGTCTGCAATGCAACTAAAACTCATTTGAAGGGTTGACGTCTGCAAAGCAGTACTCTTGTTTTCACGGATTATTTCCAATAGCTCAGTTACAGAAAATCGATTCGATAAACGCCCTTTCAAGGTTTGCAATTCAAGTACAAAATCATTAATGGGCTCTCGATATTTTTGTTAGTGAACGCTATTGATTTGAATTCTAAATATTTTCTCGATGAGACCTATGTATTGCTTTTGAATAAGATCAAGGATAACCCGAATAACTATCAACAGCATAAAATTCATGATAATCGAATTTACATTCGGTTTGAACCGAAACGTAACAGTGAGCTTACTGATATTCCAGTATGGAAACTGTGGGTTCCTACAGGGTTAACCATGTCATTAATTGAGCAAGAACACGGGGATCCACTGGCTTCTCATTGCGAGATTAACAAAACAATTGAAAGTTTGCGTAGATTCTACTTTTGGCCTGGAATTTGTACTCAAGTGACAAACTTTATTAAATCATGTGAAACGTGCAAAGTTACTAAATCGCCAAATCATGTTCTAAGACCACCGATTTACCCAATAAAAATATCTGAAAGACCATTTCAGAAAATATATATTGATCTGCTCGGGCCTTATCCTCGTTCAAAGAGTAGTAAGACCGTCATTCTTATCGTGGTCGATCAACTAACAAAATTTGTCTTGTTGAAGCCATTAACTAAAGGAATCGCAATCAAAATTACGGAATATCTGCGAGATGAAATATTTTTCGTATATGGAGTACCGGAAGTGATACATTCGGATAATGGAGTCCAGTTTGTGGGTAAAGACTTTCAAAGTTTAGTGCAAGAGTTCGGGGTGCATCATGTTCGAACCGGTGTTTATTCTCCACAATCAAACGCGTCAGAGCGTGTTAATCGCTCAATTATTGCTGCTATACGAGCTTATGTCAACGCCGATCATCGTAATTGGGATGTACAATTAGGTGCTATAAGTGCTGCCATTCGGAATTCTATACATGACTCGTCAAAATATTCACCACATTTTGGACTATTCGGCTATCATCGCATTAGTCATGGGAATGATTATAGGTTACTTCGTGAACTCAATTGTCTCAATGAAGGCGAAGTATTAGTAAACTCATTACCCGAACGCTTACAAAAACTAAAGCATTTAAAAATTATGCTCACCACTATAATTTGAGAACCCGAAATATTAATTTTCAACCAGGTCAGACTGTTTTTATTCGCGAACACCCTCAGAGTGATGCGAGTAAGTTTTTCAATGCTAAATTGGCTCCTCAATTCAAAAAGGCAATAATTCGTAAAAAAAATAGGCCTGGTGAATTATGAAGTTGAATCACCGGATGGTAAAATACTCGGTGTATTCCACACTAAAGATATTAAGGCTAGATGAATTAGACTATTTTGATTCAGCTTTGTTTGTCTATGCGGTGTGACACAACCCAAACCAACCTGTGCTGTAATGTTCGTCTTATTTTTAAATTTAGCTCTAGCAATTATTTATTTCAAATTATTTTTATGAACTCGATCGTGAAAAATTCAACTAGATTTCATTTTTTGTGATTCTAACACCATCTACTTTGCGACATTTAATACATTTACATATTTAGTATTCAAACCAACTTATTTTCGTTGTTATGGGTTAGTGCTTAATTATAGCTTAATTACTGCATCACATAGTACCATTAATTACTATATAGCAAGTAGAAAGATATAGTTCACGGGGGGAATGGAATGAATATATGAAAGATGAAAAAGATAGACCTTTGGCGCGAAACGCGCGTTTGCTATATAAGCACTGAAAAAATTTTCTTACGGGGAGAGACAAAATAAATTGACAGTCGCAGTCAAGAAAAATTTTTAAGTGATTAAAAACAAAAAAATAATAGTGATGGGTAGTAACCCATAAAGTTATAACCATATATATATATATATATATATATATATATATATATATATATATATATATATATATATATATATATATATATATATATATATATATATATATATATTTATATTAACCAGACATTTTTAATCCTTATTTCATTCTTTTTATAATTATAATAACAAAGTATTAAACACTTAAAATCCAACACATTAAACCTCCCATTTTAAAAAATAAAAGATATAAACAAACGAGTTGACACTTTTACAACTCCTTATGTTAAATTGTTTCACACATTTTTTAACTCTTATTTTAATTTAAAAGAAAAGTAAACAAACATTAGTGTTTACTAGTAACATACTTTTTATTTTACACCATCAATAGCTGATAATAAAATTTTTATAACACTGTTCGTAAATCAAAAAGAAAGAGACAAAACATATAAAATTTATACCCCTATTATGAATGTCACCTCACCTCACTCGTCACCGTGACGTGTATTGTCACTCGAGTCATATTTTGGCATTATGATTGTCACTTTATTTTGAGTGAGTGACGAACGCATCAAGATGCGTTATTTTCTATATTTTGTTGTTTTTAAGTTGGCAACTATTATTTTTTGTTTTGTTTCGGTATGTTTGACGTTTGGTGGTGTGTTAAAATAATAAATTTTAAGTTTTAAAAAATAAATTAATTTAAAGTTTTGTAGTTCAGTTTATTTTACTAATTAAAATTTTTCAAAATTTCGAATATGTACTGGACAATGTCTGGATTTTATTTCCATTTCTTTAAAAAAAAATTGGATACTGAGTGCCGTTTGTAATTTTCCAGACTGACTACTGTTTATTTCCATTTAATAAAGAAAATAATATTTAAAAATCGAAAATTATTATTTTAATAAATCACAAAAAACAAAATTATTATTTTAATTTAAATTAAACTAAAAAAAAAAATTAAAAACGTATTTTTAATTAGTCAAACAAAAATTCTCACTTGCCCTCACCGACAAATTGTAAGTGAGGCTAAGTGACAAAATCCTCGCTCACCGTGACATTCATAATACCAAAATTTCCTTTCAGTGACGTCGCGTCACTCGGTGACGCGTAAGTGACATTCATAATAGGGGTATTAGTTTATAAGACAAAATTTAGACATAAGAGAAGGCAGTTGTAATCCACACAGTTGTATTCAAGGAGTTGTAATCCAGCAGTTGTTATTAATCCAGTTGTATATCGATCACTCAAACAGTGATAATTAATAAGTAATCCAGTTGCAATATAGTTGTATATTGATCGCAGAAGCAGTTGTAATAAGGAGTTGTAAAAATCAGTTTGTAATTTAGAGTTTCAAAACATAAAGAAAATCAAATAAATCACACTTTAAACTCAAACCAAGTAATCAGTATCAATCGAAAAGGAAAACGAAAATTTGGGTAAATATCTTCATTATATATTTGATAACAAAGTTCAAGGAGTTAATGTATAACACTTCGACCTATACCAAAGGAAGAACTTTGTGTCATCACACAAAAACATAAACTGCGAGTACTTACTAACAAAGTTATTTAATAGCTAATCTAAAACCTCAATATCTTTTATAAAACATTCATCACTTTCAATTAAATAAATCATTTAATTCAAATATAAAATCTAAATCAAAACCAACATTATACAGTCAAATCATCTTTTTATAAAACATTTTCATATACCTAGCCAACATTCGTATTATAAAACAAACCCGTGTATGTAAAACATTCAACAATCTTATAAAACTTTATATAAACAATACTCAATTATAAATCAAAAACATTAACTTCTTTTGTAACATTCTATCAACAACCATTCATTATAAAATTTCCATCGAAATAAAACATTCATCTAAATTAACCATTCCAAGTTCATTCAAATCAACAACTATAAACTAAATCTTATAAAACATTTCATATAAAATTCAATCTCAATTCTAAATCCAAAACATTCTCTTCAAACTATTAATTTAAAACAATCTACAACCAAATCTAATAAAAAATTGACGCTGTAGAATTCGCACCTGTTGCAACTAGTAAAGTTTATGAACAAAAAAATCCCAAAATATCTGCCCGGACATTTCTACGATCTAATCGTAAAAAACCACTTCAAGAACCAACAATCCCGAAAATCGAACATATTTTACCAACCACAGAAAATTGGGACGACGAAGAACAAATTAACTTAATCCAATTAAATACAAAAAATACAATAATGAACAGACTAGAATTACAACAATATATAGCAGGTTCTGTCCCTGAAATCGATGGAAAAAATCTAACGACATTAAGAAAAGATTTAATAAGATTTATAAACAAATCCGACAGTTCAAAAGAATAAGAAAAATTACTTTTTGATAAACTAATCAAACAAAGAATTACAGATGCATTCACACGCATCCAAGACAAAACTATTACCACCTATGAAGAACTTAAAGTTGAACTTACCGTTATATATAGTCCAAATCAATCTTTAGAAGAACTATCGAGAATTCTAACCGAAACTCGACAGAAACCAAACGAATCCCTAAAAAACTTCGGCCAAAGTCTTAATCACAATCTCACAGAATACATTAACTGATATAAACAGAAATATGAAATCAATCAGATTGGTGCCACCTACAAGAGACATATTACAGACAACGCAATACTTTTGTTCAAAAAAAGATTAAAGAATAGCACTAAACATAGCGAATACAATAGACGGAATCGTAGACGAGGCAGAAATAATAGAAAATACATTACTGACGATTTTGAATTCACCACCTAAATATCCAATTCTTACTACCCAACATCCCACTATCTGCAACTACTGCAATAAACCAAATCACACGTGGGACGTTTGCCGAACTAGATTGTTTTCAGAAAGATGTAAACAACAATACACAACCAAACCATATTTAACTAACGCAACCTTCAGAGACGCAAATAATAGGTACAAAAACCAATTTTTCTCACAAATTGAACAACAGAATTTCCTCCCAAATCGCAACCACCAACCCAAAACCATTATAATAAATTATCGGATTACAACAAATCATTCAAATCATATTAACCTCAAATGCAAGGTCCAAACTTCAATAATTATAGATAACCACGTTACCCAAATCATACTCAACAATATTGCTCATTCCGCAAAACAACTCGAAATCACACTTTTGAAGAATGTAGAAATAAATTTCGACCAAGATCATACAACCCAAGCAATGGAAGATTACAACCTCAAGCTTCCACAGAATTAGAACATTGAAAAACTTGAAAATTAACACTATTAGACCACAAACCCAAGAAACTGAACCACAACAGGGAAACTCCACTGGATTCAACCAGTAAGAGGACTCTGAAATTGGATCTGCTTATTAAAATGATAAGACAACCAAACAACTATCAAAATTACCATTTTCTCCCAGCGGGTATAATTTCAAGCATATACCTTAAAAATTTTCCCGTTGTTACCAAATCAAAGCAAAATAAACAAATACTTACATATAATCAACAAAAGCCGTCATCAGTCTGACGCACTCACAAAACGCCACCAACATGACCCAAACAAAAAACGTCACCAGCATGATACACTTACAAAACGTCACCAGTATTTCTCAAACAAAAAACGATTTGACAGATTTATCAAGTTGGAATTTAAGATTTGCCTGGTCCAGTTTTTTGAATACTTGTTCTAAGTTTTCTATATGTTCCTGCAGTGATGTTGAGTATATGATGATGTCATCCATATAGTGTTGTGTTTCTCCAAAAGAAACCAAAACATCTGGCAAAAAGAATATATTAATAAATATATTGTAACGGCGGGTTTTTTGAGCCGTCACAAATTGTGTGTGGAAAACAAAATAGCGATGCTATCGGTAGTGTATGAACCTCAGCATTTTTGTTTTTTTTTCGTTTCTATCATTATTGAGTTGTATTGCAACATGTTGCCTTATAACTTAACTTTTTTTTCATCGTTGATTTGCGAAAAATACAATTATGTTTTTTTATGTATGACAAGGTTTTTGTTAAACTCTGAAGTAACGTTTTGTTAATGGAAGAACAGTGAGAAATCTCGACGAGTAAGCATCTGATAGTCATAGGAAGATGACTTGTTCTTACGAAAAGACAATTAAGCCACTCTTATAAGTCTAATATCAAATTAAAACTTTATATTTACAACAATATAAAAATACTATTATTTATTTATATTGGAGTTTTACATATAAAATAAAGTCATGTATAAAGTTTAAGTGAACTATTTAATCTTATATTAAGTCTTAGATTAAATGAACTACTTGTAATTAAGTTTTGAAAAAATGCTCAAATATAATATTAATCAAATATATAAAATATTGCTTTTTGATGTGTTTGTTTTATTATTCAAATTTCTATAATTCACCTATAATCTATTGTGGGAGTTTTAAAATCTAAATCAATTGAAAATTATAATAATCAAGTTGGATGTACCGTGTATACGTTTTGCTCCTGATGGTGTAATATATATGAAAGATCCAGAAAAGTTTTGTGCGTCTTGGTGGTCTCTCGATTCATCAGTAGACCCTAATGGATTCGTTTGTTTTGGTGTTCCATCGATACATTATTAGAGCCTGAATGGTTTCGTTAATGTTGCTGTTCCAATCAGTCTGCAGGGAATTCCCATAGTGGTGATTTGATTACGGTACAACCTCATGATCCGGAATATTTGGTAAGCAAACAACTTGTAACATTTCTTTGTCTTTTCAAGATATTACTTTAGTGTATTAAGTTAGATATAGTTTAGTTATGTAATAGTGTGGTGTAAATAATATCAGGGTGGTAAATTATGTAAGTGATGTGGCACTAACGGTATTGCATAGTTTTGAAAAGATTGTAAGGGAATCCTTAATTTTATATCCCACCCCAACGCCATGAGTCAATAGCCGGACACGAGCTATGCAAAGGAATTCTCTTGCAATTGTTAGTTTTAAGTATTGCTAATGGAGCCAGATTTATTAATTGAAATGGCTACCATTACAATATCGCCACCTTCCTCAATAATTTTATATTTACGAGTATCATTATATAGTAATAAACACAAAAACATATCTAAACTTTATCATAAACAAACGCATTGGCATTTCTAAATTTGTTTCTTAAAATTTACCAGACATTTTTAATTCTTATTTCATTCTTTTTATAATTATAAATAAACACTTAAAATCCCACACATTAAAAATCCCATTTTAAAAAATAAAAGATATAAACAAAAGAGTTGACACTTTTACAACTCCTTATGTTAAATTGTTTCACACATTTTTTAACCCTTATTTTTATTTCAAAGAAAAGTAAACAAACATTAGTGTTTACAAGTAACATACTCTTTATTTTACACCACCAATAGCTGATAATAATATTTTTATAACACTGTTCGTAAATCAAAAAGAAAGAGACAAAACATAAAATTTAGTATATAAGACGAAATTTAGATAACAGAAATTGAGTTGTTATTAATCAGTTGTAATTCACGCAGTTATTATTAATCAGTTGTAATCCAAGAAGAATCCAGAGTCTACCTAAATATAAAATTTGAAATTCAACGAAAATAAAATCTTTATATCGTAAAAGAGATTCAACAATAATTGGTAAGTATAATTATATATTAAAAGATAACAAAGCTCAGGGAATTAATGCATAACGTTCCCTTAAATACCTAAATCAAAGGGAGAGCTGTGTGTCATAACACAATAGAACAAAAAACAAATACTTACTAACAAAAGCTATTTAATAGCTAAAATAAAATTTAAAACATACAAATCAATCTTATAATAAAACACTCTACATACAAATCGTCTTATTATAAAACATTTTAATTCTTCTTCAATCATAAACCAATTCTCTTGAAAACATTTAAATATTATAAACTACCGACAAATTATAAACGTATATATATATATATATATATATATATATATATATATATATATATATATATATATATATATATATATATATATATATATATATATATATATATATATATATATATATATATATATATATATATATATTGTTACAAATTTTCCATTGGGCTAATGGATTTGTATTTTAAAAAGCTTGCTCGGCTACACAACTCAACGAGGCGGGGTTCAGATTTAAAAACAAATGTTTTAAATTTAAAGATAATTGATATATCATATTTATTACAAAAACAACAAACAAATTCATATAAATATTAACGAGAAATAATAATCACTAAAATCAACTAAAACTATATAAATTCTATTATAAAGAATTTTATTTTAATTTTATTTAATGTGATCTATTTTATTATAATTCTATTTTAAAGAATCATTTAATAAATAACTATACTTAACAATATGATTTGTTTCTCGAGATGTTATCCTGATGACGGTGATGATGATGATGTTGACATTCCTTTGCTATTCATACTCCTAGGTTTGAGAAGTAAGCCACACATTGTGTTGGCTATATATATTTTATTTTTGTGGAAATTCATCATACATTGATTATAGGTTTTTATCACTAAACGGGCGCGTACCATGGGTAAGGGCTTTTCCCGTTTCACTGTGATCACTTTTGTATCGATTATTATTTTTTTATTCTGTCGTTGAAATACTTTTCACGGATCAAACTCTTCTCCCCTTTTTCCCATTACTATCCTCTTTTTATATTTATTTTTATTTTCCTTTTTCCGAAATGAATTGTTTGATCACCAATAAGATCGCCGGTCCTTTTTATGAGTAGCTGTCTTATTCTAACTTATCTAGTTATTTATTATCTATCTATATTATTATAACCTATATATATATATATATATATATATATATCTATATTTACCTAGTTAATTAGTTTTATTTTAGGGTTATAATTTATGGTTTTATTTTTTTATAAATAAACAAAGAAAACAAATTAGGATAATAATATTTGCATCTATTTATGACAGGTCATAAACTGAAATATTTTAAATGTCCTTAAATAGTGTGAAATAACATTTTTATTACTTTATGATCATTGAGACAATAGAAAGTGTTAATATGTCTTTTGTTTTAAATTTTTTTTTGCCGATCACATATTTTTTAACAATAACAAACAATAACATAAAAATAGATATTTGAAACGGCATGTTGTGCTCGTTTCAATATATATATATATATATATATATATATATATATATATATATATATATATATATATATATATATATATATATATATATATATATACATATTATAAAACAATTCAACAGTCAAATATATCTTTTATAAAACATTGACGCTGTAGAATTCACACCTGTTGCAATTAGTTAAGTTTATGAACAAAAAAATCCCAAAATATCTACACGGACATTTTCTACGATCTTATCGTAAAAAACCACTTCAAGAACCAACAATCCCGAAAATCGAACATATTTCTCCAACCACGGAAGATTGGGACGATGAAGAACAAATTAACTTAATCTAATTAAATACAAAAACTACAATAATAAACAGACTCGAACTACAACAATATATAGCAGGTTCTATCCCTGAATTTGATGGGAAAAATCTAACGACAGTAAGAGCAGATTTAATAAGATTTATAAACAAAGTCGATATTACACTAGCTGATCTCTCAGAACCAGAAAAATTGCTTTTTGATAAATTAATCAAACAAAGAATCACAGGAGATGCATTCACACGTATCTAAGACAAAACTATCACCACCTATGAAGAACTTAAAGTAGAACTTACCAGTATATATAGTCAAACACAATCTTTAGAATTCTAAACGAAACTCGACAGAAATCAAACGAATCCCTAAAGCACGTCGGCCAAAGGCTTAATCACAATCTCACAGAATATATAAACGGATACAAACAAAAATATGAAATCAATCAGATTGATGCCACCTACAAGAGACATATTACAGACAATGCAATTCTTTTGTTCAAAAAAGGATTAACAAATAGCATATTAAAAGAAAGAATAGCACTAAGTAAAGTGAATACAATAGACGGAATCGTAGACGAGGCAGAAATAATAGAAAATACGTTAATGACGATTTTGAATTCACACCCTTAATATCCAAATCTTACTACCCAACATTCCACTATCTGCAACTACTGCAATAAACCAAATCACACATGGGACGTTTGCCGTACTAGAATGTCTTCAGAAAGAAGTAGACAACAATACACAACAAAACCATATTTAACTAACGCTACTTTTAAATACGCAAATCATCGGTACAAAAACCAACACCGCTATTCCCAGTGTCACATAACTTCATGCGATGTAATAATCATCGCATCACTTGAAGCAGATTTTGGTTTTCTCAGTTTCGATGAATGTTACGTGATACGATAAGTAATGCGATATTCTTTGGTAAAAAAATGTGCTCTGACAGCAGAAAGCTCTTTTTGCTCGAAACACGTGCGTTTTTGACATTACACGTTCTTTGGAAATGATCTCGACCACTTTGTTTTTGATCTCGAGCACTTTTCAAAAATCGAGATTTTTTCACAGATTTACGCACACATATAAATTTTTAAATGCCAAAACAATTTAAACAAAAAACAACGCCATTTTTAATTCATTTGTGAACTATATTTTGTCGGAAATGTGTGAAATTACCAAAATTAAATAAAAAGTTAATAACAATTATAATAAAGGATTATAATAAAATAAATCTATATGTTTTAAAAGACTATACTATGAAATTTATGTTTGTTTAAATTGTGTAGCATAATAATTTGTATTTTATTTTCACCAATACATCGACAAAAAGGGCAATTTTTTTTTCGTATTCTTTGATAAAAAAAAGTGCTCATGTCTCTCATTTTGCAAAGAATCCCAAGTATAACAAAGCTAAACTCAAAAATGAGCTATCGTTTTCCCTTCGAAATATGCGAAAATAGTCGAAAGATAAATACCTTAGTAGTGGTGCGTATATGTATACAGCGTTGTGTTAAGAAAACTGCGTATTATTTGACGTGTTTAAAATTTTCCTTTTTATTTATATATTTAAAATTTCTGAGAAATGTGAACACCTGCACTTTAATAAAATTTCTGGGTGGAAATTGTAAGTTAAAAGTATTCGTTCGAAAATATGTATTTAATTTTTTTGGTAAAACAGTGATAAAACGAGTGTATTATACCTTAAATATCTATCCTATTTTTTGGTTAAAAATGGGGAGGAGACACAAGTTTCATATGTACATAGTTTGTTTTCATTCATCACTCAACCGTTCTAAGCGATTTATCAAATAGTGCATGTCAATTTCTGTGTCTTGTGATTTCAAATAAATATAAGTGTAATCATAATTACAATGGAAAAAGATTGTCCTTATTGGTGGCATCTAAGAAAAATTACTGTGTTGTGGACTTTCAGATTTGGAAATAAATTAATATGATCTTTCTAATATTCATTATTACGGAAAAAATAATTTAAAATATTATTCAAACTATCTTCTTTATTAATTTTAAATCATATTTATATACATAATTTATTAAAATTACGTTTTACATTCGAAAAATTTAAAGTTTATATGAATATTCATTTCATTTTTTATTTAATAAATTTTTAATGCATATTAAGTTATATTACAATTACAAATTAATAAAAATTATTTTACTGTTTCTAAACCATTAAAATTTGTAGTTTTATTTAATTAACCCGCTACAATTTTAATTTGACGTTTCACGCATACATGCCCAAAAATATTCCCGCCAAATTTATTTTTGACATTTGAACACACATACATATGCATAGTTTTACTATATTGAGTTTCGTCAGATTCGACTTAACGCGACACGTTTCATACGAAATCTTATTCTAAGTCGAAAGAAAAACTATGTAAAAGTCGAAACTAAATATAAGTTTTTACTTCGATATTTGACGAAAAAGTCGAATTTTGTTATACTTGGGATATTCTTTGCAAAATGAGCACTTTTTTTGGTGCTGCCAGATGATGTCGTTTCTATTATCACATATGTGATATATATCACATAATAGAAACGACATCATCTGGCAGCACCAAAAATATCCTTTCAATTAACAACTAAATTTGACAGCTAAATTTTAAATATATACATTATCAACTGTTGTAAATGTTAATCTTCATTTTTATATTGTGGTTTTAATTAGTTTTCGCTATTTAATATTATTATTTAGAAATATTATTTTATTAATATAATTAAAAATTATAAAATTAATTAAAACTATGAGATGTTGAGTTGCAGAAATTTCCTTTTTGTTGTGTCCTAATTTATTTTATTTATTTAATTGAATATTTTATTTAATTAAATTTAAAAGTATCCCACTTAGAGAAAAGTATCCCACTTAGAGAGCCACACATTAGAGAAATTTTAAATATGAATTTCAACAATATAATATAATTTAGTTACTTTTTGCCAACCCCATCCGTCACGTACTGGTGGTCCAAGACTATACAATTGTGTTCGACACATTAATAAAAATTTATATTAAATCAATAAACACAATAAAAATTACTATAACTCTTATAAAAATTAAAATAATAATTTTTCTGTAATATTAAGTTTTAATTTCATCTATTTTCGTTGATATCACTTACTAATTTGAGGCGATGAAAATATTTTTTTAAGTGAAGCTGAACTTTTCTTTACGATAGTAAGAATATGGCGTCAACCGATAGTTATCGTATCAAGCGATGAACGTCGCTTAAGTCGACAATGAGAATACCGAAATACGATTATCTCGTCATGTGATAGGTATCACATGTCTGAGAATACGGGTGCAATTTTTCTCACAAGTTGAACAACAGAATTTCCTCCCAAATTCCCAACCCAAAACAATTACAATGGATTATCAAATCAAAACAACTCATCCAAATCATACTTACTTCAAATGCAAGGTCCAAACTTCAATAATTATAGACAACCATGTTACCCAAATCATACTTAACAATTGCCCATTAAATATTGCTCATTCTGCAAAACAACTCGAAATCACACTTTTGAAGAATGTAGAAACAAATTTCGACCAAGATCATACAACCCAAGCAATGGAAGATTACAACCTCAAGCTTCCACAGAATTAGAACATTAAAAAACTTGAAAATTAACACTATTAGACCACAAACCCAAGAAACTGAACCACAACAGGGAAAATCCACTGGATTCAACCAATAACAGGAGAGACTCTGTAACGAAGTTGGATTGGCATGAGTGGTTTATCGAAATTTCAATAATTTCGATTCCAAAAAAAAAATGCCCTTCGTTACTGAAATATATAATCATTTATTCAGAGCTTCCGGGTGGTCATGGTTTTTGCCGGCTATGGCTATGGCTCAGGGTGGGGTTTTCCGAAGATGAATAAATGCTAGCTTGACCACACTAAGGGAAACGGAAGGAAAGTATAAAAGGAATTTTGGGAAAAGGAAACACAGACAAACCATTCTATTAATACTTACCCACCGTTGTTTACTTCATAGTAAGCCTAATTTCTTTACAAGAACGAATTTCCCAACTACCGAAAATACTAAACTAAAGACGTAACTTATAAGATCATTAAAAAAAATAGATATGAACACTTTATTTAAACTGTGATATGTAGTATTATGCATATTGAATTAGTTTTAAGATAGAGAGAAAAAAAAATTTGGTTCGTAATATATCTATTAAATTAATATCCCAACACCAATTCTAAATCTAGCTTTAATATAAAACAAAAATTTATAAATAAAAAAATTATGAATAAAAATATATTTGCAATAAAAAAAATAAAATGAATAGTTAAATAATAAGGCTTATCTTGTGATGGCGATCATGAATTTGATAAAATATGAATGTTGAAGGTTGAACCGGAACATGTTGAATGATGTCATTAAATTTGGGATGAATGTGCACATTTTTATGTTGTATTTTTTTATTAATTATATTTATATATTATATATATTATTATTAATATTATATATTAAATAGTACATGATTTATTAATTACATATATATATTATTTGCTCAAATTATGATATCAACTTAAGGTTTGTTTTTTTTTCATCAAGAGTCTCATTATTATAATTCACTATTTTATTCAGCTATTTTTCCAGCTATGTGGAAAACCATATTATTTTTGTATTGAAGCACGTTAACCATATCAAATATTCTCTTTTTTTTTCTTTTTTTTTAATAGTTACAATTATTATGGTAGTTTATTTATAGTTATAACTAATTTAACTAAATTAGATATAGTTTTTCTAATTTAACTTAGTATTTTTAAAAATTAAACCAATACTTAAACTATAAGCATATACAAATGTATGTACTAAGATAATAAGTACCGTATATCACAATTTTAATCACTAATTCAATATATATATATATATATATATATATATATATATATATATATATATATATATATATATATATATATATATATTTTTTTTTTTTTTTTCTTTGGTACTTCACGTGTAACGAGTCTAGTTTTAACCTTCAATTTATATTCGATAATCATGTATCTCGTTCATATATTTACACTTGTTCTTATTAGATACTATCACTTATTCAATTTCACAAAAAAAAAATTATTTAAATTGCGAATTTATTATTAATTTTTATCAGTCATCGTTTTCAAAATCCAGACATAAACTAATCCGATCGTCGAACAATCACCTCCCAAAATCAAAAAACCATCTTCTTCTTTGTTTTATCAAATTCCCGATAATTAACAACTGCCGTAAATATTTACTTTTATTAACCACTTTCTCAAATTGTACTCAGGCCTGAGTAAACTGTAAACCGTGGAACGATCACAGATCGTTACAACTCTGAAATTGGATCCGCTTATTAAAACAAAACGACAATCAAAGAACTATCAAAATTATCATTCTCTCCCAGCGGGTAAAATTCCAAGCATATACCTTAAAAATTTTCCCGTTGTTACCAAATCAAAGCAAAATAAACAAATACTTACATATAATCAAACAAAAAACGTCACCAACATGACACACTCACAAAACGCTACCAGTATAGCTCAAACAAAAGCCGTCACCAGTCTGACGCACTCACAAAACGCCACCAGCATGGCTCAAACAAAAACCGTCACCAGTCTGACGCACTCACAAAATACTACCAGCATAGCTCAAACAAAAGCCGTCACCAGCATGACACAACCACTAAACGCCATCAGCAAAGCACAAATAACGCACGTCACTAGCCTGACACAAATACAAGAACTCCCACAAACTAAGTATAATACATTTTGCAACAATAAATTTTATAAAAAATCACTTCACCAAAACACACTATAGTCAACACACTGCCTTGTCAAGTAGATTTCTTTCAAATCTTAACCCCCCAAACAACAATAATCAAACGAGTTTTACAAAAAACCAAATTCTACAAATTATCCCAGAAGAAGCAGAGAAAGACAAATTAAAACACGAACCAATAGACTTCAGCGAATGTATGAGAAATTTACTATACCCAGAACCTAAATCGCAATCCAAATTATTGAATATTATATCCACATGTTCACTAAACAGAAATACTATATCCCCAATCACACCACTATCAAAGCCAAACTTACTTATTGATACAGGAGCAGGTATATCTTTAATTAAGGAACAACACACAAACAAAAGTGACATAGATACTTCTAACACAATCATAAAAACAGGTATTAGTAAAGAACAAATCACGACAAAAGGCTCAAGCAACCTGAAATTAAAATTTAACGACAATCTAACTATTGAACACGATTTTCAAGTCGTATCAAATAAATTCCCCATCCCAGAAGACGGAATTCTAGGCCAAGAATTTATCAATAAATTTAAGGTTGACATACTTAATAGCACCAATCAATTAAGAATAAACGTTAATTTAATAAACTTTTCAAACCTCCCACAGTACAAGTATACACTAACAGCCCGCAGTGAAACTTGCGTAGAAATACCAACTTCCACAGACCAACCATGCATATGTCCAGCATACCCAGGAATATTCATCCCACAAATGCTACTCCATCCAAGTGATTACAAAGCAAAAATACTAAGAGCTAACACACTTCCATACGATGTACAAATACTCGAAATCCAACCAGAAATAAAGTTAATTTCTAATCATATATTAGAAGAACACCCATTGTTCACTAACCAAAATCACAAAAAAAAATATAGATAAGAAAAATCTAAATCAACACGTTTTTATATGACCTAAAAAGAGTATTAGATATTTTATTACTACGCGGATGGAGTCCTCGCAATCGTTTCATTTCTTCGTGAGCTTCCTCGTTGCAGGGCTTCATTCCGGTGAGTTTGGCACAGTCTAGACTTTCGATGCGTAAGCCATCTAGTGATCTCACTCGGCTCAAAGCGACGTACGCTTGACCTTTCTCGAAGAGCGCAGGACCCAGGTAAACAACCGCGTGGTCGACGGTGCATCCCTGCATCTTGTGCACCGTGCATGCTCAGCAGAGGATGATCGGAAGCATTCTCCTCTTAATCGTACCGTAGTTTCGTTTCGCAGGGAATTAAACTGCACGAGGTTCAATCAGGTGGATGCCGATCCTTCCAAAGTCGATGCGAAGTGTTGGGATGTCAGTCGGGTACATCTGAGTGCGGCGGAAGTGAGGCCAGATTATTTCCGCGATGTTTCCGATTGAACCGTTTACATTCACATTCGAGCGTAGCATCACTTTCGCTCCGATAAAGATCTCGATTTCGTACGGAAGACCACCAGTCTTGTTTATGTCTTCTGGCACGATGTTCTCGATTTCAACGTTTTCCATGTTTCGAGTGGCGTCAACAACTGTGTCCTGTGCTTTGATCTTGTAGATGTGCACACCTCGATTGAGTCGGTATTCGGCAAAAACTCTGGCGTTGTGTTCTGCGACAAGTGCACGAGTGGGGTAGATTCGAATGGCCTTGTCGATCGCGAAATCTCCCACTTCATCGGTCAATTGCTTCGACAGAAGCGTGTTGAATAATCGCTTTAGCGAGCTGTGAAGTGTCGATCCGCCCACGAGTTTGTGTCAGAGGGCGGCAAATTCGGCCAGTGTTCCACCTCAACATGTTCTCTCTGAAATTCCGTAACAAAATCTTGAAATCGTAATAGTCGAGTGTTTCGGAAATTTCTTCACCTCAAAATTGATTTGTCAGTAATGGCGACTCGTAGTAGCTCTAAAGTGCTAGAAACGGTCTAAGATTGCATTGTCATCGGGTTCTTAGCTACTCTCAAAGTTTCAGCCCGATAGCTTGTCAGGAAGTGGTCGAAAATCGAGTTGCAAGATTTGCACCGAACAGACTTAGTTTTGTAATTAGTTACAAAAACATTAATCGAAAATCTTGATCACACTAACAACATAGAAGAAAACATGGCTATTATGACACTTTGCTTGGAATACCAAGACATTTTCCACTTAGAAGGTGAAGAACTTACAAGCGTCAAAGGCGTACAGCACAACATAAACTTATTTACAGACACAAAACCTGTACACGTACAAAGATACCGCCTACCACAAAAACACAAAAACGAAATAAATAAACAAGTCTCTGAAATGCTAAAAGAAGGATGCTAAAATCCAACCCAGCATTAGCCCATTCAATAGCCTACTTCAAGTAGTTCCTAAAAACCCGGCAAAGATGGTAAACCTAAATGGAGAGTAGTAGTAGACTTCAGGAAACTAAACGAAGTAACAATAGGTGATTCATTCCCACTACCCAATATCAACGACATACTAGACCAACTTGGTCACGCACAATATTTTTCATCCTTAGATATGGCTAGCGGTTACCACCAAATCGAAATGAACCCCAAAGACGCACACAAAACTGCTTTCAGTACTGATTATGGACATTTTGAATTCAAAAAATGCCATTTGGATTAAAAAACGCCCAAGCAACTTTTCAAAGAATGATCAACAACATTCTTCGTGGATTTCAAGGTCTTAAAGGTTTCATATATTTAGACGAAGCTATCATATATGGGAAAAACTCAAGAGATCATAATCACAAATTACAAGAAGTTTTTGAAATCTGTCGTAAAAATAATTTAAAACTTCAATGCATTGTAACCTTTTTAGGACATCTTATTTCTCAAGACGGTATCAAACCAAATCCCACCACTACTCAATCTGTACAAGATTTCCCAACACCAAAAAACGTCAGAGTTATCCAACCATTTCTAGGATTAGCAAATTACTATCGTAGATTAATCTCAAGATTTTTAGAAATTGCAGAACCACTGACAAAACTAACACGTAAAGGAAACACCTTTAAATTTTCAGAAGATCGTGAAAATGCTTTCAAAACAATAAAACACAAACTAATTAGCCCATCACTACTCTAATATCCAGGCATGTCGCGACCATTTATATTAACTAAAAATATTAATGTTTGTGACATATATTGCTTAAAAAACTCACAAGAGTCACGGTATAAAATTTACAATAATCACAGACCACAAACCATTAACAGGAAATCTAACAAAAATCCCTAATCGAATTCTCAAATGGAATCTTAAACTTTCCAAATACAATTACGAAATCATACACAAATATGGAAAATCTAATACAAATGCCGACTCACTCAGTAGAACAATATTCAATCAAGTACTAGCACTCACACGTGCACAAAGTAAAACTCAGCAACTTAATACAATTGTTACGAATAATAACACAACCCAACACATAAACCCGCCACACAACACAAACAATACAACAATTCAAGACCAAACAGTAAAAACAACTAACCACAAAATACAAATAGTTCTTGACCAACGGAAAAAGAAACAAATACTACATGAATATCATAATCTCTCGTTAGATGGACACGCAAGTACATGGCGCAAACGAATAAAATTGTTATATTATTGGCCCAAAATGATACTCGACATAAACAAACACATCAGAGAATGTTCAAAAGAAATGAAAGTCACAAAAAAACTAAAACCCCATTGCAACTCACAACTACTTCACAGCACCCTTTCCAAAGAGTCGCATTTGACAAAGAAGGTCCACTATTCACTACCGAAAAATTTAATAACTGCCTACTAACATTCCATGAAGACCTCTCAAAATTTTCAGGAGCAATTCCGATCCCAAATCAAAACTCAGTTACAGTCGCAAAAGCCCTATGCGAACATTACATAACAAAATACGGCATTCCAGAAAAAAACTAACAGACAAAGGCAGTAATTTCATGAGTAAAACATTTCAAAAAATATGCAAACTTCTACAACTCAAACATATCACCACGACAGCATACCACCCTGAAACAAATGGAGCATTAGAAAAATCCCACAATAATCTAAGAGAATACTTGCGAAATTTCACAAATATGGACCGCAACAATTGGGACGAAATGTGCCACTATGTTATATTTGTATATAACACTACTCAGGCGCGGTTCGTCATAATGGGCAAGGTGGGCACCTTTTACTATTTACTAGACTTCTATCAAGGTAGTTTAAGTATCAAATGATAGTTTAAGTATCGTTTATCATACATTCACAAGATTTGTTCTAAATTTACGCGCATATTGTCTGAAACCTATTCAAAAAATCATGTTAAAACGTTCTATAGTAAAATAATCGTAATACATGTATATACAATATATAATACATATACATTAAAAAAATGATTCATTTCATCTCTTAATATACATACATATGCATTCCCTCTTCGATTTGCATTTATGTTTTGTTTTTTTGTCTATAAACTCTCATTGGGCAAATCGCAAAGTGCTACATATTTGAGTATTAATGTGCATTATTTCTCTTTTAGCTTTACGATTTTATTAAAATAATTCCATAGTAATATCGTCTCTTATTTTCGTGTTATACAAGAACAGTGGGCATATTACGAAAATCACTTGTTGGTATAATTTTTTCTCTCTCCTTTTTAACATAGGAACTAATTTTAGGGTGAGATGAAATGGAAAAAATGTTTTTTGATTTTGTTGTTGACTTTTGCTGTTCTTAAATAATACTAGATTCCCTCAACTTACTTAATTTTATATAATTGTAGATTTTAAATATGTTATCGGTTAGTAGTTAAAATTTGTGGCAGTTGCGAATTGACCTTATGTGGCCATAGTGGTTCTGATTCAGATCGACCGGGAGTGTTCAGAACCATATTCGAATCATTTTTCAAAAATTAGGTTACTTTAAAATCATATTTTGCTACTACTCCAATTTTTAACGGAACTTTCATCCCCATTCATGTCCTCAAATGATGTACTCTACTTTGGTTATGCAGAAATTCAAGTTGTTCTTTACATTTCCATTCAAGCAGTTAAATTTACTGATGTCTGAAACAAAAGTTAATTTGTGTTCATATTTCGAATAGTTCTAAAGGTCGTATTAAAACAGGAGAAGTCGTCGAAATATTTACTTCGTTTGTATGAAATCCAAGATCTTTTAGCTAATGGATAAGCTGTAAAAATAGAATACAACCAGTGACAAAAATTAATGCTCAAACTTACGACGGTGTTACAGTTATGAGTGGAAATAAAGGCGGAGCAAATCATATTAAAACAAGATTTTCTAAACGTATATTTGGTCCACTGTTATGCTTCAAATTTAGTCATTCAGGCCGTGTGCGCCAAACAAATAACAGAACTGCGTATTTTTTGCCAATTTATATGGGATACCATCAGTTTTTTCTGTAAATCTTACAAAATATGTAAGTTATTCCATATCTGTGACAAGAAACTACCACGAGCAAATTACACGAGATGGAATTTCCAGTCGTACAATTAACGTAGTGTATGAAAAAGTAAAAGAGATCAAAAAATGCATGGCAGCCATTCAGAATGGCACAACTTTGTATATACGAACGATTCGCGAAGCGAGTGGTTATATTTTATGAACGATGTAAAGTTTATTACGTTTTAAAAATTTTTTCTCGTGTCGTGCCTCAATTTGACATTTAATATTTTTTTTCCGGTTTTTACAGGCCATTATTGGCCCGTACCGTATCAACAATCTGACTCCATCGGTTTCGATCACGAGCCAGCTCTTCAAAGCGTTGTAGGCAGTTTGAGGATGCCAGATCGCTCTCTACGCCGTGGAGCCATCGTCGCCGACAGCGACCTCTTCCCCTACCGAAAGGCGGTTCTCCTTTCAAATATCGCTGTATCATTCGTTTTGGATCAGCACGCAGAACGTGACCGAGCCAGCGTATTCGCTGTCCTTTGATTTCATGCACGATATCAGGAATTTGCATTAAATTCTTGATCTCGTGATTGAATAGAACTCGGAGTGACTGCATGTTCCATGTGCTGATCTTCAATCTCGTTTCCGGGTACTTAAGCGGGGGGTCATTGTTATTTAGGCGGTATCCGATTTTTTTGGTTTTGTTGACATTTTTAACTGTTATTGTTTTTACGGATGCTGACGACCCAGCCCAGCGATCCAACCAGATTTAGTCGCCTCCTACGACAAGCTCTGGATACTGTGGTGGTATTCTATGGATCTCATGTTTCGTTCGAAATATTTACGAAACATGTTTGTCCCCAACCACAGGGCCCATTTTATATAACATCCTGCATAAACGAACGAGTGATACGATTTTTGTTCGTATCACTCGTTCAGGCCATTTAACAATTTAATGATTTTATTGAGAAAAATCAAAATGAACTTTATTTTACTCTTTATAGTTTATTGTATGTGATTGGAGATAATAGATCGCGCGAGTTAAAGATTGCAGTCGTGGTGGATAGAAAAACACATAAAATATACTTTAACAATTTATTGTTCTTTATTCTATTAGGTTTACAATAATAACAATTAAATCTATCATCAACCTACTATTTATAATATTCTAACATTCGTTATCGAATGTTAGTTTTCTTAAATTCTATTGGTTAAAATAATTAAGTGGAAATATAATCGTTTACATATTTAATTCTAAGAAATGCAGTAGTGCATAAGATCATAAAAGACAGTTTCCCGACAAATCGATATTTACATACATATGTGTTGTATTATGTTACAGTGTAACATATGAATTATGAATATCTTTATGTTTTGGCTATTCTTTTATGTGGGTCAAACTTATTTATTATACATTAAGAATTGCTTAGTTAGTTGTTTTCATTGTTACTGTTTTACATGTGTAGTTGTTGTTCTATGTAACATGTTGCTCATGCGGCTTGGTAGACGTCGTCATTATAGTGACGGGTGAAGTAGGGATACGTAACTCCTCCCGCCTAAGGGATGGCCAAAATCTACAAAATGTTTGGTTATCAGAAGTTGGTGATGTACTCCTGTGTTGCCTGGCTTTATATTTCTTGAAATGTAAATATATAAAATAGATTATTATAATTAAGATGGTCATGAAACAAAGTGTCCATGCAGTGTAGTGACTGATAGAATGCTGATTTGTTAATGAACGTAGTACGTTCAATTCTTCTTGATTTCTTAAATTCCAATCATGTAATATTGGTAGGTTTATTTCCCGTTCGATTTTTGCAATTATTATATCGCTGTATGGTTGCAGCAATTTTCTATCTTGGAAAGTTGCTGCGTAATCTTCGTATTGTACGCCATTAATTTCTATTTTACAATCGCTGAATTTTATAATTTTGGTTCCTTGAATGCCTTTTTGTTTTTGACCACAGTTCGATGTTAAAGGAATCGTTTTTTTGCTATATACGTATAGATAATTTGGTTGTAACTGTTTTACTTTATTGGATAGAGATCCATTGATTAAGTTACATGTTGCAGGTAAGTTGAATATAATTTGGGTGATACAGTATTGTTTGTTGAATTAAAGCTTCGTTTGTTCGCAGTAAGCTATTTCTTCTATTGTTGTACATGGTAGCTCAATGTATTGATAATATTGATTATTAGCGATTATTAAGGAGTGCGGAATGTGAATGGAAAAGGAATCATTTATAGTAGTAGGATGTAGTAGGTATTGTTGAAATTCTTCCAAATGGAATTTGGGTATTTGAATAGACATTATGATATTTGATTGGTTGTAAAAGGCTTCTAGTGTGAACAGTTTGTATAGTTCTTTGTCCGAGTGGATTATTACTTTTTGTTTTTCAAAAATATCATGAATGTAGTGCAATTCATTTTATCTAAAATATGGTGAGAAATTATCTGAATTCTTGCTAGTGACATTATGTCAATAATATTATCTAAATGTTCTTGTAAATAGTTTATATTGTAAGCGATATGATATAAATATTAATCAATTGCCATTATACTCTGTAATTCGTGGCTAAAATTACGATTAATTTCTAATTCTTTAGCTATGATTGTAGAATTATTGTTAACGAATTCCTTAATTACCTGAAACCGTTCCATCATTTTATGATTTATATTGATTTGTTTATTGATTTCCTTTGTTATCAGTCCTTCGTTGTTGTATAATTGTTGTATAGCTTGGTTTATCTCTACATAGTCGTCATTATCTAAATTACCAGTAATACTTTTGATTATAGAACCTAAACCGTTGATAAGTCTTCTTTTAGTTCTATATATAGGTTGTAATGAATTAAGTGTATTCTCTAATTTGTCTAATTTTAATATCAGGATTTGAATTTTATTATGATAGAGTGCCGTTAAATGTATGTCTAATTTGGTTTTCTCTTGAATTTGATGTATGTTATGGTCAATGTCTAGGATACTTTCGTTATACTGGGTTAGGTTTATAATGTGTAATAATCTGGTGTTACCATTAAATATTCTTGCTTGTCCTATTTTTAAAAGAATGAGACCTCTGTTGTCGTTGTAGTCAATGATTTCTATTGTTTGACTGGTACTGCTAATCGTGTACCTGTAAGGGATCTTTTATTTTAGATTTATGTATTTTCCTTTTATTTTGAGTTGATATTGTAACTTTATTGTTTTTGTAGACTTGATTTTTAGTAAATTTTGGGGCCAATTTGTTTCGCCTATTATCTTTCTCGTAAATGATATCGCCTTTCATAAGATCTGGTGGTGGTATTCTACTAAGGTTACGTCTGTTTATTATTTTCTGTTTGTTTTGTAGATTGTTTTGCTGTATAATTTTACAAAGAGTGTCATATTGTTTTTGTTGTTCTTTTATGTAGTCATGAAGTTTATGTGATTTCTGAGATGGGAATAATTCATTTTTAGAGTAGTGTCCGTTTTTCAGTTCTATTGGGGTCAATTGTGTTGCTAAGTGTATAGTATTATTATATATTATTAGTGTATTTAACATTAAATCGTCTCGGTCTTGAGTTTTGTATTTTGAATATAGTATGCGGTAAATTTCTATGAGTGTTGAATGAAATCTTTCTACAGGAGAGTTACCGGTTGATGATTTTGGAGTTGTTAAATGTAATATTATGTTATGTAGTTTACAGAAATCTTTGAAAACAACCGATTTGAATTCAGTACCCTGATCAGCAATGATTTTGATAGGTTTACCATGTATTGATATATATGTCTTTATATGTTTAACTACTCCGAGACTATCTTGGTTTTCTAGTAATAGGGCGGATCCAAATTTTGAGAATTTGTCTAATATGGTTAGATATTTCAAATTATTTATGAAAAATATATCTATATGCAATATTTCTAGTGTTTTTCCAGGTGTTTCCGTAATTTCAAATTGTACAGATTTTTCTAAGCGATTATATTTTTGGGTCTGACAAATTTCGCATTTTTTTATGTACCTTTGAACTACATTACGTATTCTTGGGAAATAATAATTTCTTTTTATTTGATGGATGTTTTCCATTATTCCTCGGTGACCTTTATCATGTACTTGTTTGATGATATTTATCTGTTCCGATTGTTCCTCTACGTCTGAGCGTAAATATTTTGCTCGTACTATTTTGAGGTTAGTATTTTTGAATAGATTTTTTATAGTGGATTTGAGGATTCTAAATGTATCCTCATCACAGGCAAGCCCTGTTAAAAAGTTTGGGATTAAATATTCCTTTATAATTTTGATTAACTTAGTTTCATCATAAGTAACACTTTCGAAAAGTGATTGATTTCCATTAGTTCCGACTCAATTCTAGACAGTGCGTCGGTATTTGTATTCTTGGTGCCTTTTTTATACACAATTGTGTAGTCATATTCTTCTAACTTTAATCTCCATCGAACAAGTTTGGAGTTTGGTTCTTTTAGTGAAAAGAGCCACGTTAGAGGTTTATGATCCGTTACAATCACAAATTTTCGTCCAAATAAATAGGGCCGAAAGTATTTGGCTGCCCATACTATTGCAAGGAGTTCCTTCTCAATGGTGGAATAATTTTGCTCTGTTTGGGTTAGAGTTCTGGAAGCATAGCATACTGGTTTGTCGGATCCGATTATACCCTGTGATAATACTGCCCCTATGGTAAAATTACTAGCATCTGTTGCGAGGATAAATGGTTTTTCGAAATTCGGATATTGTAAAATAGGATCATTACATAACAATTGTTTACAATACTCGAAACATTTTACATACTCATGATCCAATGTTATCTTTTTGTCCTTTCTTAGACATTAAGTTAAAGGTTTAGTTATATCCGCAAAGTTTTTGATGAATTTGCGATAGTAACCTATCAACCCGAGAAAAGATTTGATTTGCTTTTCTGTTCGTGGTATTGAAAAATTTCTTACAGCTTTAATTTTGTCTGGATTTGGCTTGATGCCTTCACTAGTAACAATATGCCCAAGGAAAGCGATTTCTCGATCAAGAAATTCAGATTTATCCAGCTGAACCTTGAGATTGACTTGTTTCAATCTTTCAAATACCTTTTGTAAGTTATTGATATGCTCCTGGAGCGAAGTGGAAAATATAATTATATCATCCATATAACATAGACATGTAGTTCCTTGTAATTCGCCCAATACGTTGTCCATTACTCGTTGGAAGGTCGAAGGGGCATTTTTGAGCCCGAAAGGCATTCTCACATATTCAAAATGACCATAATCTACCGTAAAGGCGGTTTTTTCTATATCTCGTGGGTGACTTCAATTTGATGAAAGCCTGACGCTAGATCGAGTGTACTAAAATACATACATCGTCCTAGTTTGTCTAAGATTTCAGTGATGTTAGGTAGTGGATACCTATCATCAAAAGTTTGTTCATTTAATTTACGATAATCGATGACTAAACGCCATTTAGATTTACCGCTTGCATCTACCTTTTTTGGCACTATCCAGATTGGTGAAGACCATGGAGAATAACTTGGTTTTATTATTCCGTCTTGAAGCATTTTATCGATCTGGTTTTTCACTTCTTCCTTGTGAATGTGCGGGTATCTGTAGCTTTTAGTAAATATAGGTTTGTCATTTTTTAAGTCAATTTGATGTTTGATTCGGTTTGTAAATGTTAAATTTTGATTTTCTTTGAGGAAAATGTCCTCGTATTTTACACATAAATTCTTGATGGATTGTACCTCTTCGGAATTTAGATGATCGAGTCGAATAAGGTTGATAATATCTTGGGAGTTTTGGATATCCATTGAAATTGAAGAATGATTTATTTCGGTTTGATAATTATTTAGAGGTTCTGTTTTGATCGGCTGTTCAAAAAGGCATAGTTGGTTTCATCTGTAAAATGTATGATTTCCACAGTTGATTGCCAATATTTTGCTCTATAAATGCCTTCTGGTATTAACAAGTTATTTTGTGTTTTAATGGGTTTAATAAAAATTTCGCCTTCTTCAGTGTCTACTGGTATTTAAATTACTTGTTTTGCCCGAGCTGGGGTAGTATAGAGTTGAGATGAATAATTGGGTTTAAATAATAGTGGAATTTTAACCTTTTCGGTTTCTAACATAGATTTTTGAAAATCTAATTTAATTCCTAGTTTTTGGATTGTCTCAAGACCAATTAAACCATCGAAGTATTCATGAAATTTAAAACTAAATTATTCTAAGGGTTCCGTAGTTTTAAATTCTCGTAATCCTTTAATTACAATTTTTTCATTAATTTCGTGATTCTGAAATAAGGTTCGCACTGTGATAGTTTTGATTGACTGTGTCCGTGTAGGATTTAAAAACAAAGGGTTAATAAATGATTTGTTAGCCCCTGTATCAATGAGCATCTTAAGTTTGGTTTTGTTGTTTATTGCTATGTGGATGTAAGGCAATAAACCGGTTTGATGGGTATTTAAACTGATTATTCCGATGGGTGTTCCGAGGCTTGTAGCGGAAAAAATCTCTTCATCTGGCTCTTCTTCAATTAACTCCTGGTATGAATCTAGATCGGGTAAGTATTCTGAGGGATACTGATTTTCCTCACATGGTTGTTCAACATTAACTAACTCTTGCATATTATACAATTCTTCTGAAACGAACCGTGTAGGTCCATGTTGTCTGAACTGATACTGTTGATTTTGTTTTGGCCAATAATTTTGGTTATTAGATCTAGTTGGTTGTTTATTTTTATTAGAGATGGACGTTGTGTCCATGGGCTCTGGTTTATTTAATGGATTCTGAGGTTTTTGAACTGTTTGCTGAAAACGCTTGAATTGGTTACCTTGGAATCTCTGGTTTAGGTCATTTATGACAAATGGTCGGGGGTTATAGTTATTAGTATTATTTGGAAACCTGGGTGCAAAATTACTTGCATACTGTAACTTTTGATGAACGCTAGGATGATGAACTTGTCTTTGGTTTTGTATAGGCAGAGGTTTTCTATGAGGAACAAATACGTTTTGATTATACACCCGTTGCTTAATGTAGTGCATATTTTGTTCCCTGAGGCATAATGAAAATGCTTCAGCGATAGAATCGGGGTTTCTAGCTCTGATCATTGTTGTGTTTCTCATCAAGAAACCAAACATCTGACAGTAGACCATATTTTATTGTTTATTGTCGCCTTCCTTAATAGTTTTATAACCACATTCTAATTTTACAATCTTTAATCCATAAATCATTAAAACCTTTTTCTTATCTGAAACTAAGCATATGACTTTAAATAATAAAATCACACATCGTACAAATCAAACTAAACAATTTAAGATAAATAATATTTTGAAATTAAACACATGTCCTTTAATCATAAAATCCATTTTCTTAATTTGAAATCAAACATACGTATTTTAATAATATCAATCCCAAAAGTTAAATTAAACAACTTAAGATAAATAATAATTTTTGAAATTAAACACATGTCATTTTATCATAAATCTTAAAATCTTTTTTAATTTGAAATTTATCATATGTCATTTTTTATATCAACAAGCATTTGAAATTAATCATATGTTTCTTTTTATCCTCAACTTCATATAAAAATTTAGTATATAAGGACAAAATTATTATAAGAAAAATCGGTGTTAATCGAGATACTAAATATATCAAATTGAGTAAAAACAAGTTCTTTTAAAATCAGAAAATTGAAAGGATAATTCACTACCGGTAAGTAACATAATTATATAACTGATACGAAAGCTCAGGGAATAACTGAATAACGTTCCCTCACATACCTAAGGCAAAGGGAGAGCAATTAGTATCTTAACAATTATCAAAACAAATACTTACTAACAAAAGCTATTTAATAGCTAAATAAAGCAATCAACTACTTTCAATACAATCTTTACTCATATAAATAAAACTAATATATTTTTATTAAACATTTCTATTATAAATCCATTCATTTATAAATCATTCGTCACTTCCAATTAAATAAATCATTTAATTCAAGTAACACAATTAAATCAAAACCAACATAATACATAAAACATAACATTTCATTTATAAAAAATTCTGACATAAATCAACAATCATTTTATAAAACATTCCAATCAAACATACAATAATAAACAAATGTATATCAAAACACTTTCATTCATATTTATAAATCTTTCCTTTTTATAAAACATCATGGATCCCATTGGTTCTCTGAGACCGGCCAGAAAGGTGGATAAGCACATTTCTCTACACAGGGTTTCCTTTGTTTTTTTCACAATTAAGTCTTTTTCGTGCAAATTAACGAGATTAACAATTGTGGATTGGACGTCAATAATCCTTGAAAAGTATTTTTCAACAGTATCTGAATCCTGGTGAATTGTATGCAAGTCTCTAATGAGGCTTGTCTCATAACGTTTATCTGCATAATGAGTTCTTAAATTGTCCTTGATTCCGTTCGAATCAAGATCTGTACCGTACATAACAAGTACTTCATCGGCTTCTCCGATGATTTTGTTACGGATCGCCCGTAAAAAGGTTGTGGGTATTTGCCCATTTCCTAAAATAGTATCGCATTGCTGAACTATTTCATCTACATTATTTATAAATTCGTGTAGTGAATGTTTATTACCCTCAAACTTAGGTAAGTCCTTAATGCAATCCGGTAACCTAAAAGTGTTTATTAAACTATTCATTTGTTCAACAGACACCATTTTTCTAATATTAATTATTTCTAATTCTAAATTATTTTCGTTCTCTGAATTATTTTCGTTTTCTGAACTATTTTCGTTTTCTGAACTATTTTCGTTATTTGAATTCTGACTTTCTTGGTCACTTTCAATTTTCATATCATTTATCTTATCAATTAACGGTTCCATAAACCGTGGATTAGCATCAATATATATATTCAATTATTTTAATTTTATTTTCATTCAAATTATTTTTCACCATAAATTTTTTTTTTATTTTAATCTATATTATGCAAGATGTCCCTAACACTCGTAAACAGCGAAGTTAAGGCCTTTTCTCATAAACCGTGAGAATTGAAAATTATTGGGTAAAGGATTTAAAGGATAATCGCAAAAAATCACTTACCAAAAAACCATCAATAGAACAAATTGGTAGGTTAAAATCAGCGCCATGTGTTGTTCCGTTGATAAACCGTCACTGGAAACTTCACACTTTATATTTCACATATTGTTCAACAAACACGATCACTATACTCTAATAAACCGTTAGAGCTTGTTTTCACAAAAAAACGTGTCAATACTTGAAAATACTTTTGAAAAAATTTACTGATTTTAAATGTGGATATTTGAAAATATCCTACTACCAGGCTGCGCCAGTTAAAGATTGCAGTCGTGGTGGATAGAAAAACACATAAAATATACTTTAACAATTTATTGTTCTTTATTCTATTAGGTTAACAATAATAATAATTAAATCTATCATCAACCTACTATTTATAATATTCTAACATTCGTTATCGAATGTTAGTTTTCTTAAATTCTATTGGTTAAAATAATTAAGTGGGAATACAATCTTTTACATGTTTAATTCTGAGAAATGCAATAGTGCATAGTTTTATAATCTGTTACATATTTAATTCTAAGAAATGCAGTAGTGCATAAGATCATAAAAGACATTTTCCCGACAAATCGATATTTACATACTAATGTGTTGTATTATGTTACAGTGTAACATATGAATTATGAATATCTTTATGTTTTGGCTATTCTTTTATGTGGGTCAAACTTATTTATTATACATTAAGAATTGCTTAGTTAGTTGTTTTCCTTGTTACTGTTTTACATGTGTAGTTGTTGTTCTATGTAACATTTTGCTCATGCGGCTTGGTAGACGTCGTCATTATAGTGACGGGTGAAGTAGGGATACGTAACTCGCGCAACAAAATAAATACATTTAAAACGAATTTTAAAAGAAGCCGAGAGCAAAACGATGGGTTTCGCAACGCAGAATATTTAGTAATCAGTACTTTAAGATTGCACAAAGATTAAGCTTTATGCTTTAAGCTCTCCTTACCAGCTGCTAAATACAATAGCTACCTACATTATATCCATTTTAAGATAAAGAACGCTTGAAAACTAAACTACAGGCAGTTTATCAGCAAACAATGGTGTTTCAGTCCGCAAAACTATTTGTGAGCTAGTCAAAACGATTAATAATAACAATTTAGACAAAATACTCGAAGAAGTTACTCATCTTTCGATAATAATAATAACCAAACCGATGTCAACCACAGTATCATAACGATGTTTTTTAAACGTTGAAACGTGTAAAATCTTATATAAGACGCACCAGTGTTGGGCGCGTAAATTACACGATGTAGTTCACACAGTTATTTACATGTAAATTACACAAGTTTTTTTTTACATTACCTAATGAAAATAACGACCTTTTCAAGACAAGGGCGCTATCTATTATATAATTTAATAACTAATAACTTATCATTTAATTATTGTAAAAATTGACTGTTTAACGTTATAAATAAAACAAAAACAAATAAATATGTCAACAATTTTTGATATCGTTTTGATAAAAAAAACGTAAGTATGTATTAGCATTGGTAATATCTGTATTTTAAATTTGAACACAGGTGGCAGTGTACATACATTAATGAACTTTGCTTAGAATTTGTAATAGCTAAAAGTCTAAAATAATTATGATTGACTGTCTAAATGAACGGTTTGATTGATATTTATGATGCGTATAACCCTTATAAACAAATATTTGTTACATTTATTCACTATTTTTAATTATTTTTCAGAGTTTTCACGTTGTTTACATATTGTATGTAAATTACACGTTTTTTACTGTAATTTACGTTATTTACATATAAATATAAATAAGGTTTTTTACATGTAAAGTGCCCATCACTGAGCACAATGATGGAAGAATGATTGAACAAATAAGCAGTATATTCAATTAAAAGAAGCCTTATCAATGAAATAAACAATTTTTATGGCATGGTTCTGTATAGATAACACTTCAAATTTTAATTTAATTGTTCATGCAATTTTATATGATTTTGGCCACCCACGTTTGAAACCCACGGACCGCGACTGAGACTACTTCTCACTGCTCGACAAATTATTCTCCTCACGAACTCACGGATGACCAGCACTAATCCTTAGCGCAATCAAAAGAACCCAGAGCCAACATATAATAACGACGACTATGTTAACGAACTTAAAACAAAACTAAGAATAGCTCACGTAAAAGCAAGAGAAACCCTTATTAAAAAGAAAAAAATAACTAAACGTCAATACGACAAAAACCTCAACAAAATTGACATACAACCAGACGATCTAGTATGGTTTAGAAATGAAACCCGAACAATGAAGAGCCGCTATGGCTAGGCCCATACAGAGTTGTAAGTGTTGATTCAGACACCAATAGAACAATTAAAGCAAACAACAAACACGTCAAAATTCATAACAATAGACTTATTAAATTAATAAATGAAAAATTACACCCGAAAATAAAATAGACATCATAAAGATGCTCTAAATAAAAAATTAATAACCAACAATTTAAAAGACATCATAAAGATGCACAAAAAAAATAGAAAAAAAAGAACAAAAAATATATCAAAAAAAAACATTCTAAAAACAAAAAAAAATGTTTATAATAAAGACATCATAAGATGCACTAAATAAAAAATTTAAGAGATGAAAAAAAAATAATAAAGCAAAAAGTACAAAAAGAAATAGTACACAGAAGGAAAAAACTAAAACATCCTTTACCAACCAGTAGTTTAGGAAGCTCCAATTTTTAAAAAACCCACACGCTAATTGATTAACTTTTTCTTTTTCAAGCACTCCTAACGAATAACCATTGGAAAAGAACAAGTTCGATCTACAATTTTCCGGTAATCCCAAACTAACAGCTTTTCAAGCAATATTTTTTTTTGAGACGACAATACCTCAAAACTTTTTACTTCTAAGAAGAAAGATTAACATTAATAACAAAACATTAGAAGAAAAAAGGTAACTAATTAAGAAATTAACCACTAATAAAAAATTAAACCAAAAAATTAAAATTAAAATTTACTTTAAATTTAAATTAAGCTCATCATATATGTTAAAATAAAATTAATATTATAAAACAAAAACAAATTTATATTATACAATTCTTATTATAAGTAAAATAAAATGTTAAATAGATTCAATAATTATAAAATTATAAAATACTATAACGAAGGAAACTTATATACATATACAAACACAAAACTTGCTGTAGTATATACATATATATATATACATAAAAATCATTAGAACCTAATTAATGTCCGACTCCCACAAGGATCATAAACTGCAGTCAAAATGAAAAGGAAAATGCTAATATGAGATCATCAAGATGACCACAAGGCAACCTCAAATCCAAAGGAGATAACCAGACAGACAATATATTAAGTTTCTAAACCATATTAAACAAAGCAGCATTATATGTTATATATCCACTTATAACGAAAGAACACTTATAACGAAAGATTTTAGGATTTACTTAAAAACCTTAAAATCTCTCTAATCAAAAAGAAAAGTTGTGTTGTGTTTCTCATTAAGAAACAAAAGATCTTGCAATAAAACATCTTCAATTGTTTATTGTCGCTTTTCTTAATAATTTTATGATTACATCCTAGTTTTATAATCTTTAATAATAAAATCATATCTTACATATAATAAACAAATGCACTAGCATTTCTTTATCTCAATTTGAAATTATACATATGTATTTTAATCCTAATTTTATATAAACATTTAGTATATAAGGACAAAATAGAGATAAGGAAAATCAGTTGTATTAAAAGAGTTGTAATCATCAGTCGTAAAAATCAGTTGTATTAAGTAAGTCATATAATAAATTGTATACTAAAATTAACAAGTAAAAAACAAATAAATTTAATTTATAAGGAGAAACAAAATTGGTACAACCAGAAAAAATCTTATCAAAAAAAATAATTTTCATATATAAAAAGAATAAATTACGTCTATCATTTCTGACCAATAAACCGATTTATAGCGAAAACTATTTTTATGTTATTCATATTATCTAATTTAATTATTATTATACTAATAAGATTAATTCTTAGCAGAGGCGAAGTGTCTTTGGATGCTAGGGAAACACAGCTTCCTTTTTTGACAAGCAATCAAATTATTAGTTATTATTTAGTTTATATGCTTAATAAAACATTTGTTCAAAAATAATATTTTTGTTTCATTCGCAAACACGATAAAAAAACAAAATTCTTTCAATGATGGAGGGCTAAAAAATATTAGCATATCCTAAAGAGTCCGCCAAATAACTTTTTTTTTTAAAATGCTATAAAAAAAACTACTGAATATTTTCTCAAATTTCGTTTTTTATTTAAAAGTACAATCCTTCCGGTTTATAATGGAAAATAATTTCATTCAAATGGCTGCCTCGGCTGGCCATGCAGTAGCCTACACGATCGGTCCAATTTTTAAGCACATTATCGATTGTGTGCAGCTGTATTTCACCAATGGCTTCACGAATATTGTCCTTTAAAGCGTCAATTGTCTCTGGCTTGTCGGCGTAACACTTATCTTTGAGGGCACCCCACAAATAATAGTCCAACGGTGTCAAATCGCAGCTCCGAGGTGGCCAAACGACATCAGCTCTGCGGCTGATAATGCGATTTTCAAAAACAGGGCGCAAATCATCGAGTGTAGCTTCAGCTGTGTGGCACGTAGCGCCGTCCTGTTGAAACCAAATGTTGCCAATATCCTCCTCTTCAATTTTTGTGAACAAAAAATCGTTCAACATGTCCCGATAACGATCGCCATTGACTGTAACGGCCACTCCTTGCTCATTTTCGAAGAAAAATGGCCCAACTATGTCTCTGGACCGAAATTCGCACCAAACAGTGACTCGTTTTGGGTGTACCGGCTTTTCCATGCCCAAATGCGACTATTTTGCTTGTTTACATACCCGCCGAGATCAAAATGAGCTTCATCCGAAAAGATTTTTTCTGGCAAAATCGGCATCTTCTGTAAGTCGATCGCAGGCCTACTCAGCGAAGTGAAAACGCATTGGATGGTATGTTGGCCTCAATTCCTGAACCAAAATTGGACTTTGTATGGCGTTATACCAAGGTCTTTATGCAAAATTCGTCTCAATGATGTCTCCGAAATGTTCAATTGTTGAGGAAGACGGTGAATTGATGTTGATGGCGCATCACGCACACTTTCTGCCACAGTATCCATATTCTCGGGTGTACGCACTGTTTTTGGCTTTTCTCGCTTGCTTTGGTTTATCGATGAGGAGGATGCCAGTTTCTTTCACTTTTTTCACAAAATAATGAACATACAGAGCTGACGGTGCTTCTCTTCTTCCAAAATCCGTACGCAATTTTCGCACACATTCTGCAACATTACCATGATTTTCAAAGTAATGTCACAATATTTCCCAGCGTTGTTCAAGCGTATACACAACCATATTCGTTCAGCGGAAGGATAAAACTAATTATCTGTCAAATCAGACATGAGCTAAGTGTTATCATTCACAAAATAAGCACTAGTTGAAAAAAAAAAACTTTAGATGGCGGACCCTTATATGAAATTTTACATTGCATAAAGTCACCATCAATCTATAGTCTGCGCTATTTTATTGTATTCTCTTTCACTGTATGCATGTAATACGAATTTTTGGCGCTTCCAGTTTAAAAACAAAAACGAAAAACGATGCAAGATGGATTGAATTGTAAGTAAACAGTAAAGGTGTCCATACACCTGCAAGCATGCTTGACAATCATCGTGTTTGCGCAATCATTTTGAGAGTGTATGGCGGTGATTGAAGGCTTGCGCAATCCTGTAAAAATGATTGACGAAATATCAAACATGTTTGATTTTTTCATACGCTTGCGCAATCATGATTTAGAGTGTATTTGTCTTGCTGGTCAATCATGTATGACAGCTGCATTATTATTTGTACAATGGCGGCATTTGGAGTCAAAAACAAAGAATTTTATTCTGAGTTTTTGAATTTATATCGAAGTTTTCCAGCATTGTGGCAAGTAAAAAGTTATGACTACAAGAATAAAAATAAGGAAGACGAATATTACTCCATTTTAGTAGAAAAATTAAAAGCGATTGAACCTCGTTCAGACCGTGATATGGTGTGAAAAAAATTAAATGTATTTCGTACCAACTATAGACGCGAATTAAAAAAGGTGATTCAAAGTAAAAAAAGTGGCACGGGTACAGAAGACATTTACGTTCCCAGCTTGTGGTATTTTGATGATCTGTCATTTCTGCAAGATCATGAAACACAGCACGACGGAATTTCTACAATGGACGAGGACTGAAGATGTGAACTTGCAGCTTGAAACAGACTCAGTAAGTGTATTTTTTAAAAATTTATTAATAAAATAGTACATTAATGTGTCAAGGAGATTGTTTTATGTTATTTTATCATATTTGGTTGCCATGTGAAGGTGCAGTTCCATTATTGAAATACTCGCAGAATCTATCTTGTGCCAATTTAGCTGTAGATGAAGAATTTCGATTTGTTGAAGGTTTTAAACCAAAAATTTGTGTTCTAGAGCTACAGCTAGCTTGTTCAATTTGGCCAGAACAATCTCCGACATCTAAGGCTTGCTCCAAATATGGGCCCTTCTTTCTTCGTAAATAATTATGTAAGTGGCAACATATCATTACTATTTTTGCAGCTTTTTTGTGGATTAAGGTTAATGGTCGTCAACAGAATTCGGAAGCGACCTGCTAGTATTCCGAAAACGTTTTCTACAATTCGTCGAGCCCGAGATAATCTATAATTATATATTCTTTTCGCCAAAGTTAATTCTCTTTGCGAGTAAGGTTTCATTATATTCTCCGACAGCGCAAAAGCGTCGTCTGCAACAAAGACATATGGCATTATTGAATCACTATTTCTAGTTTTTCCGGGTTCAGGAATATTTAGTTTTCTTTTATTTTTTTTTTTCAAAAATTGTGTTTGCGAACACTCCACCATCCGAAACTCTCCTGTTAGCACCAAAATCCACCATTATAAAATAAAAATTTCCATTCACCACAGCCATAAGGACGATACTGAAGGTCTGCTTGTAGTTGAAATAATAAGATCTTGTATCACATTCAAATATTTCTGCGACATTTTTTCCACTCCTCTTCGGTCTTTGGTACCTATGATGAAAATATTACTTTTGTAAATATGTGAATAAATAGTGAACACTTTTTATTTCAGATATCAAGTATTGAGGATGAAAATATAAATCTTCAACGAATTAATTTTAAAAAACCAGCGCGAAAACGATTAATATCGGATAGCATAGAACAACAAAAAATTGATTTGTTACAACAAGCTTGTGACCATTTAAATCGTGATGATAACCAATACGATATTCTAGGAAAGCACTAGGCACAAGAATTCTCCAAATTGAAATCGGAACAACAAATTTTCAAGTTTGGGTGCCCAAACACAGAAATAGTGTAAAAACCAATGAGCTTAATTTGTTATCGCCGAGGTCAACTTCAACCCCAAATTCATTTGTGGCTTATACGGAAATACCACGTTATAAACTAGTGTGTCACACACTTGATAATGAAGATTATTTAAATTCAAACTCAACTGCTGAATTATTTCTAATTATAATGGTTAAAATTACAATTTTTAATAAAATTAAAAATGTGTAGAAATTTTTGTAATTCATGAATTAAAATAAGGAATTTTACATTACACCTTTTTTATCATAATTTTTACATACCTTAATGTTTTCGCGTAGCACTGATGCCAAAGCATCACATGTCTCTATGATTATTTTACCGAGGCATTGGGGTGATATGGCCGTATTGAATTTGAGATCTTCAAAACTCTGTCCTGTTGCAAGAAATCGTAATGTGGTAGATAACCTTTCAGCTGGTGATATTGCAGTTCGTAAAATTGTATCTTGCTTCAAAATTATTGGGGTAATCATTTGCAACAACTCTGAAAATGTTGTGTAATCCATACGGAGAAACTTTTGATAATCTCCAGCCGACAATTACTGCAGCTCTTTCAGAAGGTTTTCGTGCGAAAACCTAGGTCTTTTTTGAAGCCATTCTCTCATCCACATTTTCCTCGTTATTAGTTTTTTTTTGTTGACTCAGTTGTCAAAATTATAATCATAGCCTTTTCGACCTTTTCGACATTTTTAGTACTTTATGATTGACGTTGTTTAATAAAAAAAGAGATTGCACAACAAGATTGTGTGGGTGTGAAACGCATCAAGCATGCTTGACGAACAGGTTTGCCACGCATGCTTGCAGGTGTATGGGCACCTTAACACACATTGATTGATTTTGATAATATTGTTAGTAAGTGTATAGTTACCGTGTAGTATATCAAGGATTTTCTCGTATGCTTCGCTTGTATCGTTATCCAATTATGATGTATTAATCTTACTATTATTAATGAAACACTTGAGTTGAATTCTGATTTAATAATGATTTGTATTCTATATATTTTATATTTTTTTATACAGCATTGGTAAATATTAATATTAGGTACTAGATAAGAATATAGTATGAATTCAGGCAATTTATAATATTAAGGTAAGTATGTAAATTCATACTACATCTCTCCCCCTTAAAGAGGATTCATTTAGACCAAATGAATCATTAACATAATATCTTTGAGTATTTATTTATAGAGAAATCACGTAAAATACAATATTAACCTAATAGATGTCGTTACCTATCCAATTTTCAATATTTTTTTGCTATGATCGTATCTCAATATTCCGTTGTATTACAATCGTATACAGACATGCGCATCGCATTTTTGAATTATATATTGTATCGTCTCATTTCCTTTGTAGGTGTGATTTCAGTATTTTTGAATTTAAATGTCGGTAGATCGAAACTATTATAATGTCAAGTACAAGAAATAATTTTTAATTTCTGAAATGGATACATATTTTTTTGAAATAAGTTTACCTATTTTTTAAACTAGATATAAAAAAAGATTATCCAATTAAATAATATATTTTGGTTGCTTTAAGGAGCAATTTGGTTTAAAATAGCTAGATGTTGGTGAGACTTATTATTAAAACACATACATATATGTATAATTAATTTTCTCACTTAACTTTATCTCAAATGTATTGTAAACAAATCTGTCAGATTTGTCATATAATTTTTAAGCATAAAATTTGTAATAGATTTAATTAAGGTAGAAAGTATTTCCAAATTTATTAGTATATACTTACTCAACCAATTTAAAGTAGAATGCATTATAAAATAGCACTGTCATCATCAAAAATATGTAATGTAACAAACTATTGGTCATTCTGAGATTACCAAGCGAACAATAAGGTTTATAATAAACAATATATATACAGTGTGTTACTAATTATATAAGTTAAAATAAATAAACTAGTATTTTGGCTCGACATTTCTTTTTTCAACATTCATCATTTGACCGGCAAATATTTAACTCGCAACGTTCCAACCATCATCTATATTATCTCTAAGTTTCGTCATTTTGTAACACTATTAAGCTTTCTATCAGCCATCGTTTTTGTTCACCGCATTGCTTAACTCATACATCTACACATCTATACATTTTTTGGTGCCGAAACCCGGGAATACAAATAAGTACATTTTCAATTATCTTAATTTATTGTTCTGTATACTAAATAAGAAAAGAGCGCGTGCTAAAACCAAGCAATTTGTTGCTGGTACGGTATTACAATTTAGCGGTGGCAGTTATATATAGTGAATACAATTGTTCGTTATCATAGTGTTAAAGTAGTACAAAGTGCCACGTTTAAAATGGCTGAAAAATTAACATCATTACGAGACAGAGCATATTTACAAATTAAGGCCATTTTGGAATTTGCGGATAAAATAACGAACAATACAATTTAAGAATCACTAATTGCTCGCCGAGACGCCCTTGAGGGAAGATATAAGGTTATTCATGAATTGGAACTTCAATTATATGAATTTGCGGAATACACATCAATCATTGGCGAAGTCGATGAAACCTATTTCAATGCACGTGAATTAATAAAATGTGCTTGCGCTGCTTATGAAGGAAATAGAAGAACTACTACTCCTGATTTAAACGCTACTCTTGAGCATTTTTTGGACCAGCAAAAAACGTTTTATGAAGGTGTTAATACGTCGCATCAAGCTCGATTACCCAAAAACAATATAGAACCATTTTCTGGTGACTACAAATATTGGGCGTCTTTCCATGATCTATTCAAAACCACGGTGCATGACAACAAAAAAATCAGTAACGTGCTTATGTTTCAAATGCTTAAAGGACTATTAACTGGCGAATCTTCTTCTTTGATACGCCACATCACTATAACCAAGAATAACTATGTAGAAGCCTGGGAAAAGCTATGTAATCGATATCATAAAATGACGCCAATTATATCCTCGTTAATTCAAACGTTTTTTGATCAAAAATCATGCAATTACTCTAATGGAAAGGAGCTGCGCCGCATTTCGGAGACCGCAGATGAAATCATTCGTGGGTTACGAGCATTGGGTCAAAATGCCGAGTCACGGGATCCGTGGCTTATCCATATTTTACTGAGCAAGATAGATAACGAATCGAAGCAAATGTGGGCAAACGAATCAGTGAGTACAGATTTTCCAACAATTAACGATTTAATTAAATTTCTGAACAAGAGGTGCGACGCGTTGGAACAATATAATGCAACAAATAAAAGGGTAACAACACGTCCTCCTGTAAAGGTATTTTTGACCGGAGGTTCTCATACCAGCTTGGCCTGTATAGTCTGTGAGCAACCTCATCCTCTTTTCAGATGTCCAGAATTTAAAAATCGACCAGTAGAAGCTCGAGTGAAAGTTGAAGCCGACAACGCATAGTTCGTCATAATTGCTTGAAAAACGGTCATGTTAGCGTAAAATGTTTCAGTAAATCTTCATGTCTGATTTGTAACAAGCGTCATCACACCTTACTGCATCAACAATTGTTCAGCCGTTCATCAACCAGTCATCATATGTATGTAGGCCAACAGGTAGAAGAACAAGCACGTAATCCAAACTCAAAGGTTGAACCAAATATTGAACAAGAGCAAACTCAAACAAGTCAAGCCAAGATCCAAACTTATCACACACACTATTTTGCAACAACCACGGTACTACCATCAGCATTAATTTACAATAAAACACGTACCGGTAAGCTCCAGCCATTCAGAGCGCTATTGGACTCCTTCATCACTGAACCATGCGCACAGAGCCTAGGCCTAAAACGAAGCCAATCTTCAATAACCGTTTACGGTCTGGCATCCACTTCAGCTGGACAAACAAAAGGTAAAGTCGATATGACCAAACATTCCCGTTTTAATTCAAATTACAATTTAACGGTTACGGCTCACATCATCAACAAAATAACAAACCTTATACCAACAAAACCCATAAACCTACCTAAAAAAATTTAAGGAATAGAGTTAGCTGATTTCCAGTTTTGCAAACCGAATACAATCGATGTTCTTTTAGGAGCCGATGTATTCTTCGAAATTTTAAATCCAGAAAAAAGAATAGTTGATGGACTTCCACCACTACTTTCATCAAAATTCGTTTGGTTAGTGGCAGGAAACGTGACGAATCAATCGTCAAGCACCAACAACTTACACATTAGCACAGATGTATTTGTGGATTCAGATAATGACAATTTGCACTACCAATTAAGGAAATTTTGGGAAACGGAAGAACCAAAATCCGAACCTGTATCTAATACATCAGAGTACCTCTGTGATATTTTGTACGATCAAACAACTACGCAACACACTAATGGCCAATTTGTGGTCAAACTCCCATTCAAAACGGAAAGACAACCACTGAGAAGTTCAATTGAAGCTGCTCGTCGGAGATTGTTATGTATGGTGAGAAAGTTCGCAAAATTTCCCATTTTCGGTGAAGATTACAAGTCATTCAGTCATTCATAAAGGAATATATATCGCTTAATCATATGACTTATGTTCCATCAACTATGATACCCATGGCATATGATGAGATATCCTCATCACGCAGTGGTCAAACCTAGTAGCAGTACTACTAAATTACGAGTGGTCTTCGACGCATCTTGTAAAGCTACCACTCGTGTATCACTAAACGACGTACTAGAAGTCATTCCAAATTTACAAGGTGACCTATCTACAATAATGTTAAAATTTCGGAAGCACCGCATTGCCCTGGTTGCCGATATCGAGAAAATGTACCGGCAGATTCTAGTTAATCCGGAGGACACGAATTTTCAATTAATATTGTTGAGAGAAAATCCGGAGGACAAATAAAAACATTCAAATTAACTACAGTAACATATGGTACTGCGTGTGCTCCATATCTAGCGGTAAGGACTTTGAAGAAATCAGCAGAAAACTTTTATCAACTCTATCCAAGGGCGGCACAAATAATAACAAATGAATTCTATATAGACGACATGTTAACCGGCTGTGATAACGTATGTGAAGCCATTGCGTTAAGGGAACAACTAAACATCATACTACAGCAAAGCGGTTTTTATCTACGCAAGTGGAAATCCAATGAACAAGGTTTTCTTAACTCATTCTCACAACAAGACGTTCAGAATACTCTGAAACTAATTGAAGATGATGAGTCCTTAAAAACCCTCAGAATAATTTGGAATGCAGAATCTGATACATTTTCATTCAACATACAACAAGGGGACAACGAAATAATGTGGACAAAGCGGAAGATTCTATCAACAACATCCAAAATCTATGATCCGCTAGGGTGGCTGGCACCCACAGTTATCCTCTTCAAAGTTCTGCTTCAAAAATTATGGCTATTGAAAGCGGAGTGGGATGAGGAGCTACCCAAGAATATTTCTAATTCGTGGTCAAACATCTATCGGACATTACCAAATTTGGAGACTATTCAAATTCCAAGATGCATAAACCTGCTAGGCAACTTTACTCGTCTGCAATTACATGCATTTTGCGACGCCTCTGAAGCCGCATATGGAAGTGTTATTTACTTAAGAGCTTGTAACGACCATAATCAAATCTCGGTAAACATTATTGCTGCTAAAAGTAAGGTCGCACCCATTAAGCAAATTTCCTTGCCACGATTAGAATTGTGTGGTGCCGTTCTGCTGTGCAAATTAGTTAAATTTTGCATCGAATCACTAGAGTATGACAAAATAGAAGCGTTTGCTTGGACAGACTCAATGATCGTTCTACATTGGTTATCCGATGTCCCACGAAGATGGAAAACCTTCATAGGAAACCGAACAGCAATAATTCTTGAAACTATACCAAGGACAAACTGGCGACATGTAGACTCTAGAAATAACCCGGCTGATGCAGTATCTCGAGGAATTAAACCTCAATCGTTACCATTATTAGACATATGGTGGAAGGGACCCCATTGGTTAAGCGAATCTGAGAAAAATTGGCCAAAGTCAACGGTAATAACGAAACCTCTGGGACACGAAATGCTAGAAGAGAGATCGAAATACGTCAATGTGCTGATTGAAACTTCAAATGAGGATGATGTAGTACAAAACTTGTTAAACAATTTATCTTCGTGATTTAAAATTCGTAAAGTAATGGTCCATGTGGTGAGATTTGGAAGCCCTCCAAGAAGAAAGGCTATGTTTTCGTTGGAAAACAAATCCATCAAGTTAGTAGAAATGAATGATGCAGAAATGTTTATAATACGTAATGTTCAACAATTAGCATTTAAAATCGAACTGGCACTTTTATCAAAAGGGGTATCATTATCAACAAAACATACTCTATCGTCACTTGACCCTTTTATCGACTGTAATGGAGTTCTTAGAGTAGGAGGTCGACTTAAAAAATCGGCTTTACCATAATCAGCCAAGCATCCTGCTATTCTACCGAAGGATCATGTCGTCTGTGAACTAATAGGACGTGATATTAACAATAGCAAGAAACAAATATTGGATGATAGGTGCCAGATATACGATTAAACGCTCTTTAAAGTCATGTGTCATATGCACTCGCTACCGAGTCAATAAACAGGAGCAAAAGATGGGAGATTTACCAGCCGTAAGGTGCAACCAGAACCGACCCTTTTTGCGAACGGGTCTCGATTATGCCGGTCCTCTATACGTCAAACAAAGCAAACGCAAAACCTCACGTATGTGGCTGTCTTTGTCTGTTTGGCAGTAAAAGCCGTGCATTTAGAAGTAGTAAGCAGTCTTGACACTGAATCATTTCTGGCCGCACTTAAACGTTTTATTTCACGTCGCGGATGTCGAGAGCAGATTTGGTGTGACAACGGCTCAAATTTTGTTGGGGCAGATCGAGAATTACGAAAACTAAAGCAACAGATAATCAATCAATCAAACAATATTCTAATATCTGATTTTCTATTACAGAAGAGTATCAAGTTTTACTTTAGTCCACCTCACGCTCCCCATTTTGGTGGGTTGTGGGAATCTTCGGTTAAGTTCTTCAAATACCACTTGAGGAGGGTAAAAAATATTAGTTTAATATTTGAGGAAATGACAACCCTGATCACACAAATAGAAGCACTTCTCAATTCTCGACCACTCTGTAGGGTTACTGATGACCCAACCGATCTCTAAATTCTTACACCTGCACATTTTTTGATCGACGACTCTTACAACCATCCCAGAACCGAAGCTTGATGACATCCCACAAACCAAACTATCGCGCTGGCAAAATATTCAGCAAAGAGTTCAAGGGTTTTGGAATCGATGGCATCGAGATTACCTTACAGCGTTGCAACAAAGAAATAAATGGAAAACAACCACGAACCAAATAGAAATCAACGACGTTGTGCTGATACGGGAAGATAATTCATATCCAAGTGCTTGGTTACTTGGCAGAGTCATCCAAACCCATCCGGGAACTGACGGGATTACGCGAGTAGTAACATTAAAATCAGCTAAAAGCGAATTAAAACGCCCTGTCCATAGATTAATCAAGTGGTCGATTAAAAAATAAAATTTTCTTAAGGTGCGAGAGTATGTTGGTGAGACTTATTATTAAAACACATATATATATATAATTAATTTTCTCACTTACCTTTATCTCAGATGTATTGTAAACAAATCTGTCAGATTTGTCATATAATCTTTAAGCATAAAATTTGTAATAGATTTAATTAAGGAAGAGAGTATTTCCAAATTTATTAGTATATACTTACTCAACCAATTTAAAGTAGAATGCATTATAAAATAGCACTGTCATCATCAAAAATATGTAATGTAACAAACTGTTGGTTATTCTGAGATTACCAAGCGAACAATAAGGTTTATAATAAACAATATATATACAGTGTGTTACTAATTATATAAGTTAAAATAAATAAACTAGTATTTTGGCTCTACATTTCTTTTTTCAACATTCATCATTTGACCGGCAAATATTTAACTCGCAACGTTCCAACCATCATCTATATTATCTCTAAGTTTCGTCATTTTGTAACACTATTAAGCTTTCTATCAGCCATCGTTTTTGTTCACCGCATTGCTTAACTCATACATCTACACATCTATACATTTTTTGGTGCCGAAACCCGGGAATACAAATAAGTACATTTTCAATTATCTTAATTTATTGTTCTGTATACTAAATAAGAAAAGAGCGCGTGCTAAAACCAAGCAATTTGTTGCTGGTACGGTATTACAATTTAGCGGTGGCAGTTATATATAGTGAATACAATTGTTCGTTATCATAGTGTTAAAGTAGTACAAAGTGCCACGTTTAAAATGGCTGAAAAATTAACATCATTACGAGACAGAGCATATTTACAAATTAAGGCCATTTTGGAATTTGCGGATAAAATAACGAACAATACAATTTAAGAATCACTAATTGCTCGCCGAGACGCCCTTGAGGGAAGATATAAGGTTATTCATGAATTGGAACTTCAATTATATGAATTTGCGGAATACACATCAATCATTGGCGAAGTCGATGAAACCTATTTCAATGCACGTGAATTAATAAAATGTGCTTGCGCTGCTTATGAAGGAAATAGAAGAACTACTACTCCTGATTTAAACGCTACTCTTGAGCATTTTTTGGACCAGCAAAAAACGTTTTATGAAGGTGTTAATACGTCGCATCAAGCTCGATTACCCAAAAACAATATAGAACCATTTTCTGGTGACTACAAATATTGGGCGTCTTTCCATGATCTATTCAAAACCACGGTGCATGACAACAAGAAAATCAGTAACGTGCTTATGTTTCAAATGCTTAAAGGACTATTAACTGGCGAATCTTCTTCTTTGATACGCCACATCACTATAACCAAGAATAACTATGTAGAAGCCTGGGAAAAGCTATGTAATCGATATCATAAAATGACGCCAATTATATCCTCGTTAATTCAAACGTTTTTTGATCAAAAATCATGCAATTACTCTAATGGAAAGGAGCTGCGCCGCATTTCGGAGACCGCAGATGAAATCATTCGTGGGTTACGAGCATTGGGTCAAAATGCCGAGTCACGGGATCCGTGGCTTATCCATATTTTACTGAGCAAGATAGATAACGAATCGAAGCAAATGTGGGCAAACGAATCAGTGAGTACAGATTTTCCAACAATTAACGATTTAATTAAATTTCTGAACAAGAGGTGCGACGCGTTGGAACAATATAATGCAACAAATAAAAGGGTAACAACACGTCCTCCTGTAAAGGTATTTTTGACCGGAGGTTCTCATACCAGCTTGGCCTGTATAGTCTGTGAGCAACCTCATCCTCTTTTCAGATGTCCAGAATTTAAAAATCGACCAGTAGAAGCTCGAGTGAAAGTTGAAGCCGACAACGCATAGTTCGTCATAATTGCTTGAAAAACGGTCATGTTAGCGTAAAATGTTTCAGTAAATCTTCATGTCTGATTTGTAACAAGCGTCATCACACCTTACTGCATCAACAATTGTTCAGCCGTTCATCAACCAGTCATCATATGTATGTAGGCCAACAGGTAGAAGAACAAGCACGTAATCCAAACTCAAAGGTTGAACCAAATATTGAACAAGAGCAAACTCAAACAAGTCAAGCCAAGATCCAAACTTATCACACACACTATTTTGCAACAACCACGGTACTACCATCAGCATTAATTTACAATAAAACACGTACCGGTAAGCTCCAGCCATTCAGAGCGCTATTGGACTCCTTCATCACTGAACCATGCGCACAGAGCCTAGGCCTAAAACGAAGCCAATCTTCAATAACCGTTTACGGTCTGGCATCCACTTCAGCTGGACAAACAAAAGGTAAAGTCGATATGACCAAACATTCCCGTTTTAATTCAAATTACAATTTAACGGTTACGGCTCACATCATCAACAAAATAACAAACCTTATACCAACAAAACCCATAAACCTACCTAAAAAAATTTAAGGAATAGAGTTAGCTGATTTCCAGTTTTGCAAACCGAATACAATCGATGTTCTTTTAGGAGCCGATGTATTCTTCGAAATTTTAAATCCAGAAAAAAGAATAGTTGATGGACTTCCACCACTACTTTCATCAAAATTCGTTTGGTTAGTGGCAGGAAACGTGACGAATCAATCGTCAAGCACCAACAACTTACACATTAGCACAGATGTATTTGTGGATTCAGATAATGACAATTTGCACTACCAATTAAGGAAATTTTGGGAAACGGAAGAACCAAAATCCGAACCTGTATCTAATACATCAGAGTACCTCTGTGATATTTTGTACGATCAAACAACTACGCAACACACTAATGGCCAATTTGTGGTCAAACTCCCATTCAAAACGGAAAGACAACCACTGAGAAGTTCAATTGAAGCTGCTCGTCGGAGATTGTTATGTATGGTGAGAAAGTTCGCAAAATTTCCCATTTTCGGTGAAGATTACAAGTCATTCAGTCATTCATAAAGGAATATATATCGCTTAATCATATGACTTATGTTCCATCAACTATGATACCCATGGCATATGATGAGATATCCTCATCACGCAGTGGTCAAACCTAGTAGCAGTACTACTAAATTACGAGTGGTCTTCGACGCATCTTGTAAAGCTACCACTCGTGTATCACTAAACGACGTACTAGAAGTCATTCCAAATTTACAAGGTGACCTATCTACAATAATGTTAAAATTTCGGAAGCACCGCATTGCCCTGGTTGCCGATATCGAGAAAATGTACCGGCAGATTCTAGTTAATCCGGAGGACACGAATTTTCAATTAATATTGTTGAGAGAAAATCCGGAGGACAAATAAAAACATTCAAATTAACTACAGTAACATATGGTACTGCGTGTGCTCCATATCTAGCGGTAAGGACTTTGAAGAAATCAGCAGAAAACTTTTATCAACTCTATCCAAGGGCGGCACAAATAATAACAAATGAATTCTATATAGACGACATGTTAACCGGCTGTGATAACGTATGTGAAGCCATTGCGTTAAGGGAACAACTAAACATCATACTACAGCAAAGCGGTTTTTATCTACGCAAGTGGAAATCCAATGAACAAGGTTTTCTTAACTCATTCTCACAACAAGACGTTCAGAATACTCTGAAACTAATTGAAGATGATGAGTCCTTAAAAACCCTCAGAATAATTTGGAATGCAGAATCTGATACATTTTCATTCAACATACAACAAGGGGACAACGAAATAATGTGGACAAAGCGGAAGATTCTATCAACAACATCCAAAATCTATGATCCGCTAGGGTGGCTGGCACCCACAGTTATCCTCTTCAAAGTTCTGCTTCAAAAATTATGGCTATTGAAAGCGGAGTGGGATGAGGAGCTACCCAAGAATATTTCTAATTCGTGGTCAAACATCTATCGGACATTACCAAATTTGGAGACTATTCAAATTCCAAGATGCATAAACCTGCTAGGCAACTTTACTCGTCTGCAATTACATGCATTTTGCGACGCCTCTGAAGCCGCATATGGAAGTGTTATTTACTTAAGAGCTTGTAACGACCATAATCAAATCTCGGTAAACATTATTGCTGCTAAAAGTAAGGTCGCACCCATTAAGCAAATTTCCTTGCCACGATTAGAATTGTGTGGTGCCGTTCTGCTGTGCAAATTAGTTAAATTTTGCATCGAATCACTAGAGTATGACAAAATAGAAGCGTTTGCTTGGACAGACTCAATGATCGTTCTACATTGGTTATCCGATGTCCCACGAAGATGGAAAACCTTCATAGGAAACCGAACAGCAATAATTCTTGAAACTATACCAAGGACAAACTGGCGACATGTAGACTCTAGAAATAACCCGGCTGATGCAGTATCTCGAGGAATTAAACCTCAATCGTTACCATTATTAGACATATGGTGGAAGGGACCCCATTGGTTAAGCGAATCTGAGAAAAATTGGCCAAAGTCAACGGTAATAACGAAACCTCTGGGACACGAAATGCTAGAAGAGAGATCGAAATACGTCAATGTGCTGATTGAAACTTCAAATGAGGATGATGTAGTACAAAACTTGTTAAACAATTTATCTTCGTGATTTAAAATTCGTAAAGTAATGGTCCATGTGGTGAGATTTGGAAGCCCTCCAAGAAGAAAGGCTATGTTTTCGTTGGAAAACAAATCCATCAAGTTAGTAGAAATGAATGATGCAGAAATGTTTATAATACGTAATGTTCAACAATTAGCATTTAAAATCGAACTGGCACTTTTATCAAAAGGGGTATCATTATCAACAAAACATACTCTATCGTCACTTGACCCTTTTATCGACTGTAATGGAGTTCTTAGAGTAGGAGGTCGACTTAAAAAATCGGCTTTACCATAATCAGCCAAGCATCCTGCTATTCTACCGAAGGATCATGTCGTCTGTGAACTAATAGGACGTGATATTAACAATAGCAAGAAACAAATATTGGATGATAGGTGCCAGATATACGATTAAACGCTCTTTAAAGTCATGTGTCATATGCACTCGCTACCGAGTCAATAAACAGGAGCAAAAGATGGGAGATTTACCAGCCGTAAGGTGCAACCAGAACCGACCCTTTTTGCGAACGGGTCTCGATTATGCCGGTCCTCTATACGTCAAACAAAGCAAACGCAAAACCTCACGTATGTGGCTGTCTTTGTCTGTTTGGCAGTAAAAGCCGTGCATTTAGAAGTAGTAAGCAGTCTTGACACTGAATCATTTCTGGCCGCACTTAAACGTTTTATTTCACGTCGCGGATGTCGAGAGCAGATTTGGTGTGACAACGGCTCAAATTTTGTTGGGGCAGATCGAGAATTACGAAAACTAAAGCAACAGATAATCAATCAATCAAACAATATTCTAATATCTGATTTTCTATTACAGAAGAGTATCAAGTTTTACTTTAGTCCACCTCACGCTCCCCATTTTGGTGGGTTGTGGGAATCTTCGGTTAAGTTCTTCAAATACCACTTGAGGAGGGTAAAAAATATTAGTTTAATATTTGAGGAAATGACAACCCTGATCACACAAATAGAAGCACTTCTCAATTCTCGACCACTCTGTAGGGTTACTGATGACCCAACCGATCTCTAAATTCTTACACCTGCACATTTTTTGATCGACGACTCTTACAACCATCCCAGAACCGAAGCTTGATGACATCCCACAAACCAAACTATCGCGCTGGCAAAATATTCAGCAAAGAGTTCAAGGGTTTTGGAATCGATGGCATCGAGATTACCTTACAGCGTTGCAACAAAGAAATAAATGGAAAACAACCACGAACCAAATAGAAATCAACGACGTTGTGCTGATACGGGAAGATAATTCATATCCAAGTGCTTGGTTACTTGGCAGAGTCATCCAAACCCATCCGGGAACTGACGGGATTACGCGAGTAGTAACATTAAAATCAGCTAAAAGCGAATTAAAACGCCCTGTCCATAGATTAATCAAGTGGTCGATTAAAAAATAAAATTTTCTTAAGGTGCGAGAGTATGTTGGTGAGACTTATTATTAAAACACATATATATATATAATTAATTTTCTCACTTACCTTTATCTCAGATGTATTGTAAACAAATCTGTCAGATTTGTCATATAATCTTTAAGCATAAAATTTGTAATAGATTTAATTAAGGAAGAGAGTATTTCCAAATTTATTAGTATATACTTACTCAACCAATTTAAAGTAGAATGCATTATAAAATAGCACTGTCATCATCAAAAATATGTAATGTAACAAACTGTTGGTTATTCTGAGATTACCAAGCGAACAATAAGGTTTATAATAAACAATATATATACAGTGTGTTACTAATTATATAAGTTAAAATAAATAAACTAGTATTTTGGCTCTACATTTCTTTTTTCAACATTCATCATTTGACCGGCAAATATTTAACTCGCAACGTTCCAACCATCATCTATATTATCTCTAAGTTTCGTCATTTTGTAACACTATTAAGCTTTCTATCAGCCATCGTTTTTGTTCACCGCATTGCTTAACTCATACATCTACACATCTATACATTTTTTGGTGCCGAAACCCGGGAATACAAATAAGTACATTTTCAATTATCTTAATTTATTGTTCTGTATACTAAATAAGAAAAGAGCGCGTGCTAAAACCAAGCAATTTGTTGCTGGTACGGTATTACAATTTAGCGGTGGCAGTTATATATAGTGAATACAATTGTTCGTTATCATAGTGTTAAAGTAGTACAAAGTGCCACGTTTAAAATGGCTGAAAAATTAACATCATTACGAGACAGAGCATATTTACAAATTAAGGCCATTTTGGAATTTGCGGATAAAATAACGAACAATACAATTTAAGAATCACTAATTGCTCGCCGAGACGCCCTTGAGGGAAGATATAAGGTTATTCATGAATTGGAACTTCAATTATATGAATTTGCGGAATACACATCAATCATTGGCGAAGTCGATGAAACCTATTTCAATGCACGTGAATTAATAAAATGTGCTTGCGCTGCTTATGAAGGAAATAGAAGAACTACTACTCCTGATTTAAACGCTACTCTTGAGCATTTTTTGGACCAGCAAAAAACGTTTTATGAAGGTGTTAATACGTCGCATCAAGCTCGATTACCCAAAAACAATATAGAACCATTTTCTGGTGACTACAAATATTGGGCGTCTTTCCATGATCTATTCAAAACCACGGTGCATGACAACAAGAAAATCAGTAACGTGCTTATGTTTCAAATGCTTAAAGGACTATTAACTGGCGAATCTTCTTCTTTGATACGCCACATCACTATAACCAAGAATAACTATGTAGAAGCCTGGGAAAAGCTATGTAATCGATATCATAAAATGACGCCAATTATATCCTCGTTAATTCAAACGTTTTTTGATCAAAAATCATGCAATTACTCTAATGGAAAGGAGCTGCGCCGCATTTCGGAGACCGCAGATGAAATCATTCGTGGGTTACGAGCATTGGGTCAAAATGCCGAGTCACGGGATCCGTGGCTTATCCATATTTTACTGAGCAAGATAGATAACGAATCGAAGCAAATGTGGGCAAACGAATCAGTGAGTACAGATTTTCCAACAATTAACGATTTAATTAAATTTCTGAACAAGAGGTGCGACGCGTTGGAACAATATAATGCAACAAATAAAAGGGTAACAACACGTCCTCCTGTAAAGGTATTTTTGACCGGAGGTTCTCATACCAGCTTGGCCTGTATAGTCTGTGAGCAACCTCATCCTCTTTTCAGATGTCCAGAATTTAAAAATCGACCAGTAGAAGCTCGAGTGAAAGTTGAAGCCGACAACGCATAGTTCGTCATAATTGCTTGAAAAACGGTCATGTTAGCGTAAAATGTTTCAGTAAATCTTCATGTCTGATTTGTAACAAGCGTCATCACACCTTACTGCATCAACAATTGTTCAGCCGTTCATCAACCAGTCATCATATGTATGTAGGCCAACAGGTAGAAGAACAAGCACGTAATCCAAACTCAAAGGTTGAACCAAATATTGAACAAGAGCAAACTCAAACAAGTCAAGCCAAGATCCAAACTTATCACACACACTATTTTGCAACAACCACGGTACTACCATCAGCATTAATTTACAATAAAACACGTACCGGTAAGCTCCAGCCATTCAGAGCGCTATTGGACTCCTTCATCACTGAACCATGCGCACAGAGCCTAGGCCTAAAACGAAGCCAATCTTCAATAACCGTTTACGGTCTGGCATCCACTTCAGCTGGACAAACAAAAGGTAAAGTCGATATGACCAAACATTCCCGTTTTAATTCAAATTACAATTTAACGGTTACGGCTCACATCATCAACAAAATAACAAACCTTATACCAACAAAATCCATAAACCTACCTAAAAAAATTTAAGGAATAGAGTTAGCTGATTTCCAGTTTTGCAAACCGAATACAATCGATGTTCTTTTAGGAGCCGATGTATTCTTCGAAATTTTAAATCCAGAAAAAAGAATAGTTGATGGACTTCCACCACTACTTTCATCAAAATTCGTTTGGTTAGTGGCAGGAAACGTGACGAATCAATCGTCAAGCACCAACAACTTACACATTAGCACAGATGTATTTGTGGATTCAGATAATGACAATTTGCACTACCAATTAAGGAAATTTTGGGAAACGGAAGAACCAAAATCCGAACCTGTATCTAATACATCAGAGTACCTCTGTGATATTTTGTACGATCAAACAACTACGCAACACACTAATGGCCAATTTGTGGTCAAACTCCCATTCAAAACGGAAAGACAACCACTGAGAAGTTCAATTGAAGCTGCTCGTCGGAGATTGTTATGTATGGTGAGAAAGTTCGCAAAATTTCCCATTTTCGGTGAAGATTACAAGTCATTCAGTCATTCATAAAGGAATATATATCGCTTAATCATATGACTTATGTTCCATCAACTATGATACCCATGGCATATGATGAGATATCCTCATCACGCAGTGGTCAAACCTAGTAGCAGTACTACTAAATTACGAGTGGTCTTCGACGCATCTTGTAAAGCTACCACTCGTGTATCACTAAACGACGTACTAGAAGTCATTCCAAATTTACAAGGTGACCTATCTACAATAATGTTAAAATTTCGGAAGCACCGCATTGCCCTGGTTGCCGATATCGAGAAAATGTACCGGCAGATTCTAGTTAATCCGGAGGACACGAATTTTCAATTAATATTGTTGAGAGAAAATCCGGAGGACAAATAAAAACATTCAAATTAACTACAGTAACATATGGTACTGCGTGTGCTCCATATCTAGCGGTAAGGACTTTGAAGAAATCAGCAGAAAACTTTTATCAACTCTATCCAAGGGCGGCACAAATAATAACAAATGAATTCTATATAGACGACATGTTAACCGGCTGTGATAACGTATGTGAAGCCATTGCGTTAAGGGAACAACTAAACATCATACTACAGCAAAGCGGTTTTTATCTACGCAAGTGGAAATCCAATGAACAAGGTTTTCTTAACTCATTCTCACAACAAGACGTTCAGAATACTCTGAAACTAATTGAAGATGATGAGTCCTTAAAAACCCTCAGAATAATTTGGAATGCAGAATCTGATACATTTTCATTCAACATACAACAAGGGGACAACGAAATAATGTGGACAAAGCGGAAGATTCTATCAACAACATCCAAAATCTATGATCCGCTAGGGTGGCTGGCACCCACAGTTATCCTCTTCAAAGTTCTGCTTCAAAAATTATGGCTATTGAAAGCGGAGTGGGATGAGGAGCTACCCAAGAATATTTCTAATTCGTGGTCAAACATCTATCGGACATTACCAAATTTGGAGACTATTCAAATTCCAAGATGCATAAACCTGCTAGGCAACTTTACTCGTCTGCAATTACATGCATTTTGCGACGCCTCTGAAGCCGCATATGGAAGTGTTATTTACTTAAGAGCTTGTAACGACCATAATCAAATCTCGGTAAACATTATTGCTGCTAAAAGTAAGGTCGCACCCATTAAGCAAATTTCCTTGCCACGATTAGAATTGTGTGGTGCCGTTCTGCTGTGCAAATTAGTTAAATTTTGCATCGAATCACTAGAGTATGACAAAATAGAAGCGTTTGCTTGGACAGACTCAATGATCGTTCTACATTGGTTATCCGATGTCCCACGAAGATGGAAAACCTTCATAGGAAACCGAACAGCAATAATTCTTGAAACTATACCAAGGACAAACTGGCGACATGTAGACTCTAGAAATAACCCGGCTGATGCAGTATCTCGAGGAATTAAACCTCAATCGTTACCATTATTAGACATATGGTGGAAGGGACCCCATTGGTTAAGCGAATCTGAGAAAAATTGGCCAAAGTCAACGGTAATAACGAAACCTCTGGGACACGAAATGCTAGAAGAGAGATCGAAATACGTCAATGTGCTGATTGAAACTTCAAATGAGGATGATGTAGTACAAAACTTGTTAAACAATTTATCTTCGTGATTTAAAATTCGTAAAGTAATGGTCCATGTGGTGAGATTTGGAAGCCCTCCAAGAAGAAAGGCTATGTTTTCGTTGGAAAACAAATCCATCAAGTTAGTAGAAATGAATGATGCAGAAATGTTTATAATACGTAATGTTCAACAATTAGCATTTAAAATCGAACTGGCACTTTTATCAAAAGGGGTATCATTATCAACAAAACATACTCTATCGTCACTTGACCCTTTTATCGACTGTAATGGAGTTCTTAGAGTAGGAGGTCGACTTAAAAAATCGGCTTTACCATAATCAGCCAAGCATCCTGCTATTCTACCGAAGGATCATGTCGTCTGTGAACTAATAGGACGTGATATTAACAATAGCAAGAAACAAATATTGGATGATAGGTGCCAGATATACGATTAAACGCTCTTTAAAGTCATGTGTCATATGCACTCGCTACCGAGTCAATAAACAGGAGCAAAAGATGGGAGATTTACCAGCCGTAAGGTGCAACCAGAACCGACCCTTTTTGCGAACGGGTCTCGATTATGCCGGTCCTCTATACGTCAAACAAAGCAAACGCAAAACCTCACCAGTAGAAAAGGCGTATGTGGCTGTCTTTGTCTGTTTGGCAGTAAAAGCCGTGCATTTAGAAGTAGTAAGCAGTCTTGACACTGAATCATTTCTGGCCGCACTTAAACGTTTTATTTCACGTCGCGGATGTCGAGAGCAGATTTGGTGTGACAACGGCTCAAATTTTGTTGGGGCAGATCGAGAATTACGAAAACTAAAGCAACAGATAATCAATCAATCAAACAATATTCTAATATCTGATTTTCTATTACAGAAGAGTATCAAGTTTTACTTTAGTCCACCTCACGCTCCCCATTTTGGTGGGTTGTGGGAATCTTCGGTTAAGTTCTTCAAATACCACTTGAGGAGGGTAAAAAATATTAGTTTAATATTTGAGGAAATGACAACCCTGATCACACAAATAGAAGCACTTCTCAATTCTCGACCACTCTGTAGGGTTACTGATGACCCAACCGATCTCTAAATTCTTACACCTGCACATTTTTTGATCGACGACTCTTACAACCATCCCAGAACCGAAGCTTGATGACATCCCACAAACCAAACTATCGCGCTGGCAAAATATTCAGCAAAGAGTTCAAGGGTTTTGGAATCGATGGCATCGAGATTACCTTACAGCGTTGCAACAAAGAAATAAATGGAAAACAACCACGAACCAAATAGAAATCAACGACGTTGTGCTGATACGGGAAGATAATTCATATCCAAGTGCTTGGTTACTTGGCAGAGTCATCCAAACCCATCCGGGAACTGACGGGATTACGCGAGTAGTAACATTAAAATCAGCTAAAAGCGAATTAAAACGCCCTGTCCATAGATTAATCAAGTGGTCGATTAAAAAATAAAATTTTCTTAAGGTGCGAGAGTATGTTGGTGAGACTTATTATTAAAACACATATATATATATAATTAATTTTCTCACTTACCTTTATCTCAGATGTATTGTAAACAAATCTGTCAGATTTGTCATATAATCTTTAAGCATAAAATTTGTAATAGATTTAATTAAGGAAGAGAGTATTTCCAAATTTATTAGTATATACTTACTCAACCAATTTAAAGTAGAATGCATTATAAAATAGCACTGTCATCATCAAAAATATGTAATGTAACAAACTGTTGGTTATTCTGAGATTACCAAGCGAACAATAAGGTTTATAATAAACAATATATATACAGTGTGTTACTAATTATATAAGTTAAAATAAATAAACTAGTATTTTGGCTCTACATTTCTTTTTTCAACATTCATCATTTGACCGGCAAATATTTAACTCGCAACGTTCCAACCATCCTATATCATCTCTAAGTTTTGTAACTGCTGATTTTTGAGCCGTCACAAATTATAAAAAGAGACGCTACCTGTAGTGTATCAACCTCTGCATTTTTATTGTTTTTTTCAATTCTTATCAATGTTGGGTTCAAGAAAATCTCGTATTTAATTTTGTGTATGTATTTTAAATTCTTTTTGTTTGCACCTAAATTAACAGAGAATACGGATTAACGGAAAATATTGGAAAAATCACGACTGTGAAAAAAATATGAAACTGTCGATCGATCACTTAGATTGTAAAGTTCGGATAACCAACATACATTTCTTGTTGCTTATACCACAAATAAAAACAAAAGCAATAGAAAACTAGCCTATTGAGTTTTATATATGTATAAATAAATATACTTAAGAAAACAAAATTTTATAAAAAAAAACCTTTAAGTCTTAATATTAAGTTTGGTGCTGTGAAAACTTAAAATTTTACATTAGACATCTAAAAATTAGATATATAGATAATGTATTACAGCTAATATTATTTATTAAATATAAACGTTCAGTTTAATTATAAGTGAAACAAATAAAAATAAAATAAAAAAAAAGACAAAATAAAAGATCATAATATAATCATCGGTAAATCCGTATTTTATTTTCCGTAAATGTTGACAAGAATGGATATTGTTTCTTTTCGGTGCATTTCCACGTTCGAGAATTTTTACGCTGCGTCTGGAATTTTTACTTCATCTGATCATCATTTCATTTTTTTGCGGGATGGAACCACATGATCCAGAACTTTTGTTAAGTATTCAACATTTATACTTTTGATTTTTTTTTCTGTTTTTAGATATGTATATTGGTCTGTCTTCTATATTTAAGTTATATATATTTTTTTTTTCTTTCTCAATTAATATTATATATTACTATAAATAATATGTGCTAACTAATAAAGTGTGTGGGTTATGGATGAAGATTGGGATGATTCACAACGCTGGTAGTGCATACTTTTGATAAGATTGTGAGGGAACCCTTAATAATGTAAATCCCACCCTAACGCCGTGAGTCAGTAGCCGGACACGTGCTATGCAAGGGATCTCTCTCACAATTGTTAGGTTTAAGTATTGTTAATGGGACCACATGTATGTAAGTACAAATGGTTACCATTATAATTGGCGCCCAAACTTCGGTTATACAGTTAATAGCACATGGTATATCATAGCCTTCAGCTATGATTACCTTGCCTAGTCCCAGTAGTTTCTTTCTAATTTTTATTTAATTTTATTAACGTAGCTTCATTTTACTTTGCTTATTTATTTTGTTTTACCGTGGGCTGGGTATTTCTTTATCATTTAATATTTGCACATGATCGCGTCCTCAATCGACTTTAAAGTCTTTGATTTGGGTGTATGTTTGTATGCATGTGTGAATGTTCTAGATAAATTCAGTTTTTTGGTTATCTTTCTGTGGTAGACGCGTCCTATCTCTCAGTCTGAGATTTCGATTAAGGTTTTTAGTTTATCTGCTACAGTAATATTACCATTTTCTTTTCATTAAATGTTCGATCAAACCATCACATGGTGTCGCATAACAATCTCCATTTGTACAGTGGATTTGATTAATAAGGTTAGGTGACACGTGTCATGGGTTGACATTTGGTTGTGAAATTTTCTTTAACTTTCCGTTAATAACGTTTGAAAGGTTAAAATACACGTGACCGTTTATCATATCTGATCGCATGGTTATTCGACCTTTAAGGTTTTTTCGATTACTGTGTTAGCTACAATCAGGTATGTACATGATGAAGTTCAGTTGCAGGCAAATACTTCGGTTCTTTCGGGAAGCTAGATGTATATGTAAGCATGTAACTGAATTTCATAACCTATATTTTCACTTCCATGATATTACATTTTTCAACCTATGTCATTAAAATATTTATTTTATTATTATTTTTCTGCCGTTGTCTTGATGCATCCTAATCTAATTTCCACTCACATTACTAATACTTTTGAAGTCATAATAAGTTTGGTTAAGATTATTACTCTTAGCATTGTAATACAATTAAGTATATACATTTAATTATTAGTTTTTTTCTGACAACTATATTCTGTTCTATTGATAATTGAATATTAATTATATTTTAATTTTAATTTTATACAATATTTTTTTAAATCTTAAGTTTGAATTTGATATATATGTATATATTTATACATTTTTTTTCTATTATATTTTATATTTGAATTTTTACGAGATAAGTGATTGCTTCCGCGGAATATTTTTTTTTGGGTATAGTTTTACCATTTTTGTGATATTTTTTCAAATTTTTTCAATAATTTTGTTGAGAAGTTGTCGAGATATTTTACTGTGCTTTGTTTTCGTTAGTTTGGATTTTGTTGTTTTTTTAAACATAATAAATTCAATACTCCTTGAATTTTTCTTATATATTTTTTTTATAAGTTTTCTTTTCGGTGACTACACCATAATTTTGGTGTCGGGATTTTTTTGTGTGTGTAAATTAGTGATTGAAAAATATAAATACTAAATTTGTCATAAATAAACAAATATACATAAAAAGTTAATAAAGTTAAATATACGTCGAAGTAATGGATTTAAATTCGCTGACCAATGACGAGTTCCTTGTGGAATGTTCGTCATTTCCATGGAACCGCCCTTGAATCTTATAATTTGCTGAAGACTCAGTTGGAAGCAGAAGTGACTACTCCAGTGTTGATACCTACACGAGCCCATCAGGCCGCGCGCAAAAATCCTAAACGGGAAATCGATAAGTGTACATTCAAGTTGTGCTCTTTAAAAGTTTTGATTCAAAAATTAGATAATGCTCCAAATCAAAAAGTCTATTCTCAATTATACTCTCGATTATTACATGTTGAGGGTCGTTTACAACGCATCTCTAGTTCGCGCGTCGTTAAAGATATAATACCTGGACTTACCCAAATTTTAGATAAATTAAAAACATCTCTGGAACAATGGAATAACAGGAACTTTGAAGAAGCCGAATCCTCTGAACTCAACCGTACGTTAAGAGATTTAGACATCGACGCTCCCGATAATACTGACTCGGAATCTGACTCTCCGGAGGAATCCAAAGTCCATTACGAATCATCAAAATCAGATATGCCTACTATTAGATTCGCACCTGAAACATCATCTAAAAATACCATTCATCCTTCTACTTCCAAAGGAGATTATTCATCGACACAGGCACCGTCTAAACTGTCTAAATTAGTATTCGATCCCGTTAATCATAAACATTTTGTTAAATCTTTATCCACGGTTATAGAAGATAGAATCGCTGTTTTGGGCACACCATTTACAACAACCCAGCCTTCTTCTTCAGATCGTCCCGATCAACCGTCCATTTCTACTAATGTGTCTTCTAATCCAGTTGATAACTTATGCTACACGCATGATCATAGAGAAATTCCTGGAAATCCCTCATCAGCAGCTCCAAACGGAAATGTTTGGTCCAAAATGCCGATTCACAATGCTAATGAGTTCAGTGGTTCAAATTCTCAATTTCAAAATCCCTTACGTTGGAACATTAGTTTTGTCGGTTCCGCAACCGAACGACTCGGTATAGATCGATTTTTGTATCGAGTATAACGTACGGCAGAACGATACAAAATCTCATTAGTAAGTATGGTTGATGAGCTAGGCTTGTTGCTTAAAGGAGAAGCTCTCGACTGGTACTGGCTGTTTTTAGAACGTAATAAATTAGTTTCTTGGGCCCAGTTAAGGTCAGAGCTGATCCGACGCTTTAAACGTTACCTAACAGAGGACGATATTTTACAAGAGCTCGACACTCGAAAGCAGCGCTTGCCTAAAGAGTCGTTCTATGATTTTTATAGTGCGTTGCTAAAGATTGCGATGAAATCACCCACACCCATTTCAGACGAAGAGCTATTACGATTTGCAAAAAAGAATATGCGCCCCGGACTTCAGTTTCATCTTCAAATGTCTGATAAAAAAATAACTAACATCGAACAACTCGTAGCAGTTTGCGTAAGTTGGGAACAGACATGGTCTCGAAATGGTTATTGCCCGGAAAGTTTGCTCCAGCCTACAAAAAAATCAGTGCACGCAATAACTACAGTAAACTCTTTCACTGACGAATGTCCAAGTTTTGACCATAATCTTGAATCATTCAGTAGAAAAATGAATCGTTCTTCTCAGACGAATATAGTAAATCCAGAGACATCTAGTACTTCCAATCAGCCGAGTGCGAGAAAAATTTTAGTCCCATCTAATTCATTAATGAGATGTTGGAACTGTCACGATTTAGGGCATCCCTATCAGGACTGTCCCTGTCCCCCGACTCATATTTTCTGTTATGGTTGTGGAAACGAAAATGTGATTAAACCTAAATGTAATAAGTGTAATCAACATAAATCGGGAAACCAGCCAATGGAAATGCATCCGTCTGGGCGAGTTCATTTCCAGCGATTCAACCCTCCCAGAACTTAAATAATGATTCATATTACCTCTCAAAATCCAATAATCTGAATTCTTCCCTCCATAATCAATATACATGTAACAATGTGTCTTTAAATCATTCCAAATCAAATATCAAACCATTTATCTCCCGAACTTCTTTGTACTGGCTTAATCGGCGTAAGATGAAATATAATTGCGCAGAAACCATAATTACTGATGAATTGGATGGTAGACCTTATGCCGAAGTGCGCATAGGTAAACATGTTATGCGCGGATTATTAGACAGCGGTGCTAATATCAGCGTCTTAGGATCTGGATGGCAGACTTTGTTTAATTCATTATCAGTTAAGTTTCACCATTTACCCTCGCATGTCTTAACCGCCAACGGTCAAAAAAGTACCATTTTAGGTTATTTAATCCTACCCATTATCTATTCTGATAAGACTCAAGTCATACGCTTGTATGTAGCTCCTGATCTACAACAACCCTTGTATCTTGGGATGGACTTCTGGAGAGAATTCGGTATAGCTCCTGTACTTGTAAATGAATTATCTACACATCCGCCGCAAATGATTGAGCAAAATCAGCACACCCTATCTGATATACAGCAACGCGAACTGACCGAGATAATTTCTTCGTTTCCTGATTTTGATCGTCTTGGATTAGGTCAAACTTCCTTAACCACGCATACTATTGACGTTAATTCTTCTCCACCCGTCAAACAAAGGTATTACGCTGTGTCCCCGGTTAAACAAGCATTGATTAATAAAGAGATTGATCGAATGATAGCCCTCGGAGTCATTGAGGAGAGCAATAGTAGCTGGTGTTCTCCAATCACGCTTAATATTAAACCGAATGGAAAGGTACGACTGTGTTTGGATGCCCGGAAGTTGAATGCCGTAACTGTGAAAGACGCGTATCCGCTGCCTCTAATAGATGGGTTGTTGGGTAGACTAGATCAAACTAGGTTTATTTCTAGTTTGGATCTAAAAGACGCCTTCTGGCAAATCCCACTAGAAACCAACTCTCGGCAATATACCGCTTTTACTGTTCAGGGTCGGCCGCTGTATCAGTTCCGAGTAATGCCATTCGGCTTGTGCAATGCGCCCCAAAGGATGTGCCGTCTGATGCACAAGGTGATACCTTTTTATCTGCAGGATCGCCTTTTTGTTTATTTGGACGATCTGCTCATCACGTCAGCCACGCTTGAGGAACACTTTTCTTTGTTGCGTGAAGTGTCACGTCTACTTGTTCAGGCTAACCTCACCATCAATCTTTCCAAAAGTAAGTTTCTGTTAAAACAGATAAATTATTTGGGATATGTTGTTGGTGATGGTTGTCTGAAAGTAGATCCGGATAAAGTTTCTGCTATCTCTAATTATCCTGTTCCTCGCACTGTTAAGCAGATCCGTAGATTTTTGGGTATTACCGGGTGGTATCGACGGTTTATCAATAACTACGCGGCAATTTCTTCTCCAATTACTGATTTATTGAAAAAGGGCCAAAAGTGTATTTGGACCAATGAGGCTCAAATTGCGTTTGATTTTCTTAAAAATGCTCTAATCTCTGCTCCCGTTTTGCGTAATCCCGACTTTAGTAAAACTTTTTACTTGCAGTGCGATGCCAGCTCTACAGGAGTTGGTAGCGTTCTGTTTCAAAGAGGTCCGGACGAAGAAGAATTCCCGATAGCATATATGTCTAAAAAACTCAATAAAGCACAACGAAACTACTCGGTTACAGAGTTGGAATGTTATGCTGTAATTTTGAGTGTCCAAAAATTTCGTGCGTATATCGAGGGATTTCACTTCGTCATAATAACCGACCATTCAAGTCTCCAGTGGCTTATGTCCCAAAAGGATCTTTCGGGTCGTTTGGCTCGTTGGAGCTTGAAATTGCAAGGTTATGACTTCGAAATCCAGCATAAAAAAGGTTCGCAAAACGTGGTGCCGGATGCATTATCGCGTATGGATATTGATGAGCTTCAACAGCCTGCAGTCTCTACCTCGGAGTTGCCTTTGCATGTTGACTTATCTTCACCTGAATTTTCGAATGATCCGGAATATGTAGAGTTGTTGAGTTCGGTTAAATCCTTAAACAAGACCAACTCCAACCTACGTATCGAGGATCATAAGATATTGATTTGTCCATCTTATGGCCCGAGCGTAGTTGACACCGATCTACCTGAGTGGAAATTGGTAATACCTCGACCTCTTACTTTTTCCCTGATTGAACAAGCTCATTCTCCTCGTCTGTCCGCACATTTTGGAATAGCGAAAACCTTGGAGCGTATTCAAAGATACTATTATTGGACCGGAATGGCTAAAGACGTAAAGTCCTATATCTCTACTTGTGGTATATGTAAAACTTGTAAACCTATCAATTACATTACACGTCCTCCTATGGGATCATTATCCGAAGTTACTCGACCGTTTCAATGGCTTTATTTAGACTTCTTAGGCCCGTATCTTCGTACAAAAAGAGGAAACGCTTTCATTTTAATTGTACTAGACAAATATTCTCGTTTCGTATTTCTTAAACCTTTACGTAATGCCAATGCTGCTAGTCTCGTAGACTTTGTTGAAGGACAAATTTTCAATCTCTTTTCGGTTCCTGAGACAGTATTGACGGATAATGGTAAACAATTTGTATCTGGACAGTTTAAGACATTGCTAAATAAATATGGAGTTAAACATCTTACTACTCCGAAGTATACTCCACAGCCTAATTCTTCAGAAAGAGTAAATCGGTGCATATTGTCCTCAATTCGGTCTTACATTAAAACAGATCAACGTGAATGGGATATACATTTGCAAGAGATTGCTTCTGCTCTGCGCAATGTTAACCACTCATCCTCCGGCTATTCTCCGCATTATTTAGTGTTTGGTGATCATAAAATTAATCATGGTGACGATTACAAATTACGTAGACTCTTAACACAATCTGGCGATAATGAAATACTTATAACATCGAAACCAACCCGATTAAATTTAGCTCGAGATGCAGTCATAAAACATTTACAACAAGCATATACATCTAATAGTAAGCAATACAATCTACGTTCTCGAGTTCGTCAATTCGAGGTAGGTCAACAAGTCTTTATTAAAAATTTTGTACAAAGCGACGCTGTTCGTAATTTTAATTCCAAATTAGCTCCTCTGGCTGTTCCTGCTATATTGTCTAGACCTGTTGGAAGAGTGTCTTATGAATGTACTGATTTGAAAGGGAAGGTGTTAGGAGTGTACCATGTCAAAGACATTTACAATGCCTCTTGAATACCAAATATATAAGTACAATATATGTTTTCTTTATTTACTTTATTTTATTCTATTTTGGAAATTTCTTAATCTCGAGGCCACCACTATTCTTATTTGCCCGGCTTGTGAGACATCTCAGTGGTGTGAGTCGGCCCCGCGTGTTGTAACGGCTGATTTTTGAGCCGTCACAAATTATAAAAAGAGACGCTACCTGTAGTGTATCAACCTCTGCATTTTTATTGTTTTTTTCAATTCTTATCAATGTTGGGTTCAAGAAAATCTCGTATTTAATTTTGTGTATGTATTTTAAATTCTTTTTGTTTGCACCTAAATTAACAGAGAATACGGATTAACGGAAAATATTGGAAAAATCACGACTGTGAAAAAAATATGAAATTGTCGATCGATCACTTAGATTGTAAAGTTCGGATAAGCAACATACATTTCTTGTTGCTTATACCACAAATAAAAACAAAAGCAATAGAAAACTAGCCTATTGAGTTTTATATATGTATAAATAAATATACTTAAGAAAACAAAACTTTATAAAAAAAAACCTTTAAGTCTTAATATTAAGTTTGGTGCTGTGAAATCTTAAAATTTTACATTAGACATCTAAAAATTAGATATATAGATAATGTATTACAGCTAATATTATTTATTAAATATAAACGTTCAGTTTAATTATAAGTGAAACAAATAAAAATAAAATAAAAAAAAAGACAAAATAAAAGATCATAATATAATCATCGGTAAATCCGTATTTTATTTTCCGTAAATGTTGACAAGAATGGATATTGTTTCTTTTCGGTGCATTTCCACGTTCGAGAATTTTTACGCTGCGTCTGGAATTTTTACTTCATCTGATCATCATTTCATTTTTTTGCGGGATGGAACCACATGATCCAGAACTTTTGTTAAGTATTCAACATTTATACTTTTGATTTTTTTTTTCTGTTTTTAGATATGTATATTGGTCTGTCTTCTATATTTAAGTTATATATATTTTTTTTTCTTTCTCAATTAATATTATATATTACTATAAATAATATGTGCTAACTAATAAAGTGTGTGGGTTATGGATGAAGATTGGGATGATTCACAACGCTGGTAGTGCATAGTTTTGATAAGATTGTGAGGGAACCCTTAATAATGTAAATCCCACCCTAACGCCGTGAGTCAGTAGCCGGACACGTGCTATGCCAGGGATCTCTCTCACAATTGTTAGGTTTAAGTATTGTTAATGGGACCACATGTATGTAAGTACAAATGGTTACCATTACAGTTTCGTCATTTTGTAACACTATTAAGCTTTCTATCAGCCATCTTTTTTGTTCACCGCATTGCTTAATTCATACATCTACACATCTATACAAGAATGTTCTAAAATTTCATTGCTACATGTCCCGAAATTTTCACTTTATTTTGTAACGAAATTATTAATTATCGATCCATACATATATATAGAGGCAAGCGTTTCAAATTTTCGGGATTAAAATTTAGATTAACTAGATTAAAATTTACAAAGAAAACGGGATTAAAATTTACAAAATGAAAATTTCGCATAATATATTTACTTGTAATTATAATATCCCAATATTTGTTTTGTCCCAATATTTCTGTTTGTATGTAAACACTAAAATTGTCATTTTTACAACTCTAAACACTAAAATTGTAATTTTTTGATAATAAACAAAAATGAGGAAGGGGTTCGTTCTTTTTGGGTTTTGATGCTGACCGAAGAAGAAGATAGAAAAAGAAATAATACAAAAAATACTAAGAAGATAAAACCACGAGGAACGAGAAAAGCAGAAACCAAACTTACGAAACAAAAAAAAATTAATAATTGAAAGTTTCAATAATTAAAAATAAAATTAAATAAAAGCTATATTAGCTATAAGAATAATAAATTAAATAAAAACAGTATAGTGAAATAATCTAATAAATAAATTATGATCATAAAATATAAATTAAATAATAAATCTTAAAGTTCATAATTATATAAACACATAATAAGCACATAATCAAGTTACAAAGTAATACGAAAGAAAAACATCGAAACGGCCAAGGATAGCAACCTAAATAGCGTCACCAAACGGATCCGCAACGCCACGTAATTTTTTTTTTTTTTTTATATAATTAGTTAAGTTATCTTGTAATATTTAGTTTCTATATTTTTTATTTAAATTTTGGGTTAAGGGTAGTATTAAGCTTTAGTAGAATACACTTTCATTTGATGTTATAAGTTTTGATTTCGTTTTTTTTCTTAAACATAATTTAAATTAAGACTAGTGTTGTTTTGTTTCTCACTTATTGCGGGATATATTTGCTTTTTAAATATGTAATGAAATCGATGAGTAAAACAAGGGTGTTAAAACGGGATGTTGTCGAGGTAAGTGATGTGAAGTGAATATAGTGCTACTGATCTTGTTGCTTTACATACGTAATTATGTTACAACAACAACATCCATATACTCGTACATTGTATATCGGTCACATAAATATGTTCCCATCAAATTATGCGATTTCATCATAATGTTGTTTAGGTCTTATTACCCAGTATGATACGGCGAGTACATAAATGCACATAGTGACCTAATTAAAATGTGCGATCAGTTAATGTATATATACGAGTAATTTGTTATTGTATATATATAATAACAACTTAACATGTATGTAAAGAAATATTTTTATTTAAAATAAAGAGTTTAAAAGCAGCAGTCAAGCATTTTATATCTCACTAGTTAAACAGTCCTTAGTGTTAAGCTGTTAACTAGTTTTAGGTCTTAATTCACTACTACAGTAGTTAATTATTACATTGGTCCTTCGAACCGGATAAACATCTACCGGCAATTGTATTTATGAAATAGTGAAAAACCCCCACTCGTGGTACGCGCACTGTCCCATAAATAAAATGTATCTGTTAATAACATCAATACGAAAATATTAGGCGTTGTCTAGGCCAAACCACAACAACACAAAAATTACGCACTATTGCCACTAACCACATCTCGACCGGACACAACATCATCCAGTCGCGTATAGCAGCATAACATCATTCCGTCGTCGTATAAACGAAGAAATTCTTCTTTTTTTTTCTCTCTACCCAAATAACATCCAATCGAGATAGTCAGTATGGACGCACTTCTGCAAAGTCAGTCGAACGTTTGTGAACAGCTGCTTCAAAACATCGCTAAAATCAAGCGCGATGATGGTCGACCGATCACCAGGGGTTTCTACGACACGATCAAAAGGAATATAGAAGCGCAATATACAAATATTGCGATAACGACAAACAGATTGTCGAACTTGGAACGTTATCCAAAACACATTCCTATTTGGACGAGCGCCAAGAGATAAAACGGGTATACACAAAAGCGATGAACGACATCCGCGACCTTGAAGAGAACATTTCCAAGCTTAAAAATGCCATCCACAAGCCTACCGTATCTGCAAGCCTCACGCTCAACCTCCTTGGGACCGAATCATCACTCAGCAGACATCAAGAAACAACACCTCCAAGGTCCGATAAAACAAGAAAATTCACTGAGCCATTGCAGCAGCCCAAACATCACGGTCCAAGTGACTACAGATCAACCGAGGAAGATTTAACCCCGGTACAAAATCTAATCCGACAACAAGATATCGGAATGTGTTTAACGTATCGGAAAATGGATGCAATTAATATAAAACTAACATCAAGAGAATTCTCAGACGAGTATCTCAAATTAAAAATGCATCAACTCAACTCCGAAATGAAGGAAATTGATCGGCTGCACCGAAGTATTCTCATGGAAATCGATGAAGAAGATCAATATAAATACTTCACCGACGATTATTATGGGACTATATCAACTGAATTAGAATCTCTAGTAATCAAAATGGAGCAAGAGCTAAATAAAACATCTACCACAACATCGCCCGTGAAATTACCAAAGGTGGAAATACTTACGTTTCACGGCAAATACAAGAATTGGTACGCGTTTAACGACATCTTCGGCCGGTTGATACATCAAAATACTCAACTTTCAAATACACTTAAGTTGACTTATTTAAAATCACATCTCCAACAACAAGCAGCACAGTTAATCGCTCATTTACCAACCATTGGAGAAAACTACGAGGCGGCATGACAGATTCTGCAGGTGAGGTATAATAACAAACGATTATTTGCCTCGTCGTACTTCAACGCAATTACATCACTGCACAACATACAACATCCATCAGCCGCAAGTATCAGAAACTTGCATGACACCATCATCGAGATGCTATACACAACATCAAAAATCTCCAGCTGGAAAATCCATTTTAAGCCATTGTCGCACATCTTGCAATGCAGAAGTTAGACTCCGACACTTTGGAGCGTTTTGAGAACAGCCTCGATTGCCCACGTGAAGTGGCACCGTTAAAGAATTGCTTAGAATTTTTATTACGAAGGTTTCAATCGTTAGAAGCCTCCGGATTGAACAAATCATTAACCAGCAGAGCAGCTAAACCGGAGTACAAGGTCCAGCGAAAAGTACTCATAAATACGGAAAACAGCCACCAGAGACCGATTATACCAAAATCTACGATCCCATGTTCTTATTACCAAGAATACGGGCATTTCATCACGCGATGCCACCACTTTCGCAATATTAGCATAAAAAGACGCATTGATTTCATCAACAGAGCGGGACTTTGCACAAATTGCCTGTTGCATAACACGAAGTTAGTATGTGACGAGAAATCCGCATGTGCCATTTGTAAAAATAGGCATCATCAGCTGTTACACGAACCAATTCAACAACCAGAAAAAAGGGTATCAATTGGGACCTTGGAGGGTACTCAAACAACATTATTAGCAACAGCCGTTGTAACGAACAATTCCATTTGTGGTGTTCCAACTAATGTACGAGCTTTAATAGGTCCAGGATCACAAGTTTCTTTGATCACGGAATCCGCGGTTCAAATCCTTGGTACACCACTGCAACAAACTACAGTCAATATATCAGGAATTGGGGCTAATAATACAAATACGGCAAATTCCATTGTAACAATCTACGTTAAACCGCATTTTCCATCAACGTACAAATTAAAGGTAAAGGCATACGTATTGCCAAAAATTACAATGGATGTACCAGAGCAACCTATAACACGAAGCCACAACGATAGGTGGAGTAAATTGGTTTTGGCTGATCCGAAATATCAGCTTCCAGCTCCAATCGATCTTTTGCTAGGAGCAGACGTGTACAGTGACTTCATTAGTACTCAAATAATTAAGGGTAAGCCAAGCGCAATAAAAACTAGCCTCGGTTGGATAACATCAAGTAGACCTGTTGGGACATTCCAAACATCGAGGTCTCCAACGTTTCTTACAATTGGAGAAGAAATTGGATCGGGACCTTAACCTAAGGAAGCTGTATGTAAATTTTATGAACACGTACATTAATTTGCAACATATGAAACCGGTTAAACCCAATAAAGGGAAGTATTATCTGCCTCATCATGCAGTATTAAAGAATACAGATACCACAAAAATTCGGGTAGTGTTCGATGCGTCCATGCAGACATCTACAGGCCTAAGTCTAAATGACGTGATGCATATTGGGCCTCCACTACAAAATGACTTATGGTCCATATTACTGAGATGGAGACTACATCGTATAGTGTTCACCGGCGATATCAAGAAGATTTATCGCCAAATACGAATGCAGGAAGAACATTAGAGCTACCAAACCATCATCTGGAGAGAATATAAACATCAACCTTTACAAGAAAACCAACTCACAACCGTTACGTATGGAACATCTGCCGCAATTCGGACACTACATCAACTGACTTAAGATGAGTTCCCTCAACATCCAGAAGCGAGTCGCATCCTTAAACGCGATTTCTATGTAGATGATGTTTTAACGGGCGCTGACACCGTCGAAGAAGCTCAACAGCTGCAATCCTAATTAGTTAAACTTCTTCAGAAGCGAAAAATGGAATTGGGTAAATGGTCTAGCAATCATCAGATCCTCTTGGCCGAAGTTCCGGAAGACAAAATTATGATCGGTGATCTCACATTCACTGACGAACATGAGATTAAAACATTAGAAAGTCATTATAATCCAACAGAAGATCACTTCATCTTCCACGTCCAGCTACCACCTAATAACAGCAAACTCACCAAACGGCAATATTTGTCGGAAATGTCAAAAATTCTTGACCCTCTGGGATGGCTGGCACCACTAACCATCAATTGCAAACTAATTTAACAGACAATATGGAGTTTGGATTTGGACTGGAATGACATATTGCCATCCGAATTTTCTGAGAAATGGGATCATCTAAAGAAGGATTTAAATGAAAGTCAAGCCATCAAGATACCGCGATACCTTAATTATTCAATAAACAACTGCAGCATTGAACTACACGGATTTTGTGATGCTTTCGAATCCGCCTATGCAGTGGTAATATACAGTAAAATTACCGTCAGTGAACAAATAATCACCAGATTACTCACGGCGAAAACTAAGGTGGCTCCAACAAAGTCCAAACTAACCATCCCTCGCCTAGAGCTAAGTGGAGCATTGCTATTAAGCCGACTAGTACAACAAGTAATCAAAGCTCTAAGAGTGAACATCACCAACATAACCTTATGGACCGATTCCATGATCCCACTGGCATGGATTCAGAAATCTCCGTCCACGTGGAAACCGTTTGTTGCCAAACGAGTCGCAGAGATCCAAGCCCTTAGCGAGATACAATCATGGAAACATATTCGGTCGGAAGATAATCCGGCAGACTGTGCGTCACGAGGAGTGACCGCGAAAAAATGAGGTCACTGGACAGTTGGTGGAAGGGACCCAATTTCATGCTAAATAAGGAACCATATGAAGGGCAGCAAATTTCCGAGACATCAGTCGAGATGACATTCAATTCACATCTTCAAATACTAACTAGTCAGTCAGCAATTGATTGGCTAATAAACAAACATATTAAGATGGCGGACCAAACATCGAGGACTAATACGGCAAGACGAATGGGATCACGCATTATTGCGTTTAGTTCGAACCGTCCAGCAAGTGGCATTCGCAGAAGAACATTCATCACTAAACAAAAACAAGCCTCTTAATAAGCACAGCAAGCTTCATTCACTAAATCCCTTCGTAGACAAAAACAACGGGTAGGACTGGAAAATTCAAAGATCCCGTATGAAGAATGACATCCGGTTATAATCCCATACAAGGGACGTTTTACCGATTTGGTCCTGGATTGGGGCCATCGCCAAACGTTGCATGGGGGAAATTCGTTGACTTTGGCATATACTAGAAAATGATTCTGGATAATCAGAGGGGTTCAAGCAGTTAAACGACACACGCACCATTGCATCCGATGCCATCGATTCAATGTTAAAGCCTCGGAACAGCTCATGGGAAATTTGCCTGCTCCTCGAGTCACTGTAGCTCGACCATTCACATACACTGGAGTGGATTATGCAGGACCCATTAACATACGAATGAGCAGAGGCCGGATAAATAAATCCTACAAGGGGTACATTTGCATATTTTTTTGCCTCAATACCAAAGCAATTCACAACAAGGTAGCGTCGGATTTAACAACGGAAGGATTCGGAAGTGCCTTTAGGCGATTTACCGCCCGACGAGGCATACAGCTCATAACTTGGCACTTTATTCCTCCTTCAGCACCACACTTCGGGGGACTGTGGGAAGCAGGAGTAAAGTCTATAAAAACTCATCTTAAAAAATGTATAGGCGATACGAAGTTAACATTCGAGGAATTGACAACTTTACTAAACCAGATCGAAGCGTGTCTGAACTCCAGGCCACTGTGTCCACTAACTGAGGATCCAGAATCGCTAGAGGTGTTAACACCGGGGCATTTCTTAATTGGAAATGCACTGACAGCTCCTCCAGAAAAAGAACATCCGAAAAATTTCTCATCTCGATGGAAGGTGGTGCAGAACATGCGGTCGCAGTTTTGTAAAAAGTGGATGACGGATTACTTACATCGTCTACAACAGCGGCTCAAATGGCGAAAGGAATCAAAACCCATCGACAAAGGGGACATTTTCCCACTACGAGATGAGTTGTTACCCCCGACCAGATGGAATTTAGGTCGAGTTGTGAAGTTACATCCCGGCAAGGATGAACTAAGTCGCGTTGTAACTATGAAAACCGCTGATAATCCCAACATCAAGAGACCAATCACAAAGGTGTCACCGTTGCCTATCCAACAACCAATAGGTGAGGCAGATGGTGAAAAAAACAGGACTTAGCGAACCATCCCGCTTGTCGACAACAACCAAGTCGCCACGCAAAACAAAACCGACGTACTGTCAATCCTATTAGTAAACTTCTACTACTGATTTGCGCAGTGATTTGTGTCATCAGTTCGGTACACCCTCATTCATTCGGAAGGGAATCATATGCCACACCACCTCATTCATCGGTGATAATCAAGGAATGGGCCACCTCAGGAATGTACTTTGATAACATCGCGAAAGTAGAATTATTGGCGACCAAGTGGACTTTGGTCATTAGATATAATTTGACCAATTATTGGCAAGAAATTCGCAACATGGAAAAGGGTCTTACTCTGCTGAAAACAGTTAGCAACCATGTAATCACCATCAAATGCGACCTAATAATACAACAACTACATACATTGGCAATTCAACAACATTAAACAAGACAACGAATTCCTGACACGCAACGAATTAAACTACCACCGAAGAAAGCGAGGAGTGGGCGATACCATTGGCAAAATAGCTGGCGATATGTTCGGGATCTTATCTCAAAGAGAAGCTGAGTAGTATCAAGAACAGTTCGAACAAATTCAGCGCAACGAAGAATACACTTTAAAATTACTAAAAAATCAAACATCAATCATCGATAATACAATAAAGCTATTCAAGCACAGCAGCGATATAACCGCCAAACAACTACAAGAACTCCTGCACGCACACCAACGCTTGGAATACGAGATAGCCACACTGAACGAATACCGGACGTTTCAAGACAAGGCGTTAGCAACAATCTTGCTATCATTGCAATTAGGACTAGCCATGAAGCACGTTGAAGACACCCAACGGGGTCTTCTACAAGTATTAACCGGGGCTAAAAATCACATCATTCATCCCTCGCTGCTACCACCCATACAACTAGAGCAATAGCTGGCAATCATACTGAATCATGTCCCTAAATCAACTATTCTTCCCGGATACGGACTCTTGGAATTACATAATCTATACCAATTAATGTCTGTTAGAACCCGGGTGACACAGTCAAATGCCATCATCGCTATCGAATTACCATTAGTTCAAGCATGGACTTACAATTTATATGAAGTAATTCCTTTTCCATTCTTCATCAATAACACTCAGCTCAGAATATTGTCATCGACAAAATTTCTACTGGTCAACCAATACCGACAACGCTTCGCACCCATTTCATCTGAGAGTAAAACAAAGTGCCGCGATATAATTCCTGGACTTTTCCTTTTTTTTTTTATTTTTTTTTATATTAAGCTTTAATTGGGTGCAGGGCGGACTTTTAGACAGTCCTAGCTCCTTGTAACTGTCAGAGCTCCTGCACCCAACGCGCGGTCCTTCAAGTAAAGGTTGATAGCTGCCTGAAACTTGTGCATTCTATAATCCAACGGAAACTGAAAACCGGATAACGAATTCCACTTCCTGGATGTTCGATGAATGTTTTCGCGCTTTGTACCTTCAGTTCGAGGTTTCGGCAGCTTCACCGTAAACCTATGCGCATTGACCGTTCCTCGTGTTACCCGTCCTGGCGTAACTAATGGTGGTATTTTCTCCTTTAATTCTGCAGAACATTTACCATTTATTATTCTAGAGAACACGCATAGTTCTGCAACATCTCTGCGGTGCTGTAGGCTGTCTAGATCTTTCGTAAGTCTGGAGTTTCGTATTATTCGGATGGCACGCCGCTGAACTCTATCCAGCAACTGGAGAGCAGTGCCATATGCTCCACCCCAAACTTGACAGCAATATTCTATACACGGTCTAATAAAGGTTTTATATATCTGGAGAACCTGATGCGATTTTAAAAACCGTCTGCATCTATTGAGGAACCCGAGTTTACGTGAAGCTGATTTGGCCAATGCGATAATGTGTTCATTCCATTTTAAATTGTTACTAATTTGCACACCAAGCAGACGAATTGAGTCACAACCCACGAGAACGTGGCCTTATACCACAAAAGGGTATTCGTTGCGACTTCTCTTACGCGAGAACGTGCATATTTGTGTTTTTTTCTCGTTAAATTTGACCTGATTTTTAATTCCCCACTCAAATATTGTACTCAAATCGGAATTAAGCGAAGTGACAACTTCCAGCCGTTTACCGTTTAACTCTGAAGGAGTAGGCTCGACCTCGAATGAAATAGAAGAGTGCAATGTTGCATCATCGGCAAAACTGTGGATAGGGTTCACAGTGCTATCCACCAAGTCATTAATGTATAACAAAAACAAAGTTGGTGACAAAACTGATCCCTGAGGGACTCCGGCATTTGGGGAGTGTGTCGTTGATGATCTCCCATTTAGCACAACGTTGATCTTTCGGTCTTTGAGAAAGCTTTTTATCCACTTGATGGTCATCGAATCTAAGCCGTATGCCACAAGTTTACAAATAAGATTCTCATGCCAAACCTTGTCAAAAGCCTTGGATATATCCAAAGCGATTGCAAAGGCTTCTCCATGGTGCTCAAGGGTGAGATTCCATTTGTTCGTAACAAACGTCAAAAGATCGGTCGTGGAGCGGCTTTCGCAGAAACCATATTGTTTATCTGAAATTATTTTAATAATCTCAAGATAATTTACCAGTTGTTGGTTAATGCATTTCTCAAAAGCTTAAGCCACAACCACGTTTAAGGACCAGTAGCACCAACGCACTCTTCCAGGCGTTCGGGTATTTACCTTGCTTAAAGGAAAGGAGAAAAAGTTTAGTTAATATTGGAGTCAAGTCACTGGCAAGCTCCTTCAATATTCGAACAGGAATTTTGTCAGGTCCGGTGACCTTATTTATGTCCATTGTCTTCAGGTTCCTGAAGTCAATTTCCTCCGAGATGTTGACAGGATCCATTTTGGTACCTCAATACGGAATTGACGGAGGTGTAACTCCATCGGGGACAACTAAGGTCGAGTTCGAAGTGAAGACGTTTGCCAGTAAGTCGGCCTGCAAATATGGATCCACCACCAAAGCACCGTCTGCACATTTCATTGCTGAAATAGATGTTTTAGAAATATTGGCAACCGATGCGACCATCTGGTAAAAGTTGTGATCGGAGATTTTCAACTCGGAAGCCTTAGCGGCTTTCTTGTTGTCAGCTCTTTTCGCTTCCTTCGCACAGATTTTTTTACAGATGTTACGTGTGGCCTTATATTCGTCAAACGAAATTTCGTTGCGCTTATAGTTCTTGTGAGCAGATTTATTTTGTCTGGCGGCTTTGGCGGCTTCTTTTGAAAAAATTTTAAAATTAGGATAAGGATTGGAAAAGGATGATGGGATATATGTATTCATTCCATGTAGAACGGTTTCGGTGAAATTGAAAACGGCGTCGTCTATTTGATTGTTATAAAAACAATGGCTCTCCCACGGGAAAAGTTGAAAAAATTACCGTAACATGACCATAACGTAAAAATAACCTTTGCGATATTTCCACAATTCACACTCGTCAAAGTGAGCATAATCAATGCGAAATAACCATGTTCTTGAATGCACCAACTCAACATGAATCCTGTGCTTTGGAACTGTCCACGCATTTTTCATCCAACTTCATACAGCAAACCAATGGATATTTGGAACCGAACAACCAATGGTAATTGATTCAATATGCGGATCATCAACATCAAAAATATCGTTGAAAAACTACGGCATCATAGAAGTGCAGCAAGGATGTACACTTAGGAGTAATAATTTACATCTATATGGAAGCAACAATAGAATCAGCGAAAGAGATGAGGCCTTCATACCATTATTTAGTATATCATCCTCTATAACCAGTGCACGACCATCAACAACCCACCATTTCAACCTAAACATTACAACTCCAAATACGAGACTGTTAGCAAAAGAAATACGTAACCAACAACTTGACGAATCAAAGCCGTTGGATTCGCATCATATCCATCATTACGTCATGTCTCACTTAATGTTCTGGACTCTCATAGCCCTTGGAATTTTGACATTAACACAATACATTCGCGCACGACGCAGAAATCCACCGATACCACCACTCAGATAAAACATCTATTATTATCACCACAATAGTTCAGACGCATATCAGGACCCCGGAGCATGTTGCTTTACATACATAATTATGGTACAACAACAACATCCATATAATCGTACATTGTATATCGGTCACATAAATATGTTCCCATCAAATTATGCGATTTCATCATAATGTTGATTAGGTCTTATTACCCAGTATGATACGGCGAGTACATAAATGCACATAGTGACCTAATTAAAATGTGCGATCAGCTAATGTATATATTAAAAGTGATAATATTAAGTATTATAATAAAAAGTTTTATAATATTAAAAGTGATAAAAACGTGTAGTGATGGATAACCATACTGATGGCTTGTGTCGCGGCTGCTGGTTTGCATTAATGAACACCGCAAACGACAGTATCGCGATGTAAAATTATTAAATAAAAAAGCAAGGAAAACCCGTAGATGGTGGGTACGCCCAATCTTAACGGAAGAAAAAGATATATGCAAGGGGCCGAAACATTAATTAATGAAATGCGGCTAAATGATATCGATTCATTTTTTAATTTTACCCGTATGTCACCAAACAGTTTTGATAAATTGCTTCATTTAGTCGGTCCGCATATTAAAAAGCAGCAGAGTCTATTCAGATCTCCAATTCCTCCTTCAACAAAATTGGCATTAACATTAAGGTATGCAACGTTAATATATTTAATTTAATCGGCTTTTGATGATGTGACAAATTTGAATATGTATACATAAAATTAAAAAATTACACTGATATATGTATTCATATATACTGATATGATTTTTTAAAACAAATAATAAAACTTATCTTTGATTCTAGATATCTTGCTACCGGTGATAGTCAAGCTTCCATCAGCTACGCTTTTCGATTAGGTAAAGCAACAACATGTGTGGCAATACCAGACGCATTAGATGCACTATGGCTCGTCTTAAAGGAGGAGACACTGCCCGCACCAACCGAAGCAACGTGGTTGGAAATTGCGGAAGGTTTTAGTAAACGTTGGAACTTTCCTAATTGTGTTGGAGCCATAGATGGGAAGCATATCTGGATTGTTGTAAGTATTACTTAAAACAAAGAATAAATGAATTTCATGAATGGTAGTTAATTTTATATTTATAGGCCCCACCACATTCAGGATCAGAGTTTTTTAACTACAAAAACTTTTTCTCGACGATCCTAATGACGATATGCGACTATCAGTATCGATTCGTAGCAATCGATGTAGGGGTCCAGGGGTGGCAAAGTGACGGTGGTGTTTTTAAACAATCCGCAATCGGGTAACGGTTTCATAATTCTGCCATGAATTTACCTGACCCAAATGAAATATTTGAAGGGGGCCCAGTTTTGCCTTACTATTTAGTAGGCGATGAAGCGTTCGGTAAGTTGATCTCCTCGATGTTCTTTTAGAAAAAATTAATTATTTATTTAACTATTTTAGGCCTAAAGACCTGGTTAATGACACCATACGCAGGCAAATCAACCGGTAATTTGGAATATTCCAAATTAATATTCAATTACCGACAATCACGGACAAGGCTTGTGATTGAAAATATCTTTGGCCTACTTGTCAGTCGATGGAGGGTGCTGCAAAAATCGCTGGCAGTAAACACGGCAAACTCGGACAAAGTTGTCCTAGCAGTTGTTTGCCGACACTATTTTTGCCTGGCGGAGGAGGAAAATACAAAGGCACACCAAAAAAAATATTTAGTTCTGAGATCAGTAGATCGTGAAAATTTAACTGGTGAGCTAATTGATGGAACTTGGCGAACGGACGTGGGAACCTTACCGCAAATTTCAAGACAAGCTAAGGTTGATTTTCGATTATATAATTAAATTTTCATAAATTTTTAAAAATTAATATTAAAAGGTAATATTTTTTCATAAATTTAAATATCAATACAAATGGCATATTATTTTTTGTGTTATCAAGGAGCATATAATGCAACTACTGCAGCGGTTGAAGTTCGAAATACTTTAGCCGAGTATTTCATGACGGATGGTTCAATCCCGTGGCAATGGTCAAGTGTAAAATAAGCAGAGCTACATCATGAACACTTTTCGAAATACAATGATAAAAAGGACATCATATAAAAGATAAGTATTTTGGTAATATTATAGTGAAATTCTTTTTAATATTTAAATTTATTAATTCTTTTTCATATTTCAACATTAATATATTTAAATTATTAATATAAATAAAATGATGGAATTATGCGAAAATTTTGTGCAATTCAATTAATAATTAAGAAAATATATATAAATTTTTATTTTATGTTTAAACAATTAATTGTATTATTTATTTTTATAGGAAAAGCAATATGGATGCAATTAAATTCAAAAAATATACATCAATTATGCATAAAAACCTATTAAATTTGTTTAAACTAAAGTAATAAATGCAACCCAAACAAAATTCAATTAAATAATAAATATAACATGCAAAAACAAACAAAATTCAATTCAATAGTTAATATAAATAAAATTTTGGAATTCTTCTGTCACCTAAAACGAAATAAAAAAAAAATTCCGAATATAATAAATAAAAACGTATATAATGAAACGGAACAATACTTGTGTTGTTGCTGCTTTTCCTTCGCTTTTCCGTAGAAATAGTTGTTTACGTAACTGGTCGCTTCAAAAAATGCTACATCGTTGAGGCCACACATGTGCCATGCCACCTGGTCTCCAAAATTTTGAGCCCGATCATTCCGCTCATTTCGTTGGGCTGCACTCAACTGCACCGCTCCAACAAGTTTATCGATCTGGGCCCCTATTTGGAAAATCGATTCGAATTGCTTTTCGATTCGATTGATCAATTCGATTCGAACATGATTTTGTATTTGGGAATTCGATCGGAAATAAAAACGTATACACTTTCAAATAAAGACTAGGGAAATTAATTTTAATCATTATACCTATAATAATAATATAAATCTTGGTAATATTTTGACGTTAAATTGCAATTATATTTTTTGTTTGGTCTTTGTCAGTTGAAAATAATAATTTGTAAAAAAATCTAAAATAATTAATAGAATATGGATTCTGTTGCCATTTATTTTTCAAGTGATAGTAGTGATTGCGAAGATTACCCTGCATTACGTGTGCGATATAAAACATTGCGTGATCAATCCAATATATTTGAGATTCATGATATAATGTAAATAAAATAATTATTATTTTTCTATAATTTAAAAATTTCCGTTAACTGTCATTAAAACATTTCAGGTTCGGCAAATTATTCAGACTATCGAAAGACGCTGATAAATATTTAATGGATGAAATTGATGTTCATTTACCTTCGCGTTCAAGAAAAGCATTCCCTAATATTCTCAAACTGGCTGCAACTTTAAGATTTATGGCGCAAGATTTTTTAATTGGGCTATCTCAACCATGCGTATCAACTGCATTAATTGAGGTACTTTCCGTGATGCAAATAAAGTTTGCTCTAAATGGATTTCTTATAAGCAGACCAGCAGAGAAAAACAAGAAACAGTTAATTATTTTTACAATAAAACTGGCTTTCCCTAAGTAATTGGCTGCGTGGACATCTCCATTGTGAACATCTCCATTTTAATAGAAAGGGGAAACAGCTTGAACACTATGATTGTACGTAATATATATTTATTTCTTCTGCATATTAAAATTTTAAGATAAAAATTTTTCATTTAAAATGTATTTACATTTTTTTAGGTTTGTGACCACCATAAAAAAAACATACTAGGATTATGGCAGTAGACTCTAGGTACGGAAGGGCCTCCCATGATTCATTAGTATGGAATTTATGTAATTTTCGTCAATATTTACAAGAGCAAACACGAAATAATGAATCTTCAAATTACTGGTTGCTTGGTAAATCTTAAACTGATAAATTTAATATAATACGTCGTTATATTCGAATATTTTTATTATTATTAGGAGATTCTGGATATCCTCTAGAACCATTTCTTTTAACACCGTACAGGACTGCTACAGAAGGAAGTAGAGAAGCAAGGTACAACACCATACATTCGAAAACACGAAGCATTATAGAAAGATATATTGGGATCCTTAAGGCTAGATTCAGATGTCTATTAAGTGCAAGAGAATTACGTTACGCCCCAAAAAAAGCAGCTTAAATAGTTAACGTATGCGTAACACTGCATAACATATGCCTTCACCTTAATGTGCCATTCGACAACAGACAAGAAAACATCAACGAGGAAGAAGATAATATGATACAAGATGATATTGATGGTTCTACTGTGGGAAGTTCTACAGCCAGACAAATAAGAAATAATGTACTAAATTCCATTACATAATAAAAAATTATGATTATTTTTATAAAAATATATTGTTTTTATTTAATTCATTTCATTATATAATTCATTACTATTATTAACTATAATTTCATTATTTTTATCTCTAAGTGTTCAACTTAAAATTTTCTCTCCTCTAATTGTTTCTCGTTCATTATCATTTTTTTTTTTGCTTCAACTCCAATTTCATTTCTTTAATATGTATTTCCTTTTCCTTTAATGACACCATTTTCTTATTCAAATCGTGTTCTTTTTCCTTAAGTCTACACATCCGTTTCATGCATTTGTTTGTATCAATTAATTCATCATTGATATCAGTAAGCTTCCTCGTAATTTTGTCATGAAATTGTTGTTGCAGTTTAATTTGTTCTATTAACTCGTTTTTTCCTTTGCTTACAGATCTTTTGGTTTGTGGTGGTTGTGAATTATTATTTTCTGGCGAATTTATTATATTATTATTCACATTATTAATGCAAATGGAATCATTTTTTAATGATAGGATCCTTGTATTGTCCGGTAAATTTAACGCCGTCTCCAAACGATACCGCACCAACGTTACCATCTATAGCTTCTTTTAAATTTGTTATTCTAATTACATTTTCTTCTAACGAGGAAAATTTATAATATCTTGAGGGACCACCACCAGTTGCTGCAATATTTTGTTTGTTTTCCCTTAATTTTTTTTTTATATTATATTTATAGTCACACCAAACATTTTTCCAAACATCGGAGGATCGAATTGGCGGCCCATGACTATTTAATCGTGCCCCAATTTCATCCCAAAGCCGCTTATTTGATACACGGGAATCTGCAGTTTGGCTGTAACCTTTCGCGAAGTCCGGATGTTGTTCCATAAAGGTGACCAAAATTTCAAATTGGTTTAAGGTTGTATTTTTTGCTGTCTCAAATTATATGCATTTCAGTTAAAAATAACATTTTAAATTCCTATAAAATTATATATTTTTTTAAGCAAAAACAGCTTAATAGATACGAAATTTTTTACAATAAATGCGTACATAATTAAAAGCACAAATGTACTTACATTATATGTATTTAATACAATAGTAATTTATTAATAATTTTTATTTTTAAAATGGCGTGTGCAAAAATAAAACTAACGTATGTATGTACTTACATTTTAAAATTATGCTTCCTTTGTCTTCGTGAACAAAACTAACTACGAATAAAAATTCGTTCATGAACGAAGAATTATTGCTCGAATTATTGCAATCGAATTGCCCGATAAGGGAAATGGTCAATCGTTTCTTGCTACAAGTTTTCGTTTAAAGTAAATTCGATTTCGAATTCCTAAATACCGATGATTCGAAAATGTTGTTCGATTGATCGAATTCGATTTCCAAAATAGGCCCCCTGGTCTCCGAGATCTATTGGATCGCTCGTTGTTTGCGACATACTAGAATCAGGTCTAGTTGACGTACTAGATCCTGGCCTGGGCTGAGTGAAACACGGTCTTTTTGTTGAGACGGCTTGTAGTTTTTTTGTGGTGGCATGTGCTCTGGAACAAAATTAAAAAATTTCACGAGATGCATCTAAAAAATTATGATTAGTCAAGTTAACTTACCCAAATTAACTGTGGCGTCTAACGGCTGCTCCATACAGTCGACGCTAGTTATTTGCCTTCAAAATTAAAACAAATTAGTTTCTATAAAATGTAAATAAGTTATGCATTACTTACTTTCTTTTAGCAATCACGTTATCTAATTGCCTCAAAATCTCCAAATGTTGTGGCACTAGCTTTGGGACTGTGCCAGACCCACTTGGCACTTTCGCATTGTGCGATTTAAACCGGGTATATAAATCACGATGGTATTTAAAACTTTCTTTTAAATTAGTCAAATTTATATTTGGGTAGGTAGGAAGCTTTGTTTCTAATACCTCACCCCACAACCGATTTATAATACCGGAACTTCTTTGTTGAATCGGCAAACAATAATTGAACGACGGTGGCCGATAGAACACGTATTTAAGAAGTTCCTCGTCGAACACATCTTTTTCTTCGGTGCTTAGTCTCATAGCACAAACTGTACCTTTCGAAACAGATTTTGATTAAGTTTCTTTCGGCAACACAACAAACACTCTTTTTTGATCGGTATTCACCGGTTTATCAATTTCAATGAGAAGTTCGTATTCCTCAACCTCATCCTCAAGTGAATCGTCTACATATTGTATGTTATCATAGTCTGAATTTATTTTATATAAAATGTTTTTGTTCACAATAAATCAAGATAATATAGTTTAATTATCATCAATTTCACTTCACTGAATCACAAGTATCTTTAATCACAATTAAATATATATTATATATACATATAATATAAGCTGTTAACTAGTTTTAGTTCTTGTGGGCTGTTGAATAAAAACTCACTGTATAAGTTTTTTATTTCACTGGATGATGCTTTTTGTAATTTATTTTGTTTTATATTTTTAATGAAATATATTTATTTATTTGTTATTTATTTATTAAAAATAATTTAAATTAAATTTTACAATTTATATTTAATTTTGCTTTCTTCACTGTCCATTCGCTCTCGAGTAAAAAAATAATTAATTGGGAATGCCGGATATCGTCACATATACGCAATGGAATCAATATTCACAATCGATAATTGGGTGAATACGATAATCGATTAGTACATAATTGTAATCAAACAAATACATAATTATATGTAAACACAGTAAAAACATTCTAAGTGCGTAGTGATGTCCTCTAGCGTACAATAGCATAATGTGCAGCTATAACCATATCAAATTACTATTCTACTGGCACCTGCCAAAATATATCATTAACTGACACCAAAGACAATTCTTGATCGAATTGTGTCTTAAATAAATTTGATCAAATGGTTATTGTTTCAGGTCAAATAATATCGTAGCATAACTCTGAATAGTACTATAGCAGTACTAGTACATATTCAGCAGTAGTACATATTCAGTTGCTACAGTCTTAATTATTACAAATTGTGTGATGCATACATACACACAACAACGAAATCATAATCCGATTGGAAAAGGATGGGTATGCACTAAATAAGCAAAATTACATCGATATATGTGTTCTCGATGTAATCTCTAACCAATACACAAACGTATATCATTAAGTTCTTAATTACCAATGCGGAACGATTTTATCTCGGTATTTCATAAAGTATGGTGGAGATTAATATAAAATAAATTTGTTAATGTGAATAAATTGTTAAATAAATAATTACATAAAGTGAAATAAAAAGTGTATTTATTAAATAAAAATAAAAAGTATTTTATTGACGGAAACCAACAATAACGTCTTTGTTTACCAATGATTAGTAAGGTTTTTTAAAAATAATAATTGAAACGCATTTCTTATTATTTTTAAATTTTTCTTATAAATTTATATTTCTCAATTAGTTCAGTATATCATATTTTTTTGGTTTCAATTTTTAATGTATGAAATTCGATTCGGGATGAGGCTACATTTTTTTAAATAATTACACCTTTTTGAGGTAGACATACATTTTAGCAAGGAAACGAACCAAACATTTTCGGGCTGAAAGTTCGGCTAATTTCACTGACTTCTATTATTAATGAAACACTTGAGTTGACTTCTGATTTAATAATGATTTTTATTCTATATATTTTATAATTTTTATACAGCATTGGTAAATATTAATATTAGGTACTAGATTAAGATATGGTATGTATTCAGGCAACTTTTAATATTAATGTGAGTATCTTAATTCATACTTCAATATGATGAATCTGATTCGATCGCTAGCTGTAATTTCTTTTTCATTTTTTTGTTATTAATATAACTACCATCTCTCGAGAGAGCATAGAGATAGGATAGAGTTGAATAAACAAACCGGAGATTAAAAAATAAAATATTTTTTTAGTGGATGCTACATTATTGTAGCATTTCACATTAAGTCGATTATGAAAAAAATTATGTCAGTATTTTTTATTGAAAAATCCCAAGCGAGAAAAAAATCAAAAATACCATTAGAGTGACAATGATCGTTTTTTCTTTTTTTATAGTGAATATATTTTGACAGATGACTATAACATAACCAAAATATTTCTATATTATTTTGTTTTTGTAAAAAAGACAAAAAACACTTTGAATCTACAACCATAAATATTTGTCGGGTACTGTATAAAAATACTTCTCTTGATATATTTTGTCAGTACTGCTATAATAATTTTTCTCAGTAACTATAAAAATGTATTCAGTACTGAATACATTTTTTATACTGGAAAAATGTTTTTTTAATTCTCTCGCACTTTAAGAAATATTATATTTTTACCCTCCTTTGACTATTATTGTCAGTATATTTTTCATAATGGAAATCAGGCGTTATTTGTTTTGCATTTTTATCGAACTGGTATGGTATTAACTAGAAAATATATATATTGTCTAATAGGATTTTCGGTTGTCATTTACTTTATACAAAACCAACAAATAAAAACAATATTTTATTATTCGTTTGGTTGTCCTTGTCGTAGATGCTAGCAATATTATCGCTTTTCGTTGTATTTTATTATACAAGATTACAAGTGTAGGTAGTTATTGTGTGTGAGTGAAGTAACGTAGTCAATATGTATATACTCATGTTACGTGAATTTTTGTATAGATTCGTAGAGTCTTAAGTAATGCAAATTATTATCAGGCTTTTGATTAACCCATATCCTACCAGCGTTCGACTAATCGAACATCAATTTTCCCTTAATTTTACTATTTTTTTCTATGATTTTGTTTGCTCTCTGTTTATTAGTTTAATATTATAATTTGAAATATCGGCGTCTCGAAGTATATTTTTGCCAACCCCCCCCCCCTTTACTTCACCTTTTTTCACCTTTTTGTTATTTCATATATACAAAACTCCTGTTTTCCAGCACAAAACTCCTGTTTTTTTACGAGAAGAAAAACAAATTAAAATTAATCGTAATAAAAAAAGTAAAGAAATGGTTTGATTGCACATGAACAGCGCTATCTAAAACCGTGTCAAACATTGTGTTCACATGCATATGCAGCACGCCAGGTTTGTGTAAAGCTGAGTGTTCGATTAATCGAACGCTGGTGACTATTTGACATTTTTTTCATTTTTTTGTCTCTCATTTTTTTTTCTTCTATAGTTTCAACCGTTCATTTCCTCGATTTATTAACCCTTCTGTCAATGAAATGTTTTTCATCTTTCCGTCTATGAATAGGTCTGGCTGGACCTTCATATATTTTTTATGAAAATACCCGAAATTTATATGGAAAATAATAAAAACACTGTTTTTTTATTTAGTTTGAGCAATTATGACACTTTTAATATTACACGCTATGTTTTAGGCATACTGGATCGACATAGACAGTACATGTGAAAAGAGTTTTCTCTAAAACTTGTCGTTGATTCTACAAATCTGACACGATTTTATTTGGTTTGACAATCCGCTGTTGTTTGGCTAGGTTTTTTTCTGCTCTAAAGGTACTCCGAAAAATGATTCCACTGCATTTTTGACGTAAAACCAACCAATTACTCTCGAATTATTCATTCTCTTCTCTATCTCAGGTGTCACTAATTGTTCTACCATAGAAGGAATGATGATATAAATGATGAATGATGCTAGAGTGGCCACATCTAACATATTGTCAAAAAAACCAATGTCCATCATTTTGTCTGACGTTTACAACTGTATTCTCCCAATATTTGGTTCATTTTATCTACGCCAATTTTATTTTTGTTATAAAATATTATTGCTTGTGGTTTTCTCGATTCACCAACGACATCTGTATCATAGTGAACAGATGACAACAACAAAACTACATTATTCTTTTTTGGTACATATAACATGAAAGAAATGTGATCTGAAAAGCTTAATGCACTTGAATGAACTACTCGGCTGCGATCTGCCACAATTGTTCTTCCACTCCTTTGATATTTTTGTACAATGGCTATGGTAATCAGTAATAATCCCGAAAAGGGCTACTTTTCGTACAAAAAAAGTTCAAATCAAAATAATAACGCGTCTTTTCGTATTGTTTGGAGAAAAAATCTATTTATTTATTCGTATAAAACCATTTAAAATATATGAAAAAACTAGGTCTGGCCAGACCTATTTATGTAAAAGTGGTATAGAAATTGAAAAACCGTTATTTCTTATATTATCTTGCATAAACTATTATTTTTGTTTTCGTCATTTTAAGGAAACATGTCAATTGACAAATTAGTAAAACTTCATGTAGGTGTCTGCACTATGTCACTGAAAATATTAATTTGAATTTCAAAAAGGTCTAGCTAGACCTATTCATTGACAGAAGGGTTAAATGCGAACGGTAAATTATATATTTTTTTTTTGTTTTAACAAATTATTTTCACGTCCAAACATGTTAAGTTCATCTTCGGTTTTATTTCATATGATGATTTCAAGTGTGTGCATGTACGAATCAATGTACATATTTAATACTTCTTTTATGAACAAGTAAGTAACAGGAATTTATTTTAATATAAAAAAAGTAGGTGCATATAAAGGTGTATTATAAAGTGCAATACAATCAAAGTTTTTGTGTGAAAAAATATCTCGCGAAATAACAAATGAAACAATCCAAAAACTTGACTCACACCGTCCACTAACCAAAACCCAATTGGATTATATTATCGAGAACTGGAGCGACGATGAATTTGGTTTAATTACAATCGGTTTAATTACAATCATACCTCCTCAAAGTATAGATGAAAATACCGACGAAGAATGTTTAGATGATGACATAATTGTTTAAAATCATGTAAGTTTTCTATTACTACTTTTTATAAATAATTTATTAAATAGTAATTAGCTTTTATTTTGTCATGTGTTTTATTTAAAAAGGAGGTTGGAATTGTTAAATGTGCTGGTACATTTGAGGTTTCAACAGTGCATAAGGAAACTGGTGAACAAGTGGTTAGCGATGACGATGCTGATGTGAGTGAAATTGTTGTTACAACTAATTCTATCGCTTCTGCAACTGAATCAAATGTATGTACTATGGATGTTGATGATTTAACAGTTTCTCAATCAACATCTACACGATGTTCAGTGTTAGAAAGACGTAAAATTCAACCAACAATTACACCACGATTGACCTACAAACCACTGTCTTTGTTTGGTGCACCAGATTGGACAAACCGAATAATCGCCAAAAATAATTTGACTATGACATTGCACCTGTTCATAACGTGGTATATGACGATCAAGAAAGATTATATAACGAACTTAATGGTAAATCACCAAGTGAATTATTTAGTATGTTTTTTGATGATGAAGTTCTCAGCATGATAGTTGATGAGACAAACTGCTATGCCCAACAACATAATACTGATTTCAGAATAAATCAAATTATTTTGAAACTGTTTCTTGGTATCTTAGTGCTATCTGGTTTCCACACGTTACCAGCAATTTTTGATTATTGATCTTCTAATCCAGCTTTGGGTGTTCCTTTTGTAAAACAGTGTATGAGCAGAAATCGTTTCGTAGAAATAAAGAAATATTTGCACTTCAGCAACAATTACACTTTGGATAAAAACGACAAATTAGTAAAGGTAATATGCAAAAGCATTTACTGTTTAAGTTATTTTTCTGTTAACCTTTTGTATTAACCATTACAGTTACGGCCATTATATAATCTCATCAATAAAACGTTCATGCAATTTGGTAGTTGGACCAAAGAGCTATCAGTAGATGAACAGATGGTACCATATTTTGGACGGCATTCATGCAAAATGTATATACGTGGCAAACCGATTCACTTCGGATACAAATTGTGGTGCCTCTGTTCTGCAGCTGGTTATCTTTACAATTGTATACCTTATGCCGGTTCATCGGATAAAGATGACAAACAACTTGGGTTAGGATCAAATGTGGTGCTTCGATTATTGGAAAATGTTGAACATCTAACTCGTCACATCGTATACTTTGATAACTTTTTTACCTCATATCATCTTGTGTGTCTTTTGACTGACAAAAAATATGTGCCTCGGGAAATGTACGGTCTAATAGAACATGTGGTGTGGAAATGAAAACTGGCAAACAATTGAAAAGAGGCGACCATGACTATAAGTTTGACTCAAACAACAAAATTATGTTCTGCCGCTGGCAGGATAGTAGAGAAGTCACCATTCCGACCAATTTTGATCAAATTGAACAAACCGTTTCAGTTAAAAGGTGGGCGAAAGCAAAGAAAAATAATGAAGGAAAAGTTGTTGAAGCAGGAAAATTTGATTTTATAAGCAACCACTTGTGTTGCATAACTACAATAGAGGTATGGGAGGAGTCGATCTCCATGATAACGCTGCTCAAAGTTACTACAAGAACATAAGATCGAAAAAATGGTATTGGCCGTTATTTATTGCAATGCAAAACTCATCGATTGTAAATGCTTGGAAACTTAATTGTTTTATTCGTCGCCATAAGAAACAACCAATACTCCCACAAAAAACATTTAGAGTTGAAATCACAAACTCCCTTATAATGACACCAGAATACGAAGATGATATCTCTGGTAATGTCAGTGTGAAAGGTAATTTTTCACATGCTACTCCAAATGATGCCTATCCATCCAATCTTCCTAAATTGATAGGTCAACATTTGGTCGTGAAAATACCACATAATAAAAAATGGAGATGCCAATACAGTCACAGTCATAAGCCAGCATCGTGAAAAAGCTATCGAAAAATAATTCTTAATAATAAACAAATCAATAAAATAAGTATAAACAAGACTTTTAATTCATTTTACTAAAATTTCATATTTTTTTTTCAAAAAAATGTCAAAAAGTTGCCAGCGTTCGATAAATCAAACAGTATTTTCCGGGAAAACAAGCAATTGGAAAATTTTCCACAGATCGGTGTTGTCTGGCTCCGATTTATCATCATAAACCAAACTTAGCCAAAAAATTAAAATAAAAAAAACTTGGATTTGCGTCGAAATCGTTTCCAATAAAACAGGAAATAGTCTCAATGGGAAGACTATAGCTAAAATTGCAAAGAATGTGTTGTGCTAAAAACTTTTACGCGGCATTTTTCTATATCTGTGGCAATATTTTAAAAGGGAATAAATCGAGTTATGCCCTTTGGCATTTTGTCGTTATTCAAACTCACAATTTCTTTCTCAATATCCCAATTTTACTCATTTAGAAATAACTCTTTTAATAATCAAAATATAACACATTGAAAAAGGGCATAACTCAGATTTGAAAAAAAATATTTTTTGAAAAACGGAATTATTCGAATAATTTGTTTATAAACAAAACACTGCTGCTCGAATATTCATTTTATAAATCAGTAAAAGGGAATAAGTCAGGCTAACACAATTGATTTAAAGTTAAAAATTAAAAGTCATAAAGGCATTATTCGAATTATGCTCTTTTGGTAAAACGTGTTACATTATTTCTTCTATGCTAATTTAATTTAAGCCCTTTTTGCATATTAAAATATTTGTAAATGTAAATATTAAAACAAGTTATTTCTTTAATACAAAAGTGTTTCAGGTTATTATAAAACTAAATAAAATTAAAAAAACAAAATTAATTGAGTTATTCTGTTTTGATATTTTTAAAAAATAATAGTTACAAAACTAAGTGTAATTATATCCTTATGGATAAAGTGGTTTAGCGAAATCTGTGTGCATAAAATAAAAATTAAATTAAATTGGTCAACAGTTGAGTACAAACTCCGTAAACTAAAACTACTCCAGTTGCTGAATAATTATTTTTTTAAAAATAGATTATTTAAATCTAAATAAAGAGGAACCACCGTTTATTTTTAAATATGGAAAGACTCACAAGAAATGAGAAACTCATTGCATTGTCTAGGAAAGGTAACATGTACTAAAACACTGATTACATTTTAATTAAAACTACTATTTTGAAACTACAATTTGTTAGACATCCAGGATAAACTGAAATCAACCACATGCCATATTGATACCAACTTTTTTTATCCTGTCGTTGTTTCTGAGACATCTTCATCATTCAACCAGCCAATGTTAAATTTAGCTGGTTTAACAGAGTTAGAAAACAAATTTACAAGAATCAAAGCATCCACAAGCTCCACAGATAATGAAGGTAGTGTATTAATAACCGAAATGCAAAATATCGCATCTTCGTCAACTGTAATCAGCCCAAGTTGTTGTGTTGGTCCACCAAGTGAGTAAAATATTACGACTGCAAATTTGTTTGATGAACGTATCCATTTTAATTAAATTATTTGTATCAGGCGCAGAATGCGATTTAGAGTCTAATTTCGATGACAGCATAGATGATCCAAACTTTATTCCATCACATACTTCAGATTCTGAATGCAGTATTTCAGCAAATGTGAACGTCGATACCGAAATACCTGACGAAATTTATGTGATGGCAACGGAAATAGAACAAAATTTGATTGGGAAACGCAAGACCATACAAGTGAAGCGAAACTCGGGTCAAGCTTATGTAACTCGTACTGGACCTTACCAGAAAGCTCGAACTTTCACAGCTCTTATTAACTGTCGTAAGAAATGTCAATCAAAAATAACTATTGGTGATCAAAAGAACATTTTCACTTACTACTGGAATCTAGGTAAGTTGGTATTTTTCTTACAGATTTGTTGTGAATTTATTAATAAAAATTATTAACTTGAATTGAATTTGGCAGGTAATTATTCGCTACGTGTAGCCCATATTGCAGGTATGATTGAAATATCGGACAAGAAGTCAACTTCACTCATTCAAAAATCGTCTCGCAATCGACGATTTAATTGCAAATATCATTTCCAAATACGAGGAGAAAACATAGAGGTTTGCAAAAAATGTTTTTTGATGACACTCGGAGAAACGGATAAAGTTGTAAGAGTCATTATCGAGAAAAAATTGAATACACCAGGAGCAACTATCGTAAGTGATTTAAGAGGTAAACATACTCCTAGTAATAAATTGGCTGACAGGATTATTAATGACATAAAAACCCACATTAATGAGTATCCGGCTTACGAAAGCCATTACACGCGTAGAGATACTTCGAAAAAATACCTGTCCGCTGATTTAAATATTGCGATGATGTATCGTCAATATTGTGGTTCAAGAGAGAAACCGGTTTCGTTGACCAAATTTACCGAAGTGTTCCACACAATGAATTTAAAGTTCAAGCAGCCGAAGGTCGATACATGTAACACTTGCGAAATTTTAAAAGCTAAAATTGATATTGCAAATGACGAATCAAAACAAGCTTTAATTATTGAACAAAAAAAACATCATGAAAATGCAGATAAAGCTTATAAATGTAAAGAACGCGACAAAAATAAGGCTAAAGAAGATGATTCATTCAAAGTATTCAGCTTTGACTTACAGCAATGTTTACCAACACCATATTTGCAGACGAATATATCTTTCTACAAGCGATCACTTTGGACATACAATTTAACTGTGCATGATTGCCACACAAATCAACCATTTTGCTTCATGTGGCATGAAGCCATTGGCAATCGGGGAGGCAATGAAATTGCTTCATGCATACTAAAAAAATTGCAGATGGAACCACCTTCTTCAAAACATATTGTGTTCTATAGTGACTCTTGCTTTGGGCAAAATAAAAATACTTACGTTGCATCGATGTTTATGAGCTTTTTGCAAACCGATACCAATGTTGACATAATTGACCACAAGTTTTTAGTGGTCGGCCACTCTCACATGGAGTGCGATACGGACCATTCGGTTATAGAACGTAAGAAAAAAAAAACGCAAATCAAAATCCATGTCCCCAGAGATTGGTTTCAATTTGTCCGTGGAGTTGGGACAAAATCTAAGTTTTTGGTTCATGAAATTATGCAAAGTGATATATTAGACTTCGGAGGATTAGCAAAAAACAAATTTTTATGGCGGACAATGGACAGTGATGGTAATAAATTTTCATGGCGAAAAGTAAGATGGGTACGGTTTACGAAGGAACATGGAATCATCCAATACAAAAATTCTTTGGATGATGAAGAGGAATTTAAAACCCTCAATGTAAGACGACGAGGGATAAATACAATCGTGCTAGATAATATCAACAAACACTATGACGGTCCGATTAAGATAAGCAAGGAAAAGAAAAAAGACCTTCTGGACGTTTTGCCTTTGATCGACCCAATGTTCCACGATTTTTATAAAAATCTTCAAGATGATAATATTTTAAATTGCCATCCGGACCTGACAGAATCTGATGAAATAGAAGAAGCATAGCAATCTCAATAACATTTGCCTTTGTAGAACATATGTTTTGTATGAATTTATTTATCTAATAGTTTATTTTTTATGAAATATTGTAATTTGTGATAATTTATATGCTAATAAAGTGAATTGTGTTTTCATGTTAGCATAATATTGTTTTACCAAAACGTGATTGTTTCACTTAAAATAATAAACTCAATTAAATAGGTTTTGGAAAAATGGATTAACTTATTTAATATTTCCAATTTCTACTAAGTTGATTTTGCAAAAGGGCAAAACTCAATAAATTTCAAATATCTGCTAAAATATTAAGTGCAAGTTAGAGTGAGTACCGCAAGAAAATAAAGCATATTTTTTGGCCCTATATTAGTTAGTTGCACAATCAATTGGTTTCTTACATTTTTTCAAAATTCAATTTTTAACTGAAATCTTCTCCCCTAAAAACCTCAAAAAAAAAGTTATTCCCTTTTGCATTGTGACCACAGATATATCTGTATCAGAAACATAACTGGTTAACAGTTTGCGATTTTTTAAACAAAATCTTTTGTTGGCCGTGTTTACTCTTTTGTAAAGACACTGGCGTATGGCGCACAACCGGATTCAGTGATTTGAATAACATCTAAGAGCTGCTTTAGAACTTAAACGATTTGGAAAAATCGAAAGAATCGAAAATTGTCTATCGTAAGCGTTTGCATTGAGTACAGCTAAGTACAACGAAAAGGCTCGAGAAAATTTTAAGGTTATGGGGAGTTTAATTGACGCAACGTGTTATTTGTGTGAACAAGATTTGCCATTTCAATGGCACAATGAAAGTGAGTCATCAATTAATAAAGGAAAATATTTGGAATTAAAATCTGGTAGAACACTCCAATATTTTTAGGGGTTTTTCAAAATGCGCACGGCATATTAGCTGTATTAGAAGCAGAAATGTCAATATATTTCGTAATAAAATAGAATCATTTATAGCGAAATGCTATAAATGATTCTATTTTATTACGAAATTTACAGATTAGACTTTCCGGTCGACGAAATAGCTATATGCGCCACAATATTGCCATTAATCAACTAATTTGCTATTCATTGTGGTTCTGCTTATCGTATTGTTATTATTTATATTTGTTAATGTAACAGATGAACAAGAAAATTTCGAGAGCCCACTGCCCATTTATCTGGTTTTCTACAAAGGACGAGACTGTATGTTACCCTACAGCAGCTAAATTTAATTCCTGGAAAAGACAAACAGACAAACCACCGTTCTCCAAAGGCGCACATTGGATAACTGTTCCAGCCACATTAAAAGGTGAATTTAATGACTGTTCTTCAGCAGTTGGATGTGCAAAACGATTGGAAGTGATGGATTATATCTGAAAAGGAGACATTTCGTACTAATCCGAGAAGCATAAATGCCTTATGCACAAAGGTACCAAGATAAACTATATTAAAAATAGATAAACTTGATATATGGACATTAATTTGCTTTAAATTAGGTCGCATGAGATTAGTGTTGAGGGAATGTTGGCAGGCTGAAATATAGCGACCAATGCTGCGTTAAAATCAACGAGTTCAGCATCCTCTGATTTGCATCCAATGGATCCACCAATAGATAATATTTACGAACGAGAAGACCAAGTAGAATATACTCTAGCATCTGAATATGCAAATGAAATGCAAGTTCAAAATATCATTTCCGAAGCATTGGCTGGTGTGTTTAGTTATATTACCAATTTGTGGATAAATTAATTAGTTAAGTGGTTCATTAAAAGCTAAGAAATATTTTAATATTTATTTACAAATCAAATAGCAGCTACTGTAACCAAAGCATTTATGGTTGAATTTGCAAAAATTCATCCAAGGTTGGACAAAATAACAGGCTATTTAAGTTTTGGGGATCTCGCAAGATACTGGTTGCAGGCCCAAACCGTTGTGATTGAAATTCATCCTATGTAATCGTCGATGAAAGTCAAATAGAACAGTTGGATAATCTACCAAGAAACAGCGAACAATATGAAGCCTTTGTTGGAGATATTGTAGCGAAAAACTAGAGTAAAGTTTACAAAGAAAACGAGATTAAAATTTACAAAGTGAAAATTTCACACAATGTACTTGTAATTATAATATCCCAATATTTGTTTTGTCCCAATATTTCTGTTGGTATGTAAACATTAAAATTGTCATTGGACTTTGGATAAACAAAATGAGGAGGGAGGGTTCGTTCTTTTTTGGTTTTGGATGCTGACCGGATAAAAGAGGAAAGAAAAAGAAATAATTATAAAAATAATAAGACAAAAACCACGAGGAATAAAAAAAAGCATCACATATTCATATCAAGTTTTAATAAATAAAATTTAAAATTAACTAAAGCTATATTAGCTATAATAGCAACTCCAATAGCGTCACCAAACGGATTCGCAACGCCACGTAATTTTTACTTTTTTTATATAATTAGTTAAGTTATCTTGTAATATTAAGTTTCTATTTTTTTTATTTAAATTTTGGGTTAAGGGTAGTATTAAGCTTAAGTAGAATACACTTTCATTTGATGTAAGTTTTGATTTCGTTTTTTTTTCTAATACATAATTTAAATTAAGACTAGTGTTGTTTTGTTTCTCACTTATTGTGGGATATGTTTGCTTTTTAAATATGTAATGAAATCGATGATTTAAACAAGAGTGTTATAACGGGATGATGTCGAGGTAAGTCATGTGAAGTGAATATAGTAAGTGCTACTGGTCTTCTTACCCTTCCCTTAAGCGGTCTTCAAGATCTGATTCCGATTCTCATAAATCCCACCCTAAACCCTGAGTTTGAGCCGGCTATAGGTTAGGTTAGGTTAAGTGGCTGCTACAGCACACTTAACTCCCCTTACTCCCCTTTGCCACTATAAGAACCAGTTTGAGCTGCTTACAAACCCTGAGCTTGAGCCGGCCATAGGTTAGGTTAGGTTGAGTGGCTGCTACAGCACACTTAACTCCCCTTAACTCCCTTTACTCCCCTTTTGCCACTATGAGAACCAGTTTGAACTGCTTACGTAGCGTAATAAGTCTCGAAAAATTATAGTTTTCGAGATCAGAAAGGCAGTCCATTAAAAACATACCCAAATATTCATGTCTTTTGTGTGCAAAAGCCGGGCACGAGCATAGGAGGTGGACTACCGTCTCTTCCGTTTCCTCCTCGTCCCTACAGCTTCTGCAAAAGTCATTTACTTCCAGACCTAGCCTTCTTGCATGTTCTCCAAGAAGCCAGTGTCCTGTGGGTATCCCCACGATCGTTTTAAGTTCACGTCTTCGTAGAGAAATAAGTGCCTTTGAGCGCTTCAAGTTCAGCTTTGGCCATACTTGTCTTGCAACTCTACATGAGAGGATGTTCGCCCACCTATTGTTCGCTGAGGCTTCCGCCTCTTTTGTAAGCACAGTCTTGAGTGCGTTAATGGGTCTTCCTAACTTTGCCCTTTCCGGTAGCAGTTGGAGAGTTGTACCTCGCTAGTTCGTCCGCCCTGCAGTTTTCCATGACGTCTGAGTGGCCAGGGACCCAGACTACCTGGATGTTGAAATGCTCACTCATCTCATTTAGAGACGAGCGGCAACCCAACGCCACTTGAATGCCGCCTGATTGTCCACATAAATTGCCATATCAGTCGAGGATACCACATTATGTCTCAACCAGTTCAGGACCTTCTCAATCGCTATCACCTCTGTCTGGTACACACTTCAGTGGTCAGCGAGGCGAACTGCTATATACACCTCTAATTTATCACAGAAGACTTCAGCTCCTACTTTACCGTGAAGCTTGGAGCCATCCGTAAGAACTGCAATGCTTCTGTTTCAGCTGCCAGCCCACTCGCCCAAGATTCCCTTGAGGGGCAGGTAGTTCTGAACCTTTTCTCGAAGCAAAGATTCGGTGTAACATAGTCAATATTCGCTAGTCTTTTCCTCAGCGATCTGACTATCGTCGAGTGTCCTGTCTGAAGACATTTCCACTGAGATATGGCTGAGAGTCGAGTGGCCCTAATCGCCACCATCTGCTTACCATAAATGTCCATGGGGAGAAGGTGAAACGAGATCTCTAAGGCACTTGTAGGTGTTGTCCTCAGTGCCCCGCTTATAAGCATGCTGGCCGTTTTTTGCACCTTCTCAATCATTTTCCTGTATGTTACTTTATCAAGAGCTGGCCACCACACGCTCATTCCATACATAAGTACAGGTCTAACTACGGAAGTGAATAGCCAATGTACCATCTCCGGCGTCAGGCCCCATCTCTTTCCGATGGCGTTCCTACTCGAGTACAATACTATATTGGCCTTGTTTACTCTTTCCAGAATGTTGGGCTTCCACCTTAGCTTACTGTCCAAGATTACGCCTAGAAATCTTGCCTTGTCCGTAAAAGCTAGTCTGTTGCCATTAAGTAGAGGTGGATCTACTACAGGGATTTTATATTTCCTAGTAAAAAAAATAATAAAATAATCTATGGCTTAGAGGCCGTAAACGGTCCTTACCGCGTCTCAACTGAGACCTTACGAACCAGTGTTAACGAATGGTGCACATTGTAGGTGGTCAGCCCAACGAATGTTTTTACACACAAACGCGTTTTTATGTCATCCGGTTGCATGTTAATTTGGTCAACGGCGGGAATCGAAATCGAGACCGTGGCGTGATGAGAAACTCTCCTAACCATTAAGCTACATCCGGCGACAATTTCGTAGTAAATAGTACCAATTCAGTTTTAGACGCGCTAATTGCCAGTCCACATTTGATGGCCCACCTCGTAATGATTAGGAGGGCACTTTGGATTACCTCAGCCACCGTGCTTATGTATTTCACAGAGACAGCTATCGCTACATCATCTGCATAAGCAAAAACTCCGATCCTTTCTCTCTCCAGCTTTAATAGCAGATCATTGATTGCTATGTTCCAGAGGAGAGGAGACAGGACACCTCCCTGCGGGGCTCTCCTAGTCGCCCGTCTCCTGATGGTGGATTCCCCAGCTCTGAGTTAATCATCCTGCACCCAAGCATGTGATTGATTAACCCACTTTTAGGGTAATCCACACCTAGTAGTGACAATCTCTCCAGAATTGCCTCCTTCTTTACATTGTTAAAGGCGCCCTCAATGTCAAGAAACGCCACCATACAAAACTCTTGCGAGAATAATGATTTCTCAATTGTACTTACAAGGGCATGCAGAGCTGTGCCCACAGATTTCCCTTTACAGTAAGTGTCCTGAGTCTGAGCCCAGTCACTAGGCCTTATTTTTGAGCGTATGTAGATATCCATCAGTCTTTCTAAGGTTTTCAATAGAAAGGATGATAGAGTTATTGGTCTTTAGTCTTTTGGGTAGCCCTGCGAGCCTTTACCCGCTTTCGGAATAAAAATCACTCTGACCTCCATCCACTCCCGCGGAGTAAAGACTAGTTTTAAACACCCTTTGAAGATTATCTCCAACCAGGGGAGCATAATCCTCGAGTTGTTCTGAAGCTCCGCGGGAATAATTCGGTCAGGACCAGCCGATTTATAGGGTTTGAACCCTTCAATTGCCCATAGGATTTGTTCTTTGGTTACGATATCTTCTATGCGCAGTGAGTGTGCTTCTTGGTGAGTACCAGTCCCTATCGATTCATCGAAGCTTCCTGGAAAGTGGGTTACGATAAGAAGTTCCAAGGATTCCTTACTAGAAGCAGTCCAGGATCCATCCGGTTTTATTAAATAACTGGGACTGGTAGGATTGGTAGACAGAATCTACCTTAGACGAGAGGTCTCGGAGACTTCTTCTATTTTGTCACAGAAGAGTCTCCATGATTTCCTCTGTGCCTTGCTAAATTCTTTTTTGTATATCTTGAGGTCCTCCTTGTAGGAGTCCCAGTCCTGAGCCTCTCTCGTACTTTTGGCTCTTTTAAATGCTTTCCTACACGCCTTCCGGTAGGTCCCCAGTTCCTTGGAACACCATGCCGGTTTTTGCTTGCCCCTGAGTTTAACTATTCGGCAAGCAGCGTTGCAGGACCGATTGCAGGCATTTGTGAAAGTTTCCACTATGCTGTTCAGTTCCTTCACTGTCGCTGGTGGCTCCGAGGTCTCTGGTAATAGTAGTCCTATAAGCGTTTCCCCGTACTTGCTCCAGTTTGTCTTTCTGGGATTCCTGAAAGGTTTCCGGGTGGCAGGGGAAACGTTAAGACTAAATGTTATGTAACGATGGTCAGAGAAGGAGTGTTCCTTCGCCACTCTCCATTCCCTGACCATAGGGTACAGGTTTTTTGAGGCGAAGGTTACGTCTAGAACCTCCTGCCTATTTTTAGTAATAAAAGTGGGTTCTTGCCCAATATTACACACCATGAGGTTGTTGTTTAAAATGTAATCAAAAAGTAACTCACCTCTCTCGTTGATATCAGTGCTTCCCCAGATTGCGTGGTGCGCATTTACATCACATCCAAGGAGCACCCCAATCTTCTTCCTGTACGATTCGAGGACCAGGTCCCCCAGGTTATCCGGCGGAACCTGTTTGTCCCGATCCAAATAGGCTGAGACCAGCCAAAATATACTGCCACCAACCTCTAGGCTGACCGCAGTTACGTCACCATTGCTGTATTGAGGAAGAAGGAATATATTTAAATTATTTTTTCCAAGAATGCGGGATCTGATATTCCCCGAATTTCTTGGGTATAATAAGTTATACCCCTTCATTTTAAGGCCACAGATCCTGTTGGTGTTTATCCAAGGTGCTTGAATAAGGACCACGTCCTCTTCTGATCTAGTCAGTCTGAGGAGTAAGGCGGCCGACGCCGCCTTTGAATGGTGTAGGTCAATTTGTATTAAATTTAGCATAACCAAGTTGAGCCTACTGACCTGTTACTCCCCGCTACCGCAGGCTTGTTCCCTTCGTTTCCATTGGAGTCGCCGGTGTCTCCCGTCTCTCCCCCATGGAACTTATTTCCCCGACGTTTGCAGTCCTTCCGTCCCTTGGGTCCGACAGGTCTTCTTCGTCTGACACCAGGGACAGTCGGCTGCCCATCTCCTCTCCAAGTGCTGTCTCTCCTCCAAGTGCAACTGCATCAGTTGTGGACGGGCTGCCTTCCTCTCGTGTTTCTGCCTCGTCTTTTTTGTATACTTTGAGAGTAATCGACCCGAAACCGAAGTCGATTACTCCCTTAGTCGCGGCAAGCGGCGCCAGGGACTCCGTGTTGATTATCATAGTTGATAATCTGGAGCCCCCCTTTGCATCCTCTTGCCTCACGATCTTCCAGTTTCCTGTCGGAAGATCGGGGTTGCTGATTCTGATTATCTCAAGAATCTCTTCTGGGCTAGCTGGTTCGGTTGGCAGCCACGCGTGCTCTTGGCCTGCTAGGAATCTCTTCCCTGCTTACAGCCGCCAGCTTCGCGCCTTGCCACACCTCTCCTACCTCCGCTACAGCCTTTTTATAAAGCTCCACTGATCTGGCATCAGAGCACGCTATAAGTTTAACGCGCCCTTGATGCCAGCCCGCATCTCTGCAGGATGGAGGGGGTCCTGGATTTTCTCTCAGGATCCTTAGGAAAACGGAGTTTAGTGCATTGTACACCAAGCTCCATTTTCCCATGGTGATGCTCCCATCTTCATGACTCCTGTCAATGACGGCTAGCATCAACAAACGGTCCTTCACAATATCCCTGAAGGATTTTGGTCTAGCCTTGTTAGGAGGCAAAACCTTGTGAGGAGTTTCCTTCTCCGCCTGCATTTTGGGTCGTTTTGTGTCCACGAACTCCAACTCATCCTGGGACCGCTGTCTTTTTGACACATGGTCCCTCTCTGAGTTTTCGACCGTTTTCTTGGCCCATGTCACGGATTGCTTTTGTTCAGCCGTAAGCTGCCCCTCAGGGGTTGCAGCCCACCTGTTCAAAACTCTAAACGCCACGCGTCTATCCCTATAGCGCTGCTTCGATTGGTTGACGTTAGTCGAACCTCCCTCAGCAGCCCTTAACTTACCCTGAGTTCCGCTTGTCCCTGGCTTAAAAGCCTTGAACTTGCTTCCCCCTGGTGTCTTTGAGGGAGCCCCACCCTTACGGTTTGAGCTCTCACTTTTTGTTTCCGGCCTTTGGAGAGTGCCGGTCTCGGTTTTTTCCGACCGTTGGAGAGTGCCGGTCTCAGTTTTGTTTTTATTGGATTCCATGTTGTTCCCACGAGTATCGGAGAAATATATGGTCCACCTGCGCAGAGGTCCGCTTACGCAGGTAAGGCTACTTACAACTGGAGGTCGCCAGGTATCTAGAGGGCTCCGTTTGCGACTGGGCTTTGTTAAATGGGCCCCCAGCCTGGTAGTTTGTTGTCACGGGTCGCGTAATACCGTAAACTAGCCTATCTGCCGTCATTTAGCATGACCCGCCCCACACCTAGGTCACTTTACCCACCCGTTCTAACGAACGAGGACCCGGAGGCGACGACAATTATGAAGCTTATATATACATATATAAAGTACATTTATCTTTTTATTAAGTATACTCTTTGGAAGTTAAAGACCTAGTGTAAGTTTTTTTTTTGTTTATCAGACTTCACTTGATATTATAGAAGATTATTGGGTGATTCTGAAATAAATTTATATTTACGAGTGCCTAAAATGAATTAAGTTTTTTTTAAGTGGTGGTGGTGGTTAGACCTCGAAATGCGGATATGTGTAAAGTTCCTATAGAACACGTGGGATTTGTACTATCTCGATTTATAACGGCAACAACAACCCTCCCAGCCGACGCTGCTCAGCCTGAGATGCAGACACGTGTTCGTTGCCGGAGATACGTAACAACTCGTTGATTATTAGATCATTTTTTAGAAGTGATGCGTCAGGTTTATTTGATCCGCTGTAAATTACTATGACAATTGGAGTAAAATCTTTGATTTCGTGAATCTTTAAGAAAATCGGCCAAAATTGAGCTTTGGAACTTTTATAAAGAGGAATTCCGTCAATGCTAAAGTTAAAACTGTTGATTTTATTTGTATCCAAGTATTGAAATAAGGATTTAAACAGTTTTCATAGCCATTATGCCAGTATAATCCATTACTCCTTTCCAGAAATTCTAACTTCTTTGTTGAAGTAAAGAGCAACTTTCGTGGATCTCGTGGTAATTTTTTCAATATGTGTTTATCGTAGCTTTCATTATAAATCCCACATAACTGTTTCACCGATGAGTGTGAAATGTTGTTCGCAATTGCTCATTTTCTTAGGCCATTTATAAAGTAATCTTCAGGCAATTCATCTACTTCAGAATCACTATTTTTATTATATGTATCCAATAATTTAGTAGCATCATAATTGGTCACTGCAGTTTCACTTTGATTTAAAATCTCGATGTTCTAGTGATGTTCAAACTAACTCTAACCAGATATTATTAACCAATGAATAAACGAGTAGTTTCCAAAGTATCGGGTTAAAAAATACCACAATTATAATGTTATACTACACATTTAAAAAAATGTATCTTTACATGTTTTTCTCAGTTTATGAATGATTTCAAGTTTTGGTTTTTTTATAATTCGACTCACTATTATTTGATTTGCGAAAAGAACTTACTATATATCAAATTATAGCCCTGTGGGTGGCGGCAACCATGTTTCGAAAATCCATGGAGTACCACCACAGTATCCAGAGCTTGTCGTAGGAGGCGACTAGATCTGGTTGGATCGCTGAGCTGACGACCCGCATCCGAAAAAAACAATTACAGTTCAAAATGTCAACAAAATCAAAAAAATCGGATACCGCCTAAATAACAATGACCCTCCGCTAAAGTACCCGGAAAAGAGATTGAGGATCAGCACGTGGAACGTGCAGTCACTAAGAAAACCTGGCGCGTTGGACGGCCTTATCACATGTATGAAGGAGTATCGGCTGGAACTCGTAGCGCTCCAAGAAACTCGATGGCCTAAAAGTGGAGTCCATGTGTCCCAAGGCTATACGTTGCTACACAGTGGAGATGACCTCGGAAATCTTGGCTTTGGCTTTCTCATTGGGCCGCAGGTAAACAAGGCTGTGTTGGACTTCCAAGCAGTCGATAATCGAATGTGTAAGCTTCGCTTGCACATAAGATTAGCCAACCTGTCAATTGTTTGTGTACATGCGCCTACTGATGTAAGCCAACCCCAAGATAAAGACTCATTTTTCAATAATTTGGATAATCTGATGAGCTGTATACCTGAGCACGATATCCGATTGGTGATTGGTGACTTTAATGCTAGAGCTGGCAGAAATTAGGTCGACTTATGCGATAATATAGGTCCGCACTTCCGACATGAAACTGCGACCGAAAATGGGGAAAGAATGATGTACTTTGCGATCGCACATGATCTCAAAGTGGCAAGTACATTCTTTCCCCATAAAAACATCTATTTGGAAACATGGACACATCCACGTAAAATATCCTGAAGCCATCGTAGCCGACAGCGACCTCTTCGCCTACTGAAAGACGCGGCTCTCCCTTCAAGGATCGCTGTATCATTCGGTTCGGATCAGCACGCAGAACGTGATCGAGCCAGCGTACTCGCTGTCCTTTGATTTCATGCACGATATCAGGAATTTGCATTAAATTCCTGATCTCGTGATTGAAAAGAACTCGGTAAGTGCCATCGACGTCGCGTTTTGGGCCATATATCACACGCATGATTCTTCTCTCGAATGTTAGAAGCCATCTTTCGTACTCATCCGTCAAGGTCCAATTCTCACATCCATACATGACAACGGGTCTGATCAACACTCTGTACAGTTTCAGCTTATCCGCATTTGCAAGATATTTTGATTTCAACAGTGGACGTAGAGGATATCCTCTCCCACACTATTATCGTGAGTAATGAGAGATCCAAGATACTTGAATAACATCACTCCTTCAAACGTGTGGTTTCCACCACTGAAATCAATTGCGTCTTGGTCTCGAAAATCAGAGATCAGATATTTGGTTTTGGAATCATTGATTTTGAGACCAACGGAAGCTGAAAACTGTTTCAGTGGATCAAGTATCTCTTTCACTCCGCTGCCATTTAATCCAATCACACAGATATCATCTGCATAAGCAAGAAGTTGATTGGATTGTCGGAATAAGATATTGTCCTGAGATGTTTTACTTTTACGAAGGATGTATTCCAACATGAGATTAAAAAGCATCGGGGACAGCGCATCTCCTTGTCGAACACCAGAAGTAATTGCAAAAGTTATCGATAGCCTGTTCTCAATTTTAACACAGGATTGTGACTGCGTTACTTTCATTTTACACATATGGTCATATTTTTTTGGTATTCTTAAATATTCAAGCGCATACCATAGCCTCTCTCGATTGATCGAGTCATAGGCTTGCTTGAAATCTAGGAATACCTAGTGTACATCGCGAGATGTTTCGTAGTACCTGGAAAGAATCATCCGTAGCGAAAAAACTTGATCAGTGACTGACCGATTTGGACGGAATCCTGTAGAGCTTCGCCCGTACAGTTTAAATAGTTCATGAAATACTGGCCGTGACAGTGCTAACTTATTTGAGCTGAATGGGAAATAATTAATAAAACTGGTCTGTTGTTTCGTACCAGTTGATTTTGGTGTATAGGGCGACATACCTTAACCTATACCAATATTATTTTTGTTGTCTGTACACAAAAAAAAAATTTGGTTGAATTTCATGATCAGTTTGCGGTAGACAGTGAATTGATTTGTGCGACCAAAAGAGAAACGGTCGTAGTGGATAATATTAAGTATATTCTAAGAATACTTAAATTATTTCAATATACTTAGATCATCATATCCAAAATTTTGGTCGTGAAATTCTACCAAAAGAAATTGGCTTGATTTCTAGTTCATTTAAAACACACTGTTTTTAGTTTGGATTGATTTTACCTAAAAGGTTAGTTTAAGACAACTCATGAATAGTGGTTGATCTTACAACTTCATCGTTTTTTTATGTAATAGAAAGCGAGATAAATAAGCTGTGCCACGTAGGATCCAACAAAGGCAATACTTGGGAGTGGTTGTTTTAGACGAGCATATCGCCATTGTGAACTACATAAAACCAGCTTGGTTGAGTGAATCCCGTTTTATAAAAGACGCCACACCGTTAATCGGTTGTGGCGCCAATTTCATCGGAGTGATATAAGATCTATCTACAGTTGTTGCAATAGAGTTTTCTTTTTGCAATACTGCAATTAGTAGTAGATAATATTTAATATATAATATATTTGATAATGTTTTCTTAGTTACATTAACAATTAAATAATTCTAATTTAAAAAAATAAAAAAAAAGTGTTAGATTAAGTATTCACTGGTCGTGAAGATTATTTCGGTGTTCGAAATATTTACACTTCCTTATATATATATATTTAAATAACCTTAGTTTTAGCGGTATCAAGCCAGCGCGATAATAAGGAAGACGCTGCAAGGCGTTACAGTGGACGCCAAACCGAAACCGTAAGTCATTTTGTTTTTATATATTTATTATGAATAATTTAAAGGATCTATTTAAAATATATATAATGAGTGAATTTTAACGACCAGTTAAATTACTTAATAATTGCTTTGTTTTAATACTACCATATGTTACTATACCCATTGAATTAAATTATTTTATTTAAATTTAACATAAATACAATGAATTAAAAATACTTAAGTTTATTAATCCGAATTTATATGCATAAAAAAATTGTTCTGTATGACATTTAATAATAATAATAGTTATGATTTAATAATAAACGATCGAATATGGAATAATCCTTTTTTTGAATATACAAGAGTGTGGTAAGAGAAAGACGCGATCTGAATGACGGCTCATTTAACGTTGGAAGTGAATTATTTTTTTGTTATTACAATAGACAGCTGATCATTCGAACCCACCCGTAGGCGAGCCAACCCGTAACCTAATGAGCCAAAAGATCAGTACTGGTAAGAATAATTCACCACAATCCTCCTTGGTAGTCACCGACAATTTCCTCCGCTAGAGGAGTAATTCTTCCCAAGACAATGTATGACAGTAACTTGTATGCTGTGTAAAGGAGAGCTATACCGCGATAGTTCTCGCATTTCATGCGATCACCCTTTTTGAATATTGAGCATAACGCGGCCACTTTCCATTCGTCAAGCATAGCTTCATTTCGCCATACCAATTGAATAAGGTCGAAAAGACAGTTCCACAAAGTTAGCCCTCCGAATATCAAGAGCTTGTTGCGGTCTCTCGATAGGAAAAAATTAGAAGATACAAATAACCATATACTGTCGTTATTTCATGATTCGCTGTAAACCCGCCTTCAATTATTTGGTTGATGTATGTGAAGTTAGCCCGAAAAGTAGCCCGAAAAAAATGTGTCCTTGCTAAAACTTTAATATTTTCGGACCAGCCCGTAAAATTTGTAAAAACTGCATTATCTCTAAATTCTCATCCCGTAATAATTTTTACATCTGTATAAAGCTGTTTGATTTTATATGTCAAACTAAATTTACAACGAAAATTAAATAATATAATAAAACATAATAAATAAACATTTTGTTTATTCGACATGCAATTTCTCAATAATATATATAATAATAATAATAATTTAAACGAAATCATAAATGATCGTTGAACATATGGTATATACAAAATACATGTTTACGTGGTCGTCCTCGCAGAAACTTCGAAAAACAACTGCAACTGCTACGAAAAATTGATCAATATCACGAATCTATATAAAAAAGCAGATTACCATACCAGTTGGATAGAAGGTTTATATTAATTAACCCGAGTCAATCTGTAAAAGCCTAACAAGGAAAATGAACTATGAAATAGTTATATATAGCTATATAGCGATATGTTTATAAGAAGATGTGTATATGGGTTATATATAGAAAAAATTGTTATTTATAAAAATTGTTATTTATATAAATATACCACAACGAGGTGAACCTCGGATAAATTGCCTTGTAAAATTGCACTACATGATTACTCTTATATATTAATTATTCCTCCATGGCTTTATAATTAAATAAAGGCGAATGTAAGATAAAAAAAACTAATTTGTGAACTACTCGACAATAATCTAGAAGATGTTTACAAGATACGCAAAGAAATACTTTTTAATATTTACGGAATATTAGTAAATTGTTACAGCAGTATTTTGGATAAAGCCAATCAAGTTTTGAAAAATATGCCCAGAGTTATAGTAAGGCTCAAATGCTAGAAAAGTGAGGCGGTATGCGTGGAAGAGCGGTCACTTGTAATACTGGATATGGACAAAATAAATTTATGAGAATTTAGAGATAATGCAGTTTTTACAAATTTTTCGGGCTGGCCCGAAAATATTTAAGTTTTAGCAAGGACACATTTTTTTCGGGCTTCTTTTCGGGCTAACTTCACTTACATATTTGGTTGATTAGTTCGGATGGGAAATTATTTTTGATAACAGCACGCTGTTATCACTGAGAAAAAAGGAATCGACGATGAAGAAAAAAAAACGAAAACGAAGTGGGAGAAGAAAGGTGGACATGAAGGTGATCGCACCAAAGTAAAAAAATTAATTAAAACAAAAAAATAGAAACAAATAAAACAAAAACTAGAAAAACAAAAAAATTTTTAGCGATACGAATAGAAACGAAAAATTTGATAAGTGTTACGTGAAGTAATTCGACTCACGGATAAAATGTTAAGTGTGCTACTAGTGCTGGGTGTTACAGTTAAATAAAACAAACAAACAAACAAAAAAAATCAAGTACTTAGTAAGGCCAATTGGAATCCATGATAACCGCATGGGTCCATCCTAAGTAGTACATACCAAACTCTGAAATCTATTGGTTTCGTAATACAATAGATCAACTTAATTGGGATAGTGTTGCGTGAACGTAAGGGTCTAAAACCAGGATAAATTTTATTCCGAAAACTATTATCCACAAAGGGAATAACGTGAATCTTGGCAGAGGTATCAATGGTGACGGTGAGAGACAACCCTGACCAGCGACGACTTCAATAAAAAATCTTATACGAATTTATAATAGTAGATGGCATAAGAACCATTGATTAAGTATTTTTGCTTTCAATGGTGTTAATTTAGTTACTGCCATCTATTAGCGGGTACATTTATGGTATCGGTGTTCCAAAAATACATGTGTTATATTTTCTGTTAAAGCCACCATATTTCTTTTTCTTGTTGATTTTTTTTCTTCTCGTTTTAGGTTGGAACGTGGTAAATGGAGCTCCAAGTACTCACGCGCCAATATAGTTACTAATTATATTTATTATTAGTTGTATTATATAAGCATGTATAAATGATCCCGCATAGGTATAGTAATGAATTTTGTTTGAATCAATGTTAAATTATATTCCTAATCTTATATATTTATTTATTTATAAATTAAAAATGGTTCTTATAGATATGAATAGGGTAAAATGCCTAGTAATAAGCCACCCACCCAGTAATGGGCCGATCTCGCCGAAATTAGCCAATAGTTTATCGCGCCAAAAATTGATATTCCTATTGGTACATTATTAAAACTATATTTGTTTTCTTTAGTTATATGTGAACAAAATAAAGTTAATTTTTCAGTCGTGTTAGAAATTCAAATGTGACTAGACGTGTGTTCGAGTGATCAAAAAATTTGGTAAATATTACTGGTTTTCTTAAGAGATTGATTTTTTCTTTCATATTTATAATAAGTTATTATAATTTTACGTGTAAGAATACTTATTTTTCTAATAAAAGAAATAAAAATAAAGTAAATTCAACTAGTAAAATATTAAAATAATAATGCCTAGAATAAATATTCTGGGGCTTATAACTGGCCGAAAATCTTTATATTATTCAATAATGGGCCATGAGGGCTTATAAATGGAGTTAATTATTAAATTTCGTTTTTCAATTATAAGCTCCCAATAAAACACAGCTTAAACATTTTCATTAATTCGATTATTCTAAATCATTATCATCACTTTTATTCATTTGAAGTTTCCAATATTTCCGAAAAATGCCCAAAATTGGTAAAAATTACAACCGTCAAAATATTGAAATGGCACTAACGGACATAAATAATGGCTTGTCAATTCACGCTGCTTCTCGCAAATATAATATTCCTAGATCGACAATACAAAATAGGATTCATAACAGAGCAAAAAAATGCACATTTGGACCATCACCTGTTCTGACTTCTGAGGAAGAAACACATATTGTTGAATGGCTTATTGCGAATCACGCGAAAGGGTTTCCACGCAGAAAGCAGGATGTTCAGAATGCAGTAAAAATATTTTTAGACGCTACCCCTCGGGTTAATCCATTTAAAAATAATCTTCCGGGAAATCATTGGTATGACAGTTTCCTTAAACGCCACCCAAACCTTACAGCTCGAACTCCAGAACCGATAACTGATGCCAGTTCAAAAGTAGCCGAGACAAATATTCGCGGATGGTTCAATCAAATCAAAACTTATATAGCAGACAAAATTTTTTTAAATATTCTTGAAGATCCTTCAAGAATATTCAATGGAGATGAGACGAACTTCTTAATGTGTCCTAAAACTGGGAAAGTAATTGCTCCTAAAGGTAATGTTTGTTAATAAAATAGTAATAGAAAATGGAATTGAATGTTACGACATATTCTTACAGGTTCAAAAAACGTGTATGAAATCGATCGTGGGCAAGCCAAGGAAAATTTGACGGTCATGTTTAGTTTTTCCGCATCTGGTTTTGTAGTACCTCCATTATTGGTGTACCCTTACAAACGCGTGCCAGTTGATGTAATCAACTCAATTCCAGATGGTCTTATGTGGCTGAAGTCTGATTCTGGGTGGATGACTACCGAAGTCTTTTACCAATATATTGAGGATATATTTTATCCGAGCGTTGTGGCACAAAATGTTAAGTTTCCCGTTATTTTATACGTTGATGGTCACAAAACACATCTGACCTATCAGTTGTCTAAGCTGTGTGAGAAATTAAAAATTATCCTAATATGTTTATACCCGAATTCAACAAGAATTTTGCAACCAGCTGACGTATCCATTTTTAAACCATTGAAAACCGGCTGGCAAAAAGCAGTTCTTAATTGGAGAAAAGATAACATCGATCAAAAACTTACAAAAGCTTGCTTCGCGCCAATTTTAAAAACGGTAATCGACAAGTACATCAACAAATTTTCAATTATTAATGGTTTCCGCACCTGTGGTTTATATCCATTCAACCCGGATGCGATAGATTATTCCAAATGTTTAGGAAGAAATTCTTCAAATTTTCAATGTACAGGTAGCGGCAACGACGATGGCAGAGGAAATATAGTTGAAAGCTCAATTAGTTTTGAAATGTTTAAAAATATTGTTGGGCCAGAAAAACTCATGCAGTTTGAAAATCTTCCAGAGAGTCCTGCAGAAGATTTCTTAATACTAGAGCAAATTTATCGGGCGTTCCTTTCAAATACAAGTATAGCTAATGTAAGAATCGGTTGCACCTTATAAAACTATAAAATATTTATACTTTTATTTTGAATTACCTATAGGTGATGGATAACACATTTATCTTCGACGACGATGTTGCTGTTGAAAACGAAAACGACAACATTGAACACCCAAAAATAACCGAGCCTGAAGAAGTTTTTGGTACACTTTCGCAAGAAATCCAAACTATTGAATTCATTGATGAGGTATAAATTATTTGCATTATTTTATTTTTAGTAATTTACATTTTATAATACCTGCTACTTTTTTTACAAAATTTTATAGTTCAGTGGCCCAGAAAATGTAAATTTGTCTGGTATACCAGTGATGTATCTAGATAATCCAAATATTCAAATTCAAACCTTTCTTACTGTCCCTGAAACTCCTGTGCGCAAAGGTGTTAAATATTCTGAACAACGAAGCTTTATTATTTCATCAACACCATATCAGAAAGCGGAAGAAAATAAAATTAATAAGAAACGAATAACAGAAATTGAAAAGGAAAATCGAATCAGAGAAAGACAAGTTAAAAAAGACAAAAAGAATCAAGAAGCGATGCTTAAAGAAAAGCGAAAAATGGAACGAAATGAAAGAAAATTACGTAAAAAGCCTCAACCGAAGAAAAGTGCATCAGTAAAATTAAGGGAAGTTTTTCGAAACATTACGAAAGATGACCATTCAACTAAAGTTCCGGGAACTGGCAATATCGCTAGTGAAAATCACGTTCGTAAATTGAATTTGGATGAGTACGATACGAACGTGACGTGTGGAATGTGCTTTAAATGTGCTGGACACATTACTAATGCCAAATTGGGAGTTGCTTGCAGTATATGCAAGTTTCGGAGATACCACATGGACTGCGCTGAGACAAGTATAACTACTGAGTTTATATGTTCAGCTTGTACACCCAACCAAATTATTTAAGACTGCAAATAGCTACAGCTTAAAGTGCAATTTATAGTAGCTTTTATTGAAATGTGATTTTAATTTAGTTCCTTTTAATGACTAATTTTGTTTTAAATTAGTCATTTCATATATGAATTTACGTACTCTATTTTTGTTGTTTAACTTATAACTTGAATACATAAAAATTATATTTTTTTAAAATAATATGCAAGTTGTATTTCTCATTTTCCTTTCGTGTTCAATTCAGGTAGTTACCATAGGACGAAAGGGGCTTTTTACTAGTAAAATCAAAAGGCCCATTACTGAATAAACACGGCCCATTACTAGAAAAAGTTGGTTTTCTTAATTTATGCCAGTTTATAGATATGTTCTATTAAAATATATATAATATTGAAGTCGTTTTAAGTTCTATAATGTTAGCTGATAAAAAAAAATATAACTTCTGAAAAATTTGAAAACTAGTTAAATTACAATTTGTCTGTAAATAAAATAAATCGCTTAAGGGGGCCTATTATTAGGTGATTTACCCTATGTGGTAATTTTTTCTTTTTCGGAGGGTGATCATGGAGTGAGGTATGTGTGTGTGTGTGTTGGGTAAGTACGGCTGAGTGGTTTTCTTCGATTAGTCGTGGCATAGCGGCAGGTGGAGATCGCGGGATAAATTCTGTGTGCGTGAGTGACCGTATGGTCTAAAGCTCACGTAACAAGCTCTGAATTAATGCAATCAACGCCTGGTGAACGATTTTCCTTTAATCTCTGCATGGCCATTGTGAATGTATCACGCCATCTATCGAGTACCGCATCAACGTTGACACAGAGGTTTTCATCCTGGTCCCGAATGGTAGTTGACCGAGATCTTTAGGCAATTCGGTGATTCCTTTAAAGAAACCACGCGAATTGTGCTCATTGCTGAGTGGTTGTACTCTTAAGACCTTAGCCTTCCACCATTCTCGCTTCTTCTGTCTACAAATGTATTTAGCTGTCCTCCTAGCAAGGACTGCTTTGTTTTTTCTTGCAATTATAAACCGAGTCTGCGCTTCGTTGTGCGCTATGTTTCGTTGTTCAACCGCACGTCGACACTCCACATCAAACCAATCATTTTTGGGCTTAGTTTTCACTTTACCGAGAACGTGCTGGGCAGCATCGACAACCGATGTTTTCAATACTTCCCAGACACTGTTCACATCATCAGATTGGTAACTAGATCATAAAATGCTATTGCTGACAAGATATTGATATTTTCTTTGCGTTTCTTCATTTATCAGACCTTCACAGGAGAATCGCGTTGTATATTCCTCTGTCCTCCCTGACTTGTACGAAAATTTCCATCGTAGCTTTGCAGATAATGGTCACTGCCTACGAATTTGGTTGACGAGCGAGACGATCTCACGTCTTGATCTCACGGACAACCCGAGCCCGGCCTTTAGAAATCAATACATGGTCAATTTGGCTTCGGGATGTTTAACGTGGATGTGTCCATGTTTCCAAATGGATGTTTTTATGGGGAAAAAATGTACTTGCGACTTTGAGATCATGAGCGATCGCAAAGTACATCATTCTTTCCCCATTTTCGGTCGCAGTTTCGTGTCGGGAGTACGGACCTATATTATTGCATAAGTCGTTCTGATTTCTGCCAGCTCTCATTAAAGTCACCAATCATCAATCTGACATCGTGCTCAGGTATACAGCCCATCAGATTATCCAAATTATTGTAAAATGAGTCTTTATTTTGGGGTTGGCTTACATCAGTGGGCGCATGTACACTGATAATTGACAGGTTGGCTAATCTCATGTGCAAGCGAAGCTTACACATTCGATTATCGACTGCCTGAGAGTCCAGTACAGCCTTCTTTACCTGTGGTCCAATGAGAAAGCCAAAGCCAAGATTTCCGAGGTCATCTCCACTGTGTAGCAACGTATAGCCCTGGGACACATGGTCTCCACTTTTAGGCCATCGAGTTTCTTGGAGCGCTACGAGTTCCAACCGATACTGTTTCATACATGTGATTAGGTCGTCAAACGCGCCAGGTTTTCTTAATGACTGCACGTTCCACGTGCCGACTTGCATTCTCGTATCCGGGTACTTAAGCGAGGGGTCATTATTTTTTTGGTGGTATCCGATTTTTGTTTTTGGTTGTTGACATTTTTAACAATTTTGAATTTTGCTGATGCGGGTCGTCAGCCCAGCGATCCAACCAGATTTAGCCGCCTCCTACGACAAGCTCTGGATACTGTGGTGGTACTCTATGGATCTCATGTTTCATTTGTAATATTTACGAAACACGAATGCCGGGCTGAATTTTAATTAAAAATGTATTACAAATTCTGTTTTTATTTTAGATTGCACTTTCGAAAAATTTCCAAACATGACGCCATCACAATCTAATATGAACGTAAGAAATTTCTTTTATTATATTAAACACAGGGAAAGATAATTAAAAAAAACCCTCGCATATGTTCATTTAAATGCAAGAAATTATCATTCTTGCATTTAAATGAACGTATAATACGAGTATTTTAACTAACTCTGATTTCCAATGCGATTAAATTATGAAAATACTTAATATTTTATTATTTATAATAAAATATAATTATAATTATTTTTAATGTTTTTTCAATCGACTGTGATTTATAAAATCATTTTTATTATAAACATTTTAGTTTAATGTTGATTAAGGATAATGAATTTTATAAAATGAAATCAAGTGTAATTTTGCAATACAAGTAACCCTTATCAATGTAAATATTTTAGTATTGTTTAGTGTTAATTTAAAATTAATATGAATTGAATTCATTTTATTTTTATTCAAGAAATGTTTAATTCTAGCATATTAAGCTATATTACTATTAAGTTATATTAATTTTATTACAATTAAGTTATATTAAAATTAATAAATATTTTGATATTTATGTAGAAACAATACACCATAAATATTTGTAGTTTTATTTGATATATTTAATTTAACCGCCAAAATTCGAATTTGACGTTTCACATATACATGCACAAAAATATTCCCGCCAATTTTATTTTTGCCATTTGCACACACATACATAAGCACAATTTTACTATATTGAGTTTCGTCAGATTCGACTTATCGCGACACATTTCATACGAAAACTTTTTCTAAGTCGAAGCAAAACTAAGTCAAAGTTTAAACTTAATATAAGTTTTTACATATATACATAACGAACAAGTCTAATTTTGTTATACTTGGGTATGAACTGAAAAAGAGCAATTCGGTATTTTTGAGTATCGGTGTTTTGAATATATAAGTAAGTGCTGTAACGGAATGAAACTTTTCTTGGTTGCGGTCAGTTTGCATTCCTCTACAGATTCTCTCAATAGCCCTTAAAATAGTGACTGCAGCACGTTTGCAGGCTAGTGTGAAGTCGGTTGGGCGTAGTTCTTGTCACTGGCTAAGGAGAGCTAGATGTGCTGCTAGTGCATACCTATAGAAACGGGTGCAACGAATTGTGAAGAACATGGATTAAAAAATAAAAGGAATAAGTAAGATTACTTTGAATTTGGGGATTATTTTAAATACATCGAATTATAGATACAATGAAGCGAGAGAAAAAAAAGGAAAAGTCACAAACTGTACTGAATTGGTCCTGATGGGTGACCATGTGCTCGCCTCTCTTCCCGCTGGCACCACCGCACACGGGTATTTTCGCTAGCCCATTACGAGTATCCAGTTAAGGACTATTCATCCCTATAAACAACTACTAAATAACTAACTCTTGGGCAGAGGACATGATAGGTAGAAAAACAAAAAAAACACACAAAATAAATCCACTCTCAAATAATTAACACGAAACTTTAAGTGACTATTAATAATTATTAGTATAAGTAGCGTATGACACAATGATTTGATACAGGCATATGAAAAAATATGTAGGCCTTAGTAATTATATAGTTTAAAGTTAAATAAATAATATAATAAATAGATAAAGATATATATAACTTACAAACATTCTTACATTAAGATTATACCGGGATCCGCGGTTCCTACAGTAAATTATTATATTGAGTTAAGATGTGCCTATATGACGAGCCACTTTAAATAATAACACTTTTATTTGTTGTATATAATGTTTTGTTTCTTTATTATATTAATATGATTTTTGTCACATTATTATATACACTTTTATATCACTATTATTATTATTATTATATTTATTTATTTTACTTTATTCTGTTTAATTACTTTTATTTATTCTTATTATTTTATTTTATTTTATTCCCGTGGTTCTTGTGTGTGATGATGTGTTGTTCGTGACTCGTTTTTGTAATCTGTGTGATTTCGTGACTAAGCAAATTTTCCCAAATATTTTACACCTTAGTACTAAAATAGTACTAGATTGAGTGTGTGTGTTCTTTTTTTGTGGGGTACTACTCGGAGTAGGATTACTCGGAGTAGGTCGCCACAGTACCCCCCTGCAAGTAAATTCCCCCCGGATTAAGAAGGAAAGGAATATAGAAGGATATTAGGGATAGGTTATTATAGTTGGAAACGGACTGATTTCTTCGCTTTTGTTTGGTTAATTTTATCTGCTAAGCTGAGAATACCATATGCCGGCTTTAATCTGTCAATGGAAACATTAACATTTCGACCGTTTTGATCTAAAATGAAATGCTTCCTGAAACGACGAATGACTTTATACGGTCCTTCGTAAGGTGATGATAGGCCGGTTCGTACTCTATCGATACGAACAAAAACATACTCGCAACTTTCTAATGTTTTGGGAACAAAAACGGGAGTGGAAGTTGACTTGCGAGTGTCAACTGGAATTAATTTGCGCATGTTGTCGCGAAATTTGTTTACGAAGTCTGTTGGATCGGGATTTGAATCCTGTGAACTGGTCACGAAAAATTCTCCTGGAAGCTTGAGGACTTGTCCATATACTAGTTCTGCTGGGGAGCATTTCAGTTCATCTTTGACTGCTGCTCGTATTCCCAACAAGATAATGGGTAGCTCAGTGCTCCAATGGATAACATTTCCACGAGCTTTAAGCGATGCTTTTAGTTGTCTGTGAAAACGTTCGACCATACCATTTGCCTGTGGATGGTAGGCAGTGGTACGAATTTTGTGAGCGCCTAGTAAACGCGTGAGTTCAGAGAAGAGTTTTGACTCAAATGGGCTGCCTTGATCAGTTGTAATTTCAAGGGGTATTCCAAACCTTGATACGTATTGCTCAACAAAAGTCTTAGCAATAGTGGCAGCGGTACTATCTCGAATCGGATATGCCTCCGGCCAACGAGTGAATCGATCTACGATGGTAAGTATGTAAACGAAACCTTCGGATGGTGGGAGCGGTCCCACTACATCCATGTGTATGTGCTCGAATCTCGACGATGGAAGATCGAAATGCCCTGGTTGTGTTTTGGTGTGCCTTTGCACTTTACTAGTTTGGCATCCGATGCAACCACGTACCCAATTTGTAACGTCAGCGTTCATGTTCGGCCAAAAATACCTACTTGATATTAATTTACGTGTAGCGCGCATGCTTGGATGAGATAGACTATGTAGTGCGCTGAAAACTACTTGTCTCTGTGACAATGGAACGAATGGTCGATGGACTCCTGTTGATGTTTCGCAATATAATTTTATATCGGAAAGGATGGTAAGTTCCAATTTAAATTTAGAACTCGCGGGGCGCGATGAATTTTCGAGAAGTTCTCTCAATTCATCATCAGACTCTTGAGCCTTGGCTAAATCATCAAAATTTAGCCTAGAAGTTTTGTCAATTCTATCAACGTGATCACACGGTCGTGACAAAGTGTCTGCGACCACGTTGTGCTTGCCTGCTATATGTTGCACGTCCGTCGTAAACTGAGCGATATAGTCTAATTGTCGAGTCTGCCGTGGACTCTTATCACTCAGGGAGGTTATTGCCGTGGTAAGAGGCTTTTGATCTGTGTAGATGGTGAATTGCCTACCTTCTACAAAATATCTAAAATGTTTAATTGCTAAATAAATAGCGAGAAGTTCTCTGTCAAAGGCTGAATACTTCATTTCTGCTGTTGATAATTTTTTGGAAAAGAATCCTAAAGGTTGCCAACATCCGTTATTCAATTGTTGCAACACTGCGCCAACGGCAATGTTTGACGCATCTGTGGAGATACTGAATCTGGTGTTGCTCAGAGGATGGGCTAACATGGTTATGTTAGCAAGTGCACTTTTAATTTGGGCGAACGATTGATTACAGTCGTCAGGCCACGTGAACTTTTTGTTGTTCTTTGGCATCTTATTTAGATGTGCCAAGTGTGCATGAATAGGGGACAGCAATCCGGCTAACTTTGGAATGAATCTATGATAATAATTGACCATTCCGACGAATCGCTGAATTTGTTTAATTGATGTTGGAGCAGGAAATTCATTTATGGCTTCAACTCGCCTTGGCGAGGGTAGTATGCCATCTGCAGATATGTGGTGGCTGAGGAACTCTAGAGCGGGTATTCCGAATTCACACTTTGAAATTTGGATGTTTATTCCAAATTCGACTAACCTCTCAAACAACTGTTTGAGATGACGTTTGTGCTCTTCCTCGTTTTTACTTGCCACAAGAATGTCGTCTATATAAACGAATACAAAATCTAGACCTTTGACCACTTCATTCATGAAGCGTTGAAATGTTTGCGCAGCATTCCGAAGACCAAAGGGCATTCTCGTAAATTCGAATAACCCAAATGGTGTGGTAATTGCCGTTTTAGGCACGTCTTCGGGCGCAATGGGTATCAGATGATAAGCTCTTACCATGTCAATTTTCGAAAAAACTTTGCATCCTTCAAGGTGCATCGAAAAATTTTGAATATGTGGAACCGGATATCGATCCGGTTCAGTGACGGCATTTAGGCCTCGATAGTCTCCACATGGTCTCCAATCAGTCCCATTTTTCTTCTGAACCATGTGAAGAGGTGATGATACCGCAGAAGATGACGGTTGGCATATGCCCAATTGAACCATATGCTCAAACTCTGCAAGCGCTGTCCTATGTCTGACAGGGTCCAGACGGCGTGGTCTCGAAAAAGGCAACCGGCCTTTTGTATAAATATGATGGACCACACTGTGTTTTGCTGGACGATTATAATTTGGTTCTTCAGTGAGCGATGGATACATCTTCAAGAGTTCACCATAACCATTTCCGACGGTTGGGAGTGTTGGTGTAGGTGTATTGACCTTAGCAGTCATTGCACTGACAGCTAGACTTGTCGTGGGATCAAGTAATTGTCTTCCACGCAGGTCGACAAGAAGACCATATTTCGCCAAGAAGTCAGCACCAATAATTGGTCTGTCTACTGACGCGATCGTAAATATATGAGGAAATTGTCGCCGTAAACCAACATCTACATTCAATAATTTGGTCCCGTATGTATTAATTATTGAACCGTTGGCGGCGGAAAGTACCAAGCTTGAATTTTTATTAGATGCATTTCCTTGGAAATATTTTACGGGTAAAACGGAAATATCGGCTCCAGTATCTACAAGAAAGAGAGTATTGTTCGTAGCATCTCTGATAAATAGGCGGCGGTTATGACGTATTCGATTGCTCGCCGCACTCGCAATTGGATTTATTGGTTTTTTGAGTCGGGATTGTGTTTTGTAGATACATATTTGTTATTATTTTTGCAAGGTAAGTAACACTTCCAAGCATCATTGCCGAATTTATTGTGGTAATAGCAGAGTCCTTGATTGTCGATGAAACGACGTCTGCTTCCGCTCCGTGGTCTTCCATAAGAATAGCGAGATCGACTTCGCGGTCTTGGTGAGCGGTTGCGTCCTACTGCCATTTTTTCGAATTTTGACTCCATGCTAGCGAGCCTAGCTTCGAGTCTTTCGAACACGGTCTGTTCATTCGGTGCAGTAGGGCGCTGGGAACTAGTCGAGGGTACGCCTTGAACTGACGATACGCTGGGTCCGGTGGCTTCGTAGATCCTATCAGCAATTTCTAAAATTTCATCTATTGGCTTGTCGCCAATTGCTGTTAATGCTATATACAAGCTTTTAGGAAGTCTACGAAGCCAGAAGGTTCGAACAAGGTTCTCGTCGTATGATTCACCCGCCAGGTTCATCATTGACCAATAAGCCTCTGAGGGTTTTCTATCACCCAATTCGACTCCATCGACCAAAATTTCGAGGCGTCGTCCCGCCGATGGAGTATGCCGGTTTGTTAGTGCCCGCTTGATTGTCTCGTATTTTCCTTTGGGTGGAGGGTTCTTTACCAGCTCCAGCACACTGGCACACACTTCTCTTGGAAGGGACCCAATAACGTGGAAAAACTTTGTCGCGTCGGCACTAACGTTTGCAATATTAAATTGCGCTTCAGCTTGCGCGAACCAAACAACTGGATTATCAGTCCAGAATTCAGGAAGTTTAATCCGCGAGGATTCTACCGCAGGGCGACATTTTATGTCCTCCAGAGTACCCGAATTGTTTTGTTCGTTGTCACTCATTATATTTTTTTTTTTAAAATACGAAACCACAGATTTCAAAAACGAATATCAAACCACACTTTCAACAAATTTAAAACGGAATTTAACGTTTGAAATAATAATTTAAATAAATAAATAAGTAAATAAATAAATGTATAAGTAAATAAATGAATAAATAACTGAATAAATAAATGAATAAATAAATAATTAAATAAATAAATAAAAATAAAAAGAAATAAATAAATAAATTAATGAATTAATAAATAAATAAATAATTTAAAAATTTAATTTAAAAATTTAATTTAAAAAATTTAATTTGAATTTAATTTAAAATTTAATTTTAATTTAATTTTAATTTAATTTTAATTTAATTTTAATTTAATTTTAATTTAATTTTAATTTAATTTTAATTTAATTTTAATTTAATTTTAATTTAATTTTAATTTAATTTTAATTTAATTTTAATTTAATTTTAATTTAATTTTAATTTAATTTTAATTTAATTTTAATTTAATTTTAATTTAATTTTAATTTAATTTTAATTTAATTTTAATTTAATTTTAATTTAATTTTAATTTAATTTTAATTTAATTTTAATTTAATTTTAATTTAATTTTAATTTAATTTTAATTTAATTTTAATTTAATTTTAATTTAATTTTAATTTAATTTTAATTTAATTTTAATTTAATTTTAATTTAATTTTAATTTAATTTTAATTTAATTTTAATTTAATTTTAATTTAATTTTAATTTAATTTTAATTTAATTTTAATTTAATTTTAATTTAATTTTAATTTAATTTTAATTTAATTTTAATTTAATTTTAATTTAATTTTAATTTAATTTTAATTTAATTTTAATTTAATTTTAATTTAATTTTAATTTAATTTTAATTTAATTTTAATTTAATTTTAATTTAATTTTAATTTAATTTTAATTTAATTTTAATTTAATTTTAATTTAATTTTAATTTAATTTTAATTTAATTTTAATTTAATTTTAATTTAATTTTAATTTAATTTTAATTTAATTTTAATTTAATTTTAATTTAATTTTAATTTAATTTTAATTTAATTTTAATTTAATTTTAATTTAATTTTAATTTAATTTTAATTTAATTTTAATTTAATTTTAATTTAATTTTAATTTAATTTTAATTTAATTTTAATTTAATTTTAATTTAATTTTAATTTAATTTTAATTTAATTTTAATTTAATTTTAATTTAATTTTAATTTAATTTTAATTTAATTTTAATTTAATTTTAATTTAATTTTAATTTAATTTTAATTTAATTTTAATTTAATTTTAATTTAATTTTAATTTAATTTTAATTTAATTTTAATTTAATTTTAATTTAATTTTAATTTAATTTTAATTTAATTTTAATTTAATTTTAATTTAATTTTAATTTAATTTTAATTTAATTTTAATTTAATTTTAATTTAATTTTAATTTAATTTTAATTTAATTTTAATTTAATTTTAATTTAATTTTAATTTAATTTTAATTTAATTTTAATTTAATTTTAATTTAATTTTAATTTAATTTTAATTTAATTTTAATTTAATTTTAATTTAATTTTAATTTAATTTTAATTTAATTTTAATTTAATTTTAATTTAATTTTAATTTAATTTTAATTTAATTTTAATTTAATTTTAATTTAATTTTAATTTAATTTTAATTTAATTTTAATTTAATTTTAATTTAATTTTAATTTAATTTTAATTTAATTTTAATTTAATTTTAATTTAATTTTAATTTAATTTTAATTTAATTTTAATTTAATTTTAATTTAATTTTAATTTAATTTTAATTTAACAAATAAATAAATAAACATAAAACGAACCGACAGTGATTTTTGTAGAGTATTCGTGCAGCTCGGACCTCGGTTGCTTAAATGTTGCCCAGCCTTGATTTCATTACTTCTTGGATGTATGGATATTAAAGCGGCAATCTTGTTCATTCATTTTCCTCTTTATAAACCGGGTATTTGAAGTACGGTGTAATTACTTTTTTTATAATGTTCTTTATATTATGTACATAGATACAAAAATTTCTTGTTTATATTACTTTTAATTTTTAGAATTTTATACTACACGAGTATATTTGTTACGTGTTTGTATTTTATTATGAAACGTTTAAAACACATCTTTTTTTCACACAAAATTCACACTAATTTCACGGTAATTTTTCTTTTCAACAACGTGTTCTTTTTCGACGGTCACCAATGACGAGCCACTTTAAATAATAACACTTTTATTTGTTGTATATAATGTTTTGTTTCTTTATTATATTAATATGATTTTTGTCACATTATTATATACACTTTTATATCACTATTATTATTATTATTATATTTATTTATTTTACTTTATTCTGCTTAATTACTTTTATTTATTCTTATTATTTTATTTTATTTTATTCCCGTGGTTCTTGTGTGTGATGATGTGTTGTTCGTGACTCGTTTTTGTAATCTGTGTGATTTCGTGACTAAGCAAATTTTCCCAAATATTTTACACCTTAGTACTAAAATAGTACTAGATTGAGTGTGTGTGTTCTTTTTTTGTGGGGTACTACTCGGAGTAGGATTACTCGGAGTAGGTCGCCACAGGTTTAATATACACACCATGGCTATGTAATAAATTTAAATATTTATACTTAAAATTAAATATTAGACATATAAAGAAAAATAATTTATGAGGTATAATTTATATCAGGTAACAAAAATAAACTTAAATCTATAGGACTTATCTTAAGTATAGCTCAGCTAGATGGTGACGATGAACAGTAATGATATACGTATGATATACGGATCCGCGGCTTTAGCATAAGGTGGTTTTTAGAAGCCTAAGCATCCAAACTACCATGTGCCCGTGATAAGCATCCAACTTGTGTAACGACCTTGGGTGGTATGAATTGGAGATGAGTGAGGCTCATTCCTTAAGAATACCAATCGTTACGAAATTTTAATTTTTCATATAGCCAGAGCTTCGGAGTGGTCGTAATATGCCGGCTAAGGCTCGCGGATTGGGGTGGGCTGTTCCGAAGATGGCTTAATGCACGCTTGACCACTTAAAGGATTCAATGAAGGGACTTAAGGAAAGAAAATTGGGATGAAATAACATGAACTAACTTACCATCACATATTGTGATCACACTTACCCTCTCATCCTATCTCAACAGCTCTAGTTACTCATCTTGTATATAACAAAATTATCAGAAGCACAGAGAAAAAGAAATATTCAGCAGAAAATACAATAACCAATTTTTTTGGAAGTTTATACAAAATGAACAAGAGATAAATTTTATTAAATAATTCAATTCAAATATAAAAATAAATGAGAAAAAAAATGAACGAGAACTTAATTTAAACTTATCCTACCTAAGAAAATGACGTCATTCCGTTCCTAATTGTAATGGTAAATACTTATATAAAGAAAGCAAGTTAATAAATCTTACTACCTAAATCACAAAACACACTTATATATAGTAATAATATAGAAATAATATAAAAAAAATAGTAATTTTATAAAGAAATAAAAAAATTAACTTAAGTTTGCATATCCGAACTTGTTGATATCCCCGTTAATGTTCATCTCATGGTATATACTGTTATGGTCTTACAGTACATTATTGGCATGCACATATAGTACTTAGATATTGTACATCCAAATTGTTAAGCCAAGCACGTTTATATAGTACAGTGTTTCAGTTTTGTTTTATTCAAAACGTGAACTTTTATTTAAGCGTGTTCAACTTTAACACTGTACATGTGGTCACTTTTATTTAGCGTTGTTTTGGTGTTAATGGATGAGTATATATGCACTACTTAGCACGGTAGAATATACACTACGTGACCACGTTCTTATTATTATTCACAGTTTAATAAATTTAGATATTAAGTTTTTTTTTATCGGTAACATATATATAATTTGTTTGTTAGCCACATATTTTAAACTTAATTTAAACTTAACTTAACTTATATTGTACTTTTAACTTAAACAAAAAGTAATAAATCGAATCCATATAAACTTTACACTAAATGTAAGTCTTCACTCATTTTTTTTATACTTAAGAGACACTATTTGACTCTATACAATTTATTTGTTTTTTCTGTTTATTTATTTTTCTCCTGACTACGGTATCCTCAAGAATCATCTACCTTTCTGAGCCAAAAACCAAAAACACCATCATCATTCCAAAATTATTTCATACGGCCTAGTCTATTAAAATTACCCTATACCGGTTTTTTTTTCCGCGATTTCCAATTTTATTTCAGGAGAGTTAAACCAACTTAACTTGAAGCGCTCGACGTTTATAAACGATGGTCGACGTTTCACTTGTAGTAGTAAAAAAAAATGTCGCGGAAACGCCGGAAACGCGATATATTTACTTTGCGTTTTGTTGTTATGTATTTATTTTGGCTGTACTCGGCTCTATAGTACACAACAAAAAGATAAGAATTCTAGTTACTAGAATTCTAGTTACTAGTCCTACTAGTTAAATTCGAACAAATAAAAAAAGTAATATAAATGCTTAAGTTGTACCTTTTCCACGACTCCGAAATATCCAAAACTCCCATGGGGTTTGAAGTACGGTGTAGTACCATTCAATAAGTAATATTACTTAGTCTTTTTCGATACAATAAGCAATTTTTACATTACGGGCATCAAAGATGGCGGTTCAATTGAACACTGCACTTTGATGAACGACACGAATTGACTGTTCAGTTTTATTTATATGTCTACCACCACATGATTGTGGGTGGGGAAATCGCAAAACAAATAGAAAAAAAATCGTCTTCATCACTATCTTTCTCATTACACTTCACTCGTAATTACTATACCAATTAGTATTTTACCTGTACCAATTAACAACACCACGGCAAGCGTAAATATGGAGGCAGTTGTATTTCGCTAACATTATCTTTGGGAAAGGATTTTTTTTTGTTTCTAACCAAATTTCTCGATAAAAATTGTTGCTGCCTGGAACATTTCCGACGTTTCAGTTCTTTTTAACTATATGAATTTTTATCTTAGTACCATTTTTGTTTAATATTGAAAAATATGAAATAATTCGATATTTCTTATAGAACTAATATTCAATATATTTTAAATTAATATTTAAATGAAAATGATAATATTTCTTGTTTTATTTGTTTGAAAAATGAAAATTAGAAAATAATGTTATTTTTTAAAAATATTTCAAACGCAATTTTTATTGGTATTCATTTTCTCTTCTATTTTATCTAGATTTATCACTTTGAACATGTTGTTTAATTAAAACCGACACTAAAATATCGGTGATATTGCTTGAAGCATTTACAACACAAATCGCATTGTGGAGAGAAAAACTTTCTTTAAACCAAAGAACATTTTTAGAAACCGAAGTTGGCAGTTGGACTTGATTTGTTATATTATTTATATACATATGTAGGTTTTCATTTTAATTTTTTTGTAAATAACATAACAAGCTTTTCCAGCTAATGCAACTATAGCTTTGTAAAACAAAAAAAGCTCAATACAATACCCTCATTAGAAACAAAATATTGCGCAAGTGGCGCAGTGGTTGAAGCTGTGGCAGTTGGAGCGGGAGGTACCGGGTTCGAATTCCGATAGGAGCTGGATGGTAAAGGGATTTTCACCATACGATTACGATCGGTGATGTAAATGAACACATCTGTGACCCTCTGTTGGAGTGCAGAATTCATGGGCCAACCCATCTTCCATGTTTGTACTATAGGCTGGCATGGATCTATGCAATGTGCAGATGGTTCTACGTAAATTGGACCTATAGCCGTACGTCCTCGATTCGCCTGTAATGGCGTAAATAAGAGAACCGATAAGATATAAACGCTATACAAACTGTTTAAATACTGCACATTTAATTTTATCAATTAAAACTTATAGCATAACAATTTTAATTTATTCTCTATTTTATAATTTTGAACTACAAATTTTCGATGTATGTGAAGTTGACCCAAATTCTATCCCAAAAAAATGATATGGCAGCACTTAAAACATATTTTCATTCATATTTCAGTGTCAGCCCAAAATTAGCTATAATATATTCAAAATATATGGAGTCATCCCAAAAAATTTGTGTATCATGACATAATTTCCAATATCAAACCAAAAAAATCTATATGACACAAAAACTATCACGAAAGCTACTCTCAGCCCAGAAAAAATATATCACTCATCTAAGTGGAATGATAAACTTTCATATAATTTAAATTAAATATAATAAATAAATCAATTAATATTTTTTAATTTTGTGATAGAAATCTCCAAAAAGACAATCAAAGTTCATGTTATCATGATAACAATCTCATAGTTTGTATTTGATTCAGATTGTGTCCTCGAAAAATACTCATTTCTTAGATATACAAAATTCACTATTTTGCATATATCTCAAAAGTTAGGGTGTTGATCACGATTCTAGTTAGATTTTTCATTAGCTCAAACCTTTATCTGTACCAATGCAAAATATTAAGAAAATGTGATGGGGATCTCATTGTCTGTATGGCATTCAGATTGTGTCTTCCAAAAATACTCATTTCTTAGTTATACAAAACTCACTATTTTGTATATATCTCAAAAGTTAGGGTGTTGATCACGATTCTAGTTATGATTTTTCATTAGTTCTAGCTTTGTTCTATATCATTGCCAAATATTAAGAAAATGTGATTGGGATCTCATAGTCTGTATGGCATTCAGATTGTGTCTTCGAAAAATATTCATTTCTTACATCTATTCACTATTTTGCATATATCTCAAAAAATAGGGTGTTGATCCTTTTCTTTGGGGGAAGAACTTTTCGCTCGAAGCACAAGGTCGGTGTTATGTAGTCTAGATTTGCCAGTTCCTTCCTTAGTGATCTACTTATCGTCGAGTTTTCTGTTTGAAGACATTTTCACTGAGATATGGCTGATATTCGAGTGGCCATTATCGCCGCCATCTGCTGACCGTAAATATCGATGGGGTGAAGGTGAAATATAACTTCCAAGGTTGGTTTTGAACTCAGCGCCCCACTTCATGCAGGTCGTCTTTTGTCCCTTCTCCATTCCCTTTTTGAACGTTACTTTATTAAGAGCTGGCCACCATACGCTCACTCCATACATAAGTACAGGTCTTACTACGGAAGTGAATAGCTGGTGTACCAGCTTCGACTTCAGGCTCTGTTCCTTTCCAATGATGTTCCTGCACGAGTACAGTGCTATATTAGCCATTTTTACTCTCTCCAATATGTTTAACTTTCAACAAAGCTTACTGTCCAAGACTACGCAGAGAAATCTTTTCTGTCAGTGAAAGCCGCCCATTTAAGAGAGGTGGATGTACACCCGGGATTTTATATTTTCTAGTAAATAGTACCAGTTCCCTTTTAGACGAGCTAATCTCCAGCCCACATTGAATGACCCACCTCATAATTTCTGATAAATATAATTTGGATTTCTAGTTGGATTTCTGATAAATATAATTTGCTTTTTTACCAAAATCAAGAAAAAATTCTGTGTTTTTATATATATAGAAATTAATTCTTCATTCTGAAAGCGATTTTTTATGATTTATTTATGTATTTTTCGAAGACACAATCTGAATGCCATACAGACTATGAGATCCCCATCACATTTTCTTAATATTTTGCACAAGTATAGATAAAGGTTTGAGCTAATGAAATATCACAACTAGAATCGTGATCAACACCCTAACTTTTGAGATATATGCAAAATAGTGAATTTTGTATATGTAAGAAATGAGTATTTTTTTCGAAGACATAATTTGAATTAAATACTGACTATGAGATTGTTATCATTAGAACTTGAATTATAATATCTGTTTTACGCTTAGTTTCACATAAATATGTGACAGGGTATTATTCCACTTAGATCCTGTTTGACCTTAACTTTGTTATTACAAATTTTTGCCTAGTACAAATCTGTTAAAAAAAATCATTTTTTAATAGTTTACATAATTTATTTTTGGTTTGTATTTATTGCATTTTCTATCATGATGTGTCATGTATGTCAAAACAAATATAACAGTATTACCGGCATTAAAAATCACATTTTTTTGGTATGCAATTTTGGGCTAACTTCACAAAGGTAAATTTTCGGTACTTTTTGTCCGGTTTACTTTAACCTTTTCGAAAATGAACCGAATCCGTAAGTCGTATGGAATTTATCGAAATCAGGAGTTGTTTAATAATATTTCTTTATGAAATTAATACTATTTGAATAAATTAATTTTTTGATCCAAACTATAATTAATTTATATAGTTGGTGAGAATGCACCCCTTGGTTTTCTTTTTTGGGGTGCTTACCTCTGTATTCTTTTTATTGCGTCTTTTTCGATTTTGAATTTCAAGTTTTGAATGTTTTTGTGCATCGAGCGATTATTGAACAAATTTGGTGAGTCTTGTGTTTTAAGTTTTTGAGCAATTTTTATATTTACAATTTAATTTACTTTAAGTGTCCTTATTTACTTTTAATATTATTATAGTGTAATTTTTAAGTATACTTTTAAGACTATTGTAATATAGTTTTTAAGTTTACTTTAAGCCTATTATAGAAGTTTTTTAAGTTAAGTGTAAGTTTACTTTATAGTAGTTAGTCGTTTAGTTAAACTATTTTAGTGAATTCTAAATTACTACGCCGTTTCGTTTTTGGCGAAACATGCCACCAACAAGGCGAATTGAAGCTTGGCTTCATTTTACGGCCATTGACGATAAAAAAGCACAATGCGATCTGTGTAAGTCAGTTTTCGTACTAATGTGGGGGTACTACTCGACATCCAACCCTTCTTCAAAAAGTTGCAAGAACAACGACTCGAGACTTGAAAATGCTACTACAGTAGCAGAAGTGCCTACTTCAAATTTGCAACAAAATCCAGCACCATCATGTTTAACGGCAGTCGTAACTAATGTTACTGAAAATTTACAATAAATAACACTTTCGAGATATGTGACACGACCAGCCTCAGTTTCTCGGCAAAAAATGCTAAATAATGAACTTGTAAAGTTTATTATAAACGATTTTTAGCCATTTTCAATAGTGGAGGATCAAGGCTTTCGGAACTATTGCAAAGCACTTGCTCCTACAAACGAACTGCCTACAAACTGTTGAACTATGAAGCGTGTTTAAAATATGTCATAAACTTTATAAACCAGTCTGCTAGTGTTGCCCTAACAACGGATACGTGGACGTCGATTAATACTCGGAACTACATGGCAATAACAGCGCACTAAATAGCAGACGAGTGGAAAATGGGTAGTGTTTTTTTAGATTGCATCGATGTATCAGCTTCCAGACATACTGCAGAGTTTTTAGAAGAATCGCTACTTAATTCCATTCATGCCTACCATTTAGAAAGTAAAATAAGTGCTGTTGAAACTGACAACGCTGCAAACATATCAGCTGCAATTGGGTTCTCTAAATTTAATAGTTCAAGAGGGTGTAAAAGAAATTATATTAATACATAAAAAAGTTAAATCAATTGTTGAGTATTTTCATCGAAGCACTTTGGCAAATGACAAATTTAAGCAACTACAAATTCAAATGAGTCGAACTCAACATTTCACATGTTTAAAAGGTAGAATTATTATAAATTAAACCTAAAATGTATTTTAAGGTAATTTTTATTTACAGATTTTGTGATTTGAGAGAACCAATTGAAGCGGCGTTAGCCACACTTCATGTGGAACATTTAGATATGCTGAATAATTCGGAAATGGGTGCTTTGCAGGAAATAGCCCAAATATTAAAACCATTCGAAAACCTAACCGTGGAACTAAGTGCTGAGAGTCACATAACGATTACCATACTATTAGTAGTCATGGCAGGCCTTAAGCATTGCTTGGCAAATTTATGTCATCACACCCATGACCTCCGCTTTAGCACGTGCTATCAAGTTAAATACAATAGAAAGATTTCATAATGCAGAAAAAATTACATTCTGCAAATATCAACATATTTGGATCCTCGGTATAAAGGAAATATATTTTTCGAATCTACGCAGCTTTAAGTAAGAGACAGTTACACGGTTGGCAACGGATATAATCCAAAGAGAGATTAATGCACAGCAGCTAAATGTTCCGGAGGAAGTGTCAATGGATGAAACGCCGAATACATTTTGGAGTTTTTTCGACCACCAAAATCCGACCACTCAACTAAATTCACCTACCGCATTGGCTATTATGGAAGTCCGGCAGTATAATGAAGAAGCACTTATACAACGGAAGGAAGATCCATTAAAATGGTGGCAAAGTCGATGCGTCATTTATTCTCGATTAGCCACCATAGCAAAACGAGTACTGGCAGTCCCAGCACCTTCGGTTTCTTCGGAGCGACTATTTTCGAAAACCGGGTTAATCCTTTCGCAAAGGAGAAAAAGACTTAAATCCAAACATTTGCAAAAAATTATATTTTTAAATGTTAATTTTGAATTTTGTGAGTAGATAAATTTTATTTATTATTATATTATACTAACGGTTGAATTTTTTTTTAAGATTTTACCGTGATTTGCTTTTAAAGTAGTAAAATCTAATTTATGGTACTGTTTAAATTTTTAAAATCAATTAGAACTCATTTTAATGATATATAATACTGTGCAAAAAAATCCGGACAGTTCGGATTCCTTTGAAAACGTTAAATATTGGCTAGTGTTTTAACTTTTTTTTAGATTACATTTGGTAATTCACTCGAACTCTAGAAGTATAAATTGTTAAAGTTATGTTAATGGAGAAAGAGTTTTTAGTAGAAAAAAGCGAATAAAGTACTTAAAATGTGTAAACTGAACGACCAAGAAAAAAGTGTTGTTATCGCGTTATGGAAAGAACTGTCCGTTCGTGAATAGGACGGACTATTGGTGATAGGATAGGACGTAGGAAATCATCAATTGCCGATATTATAAAAAAATATAGTGCTAAGGGGAACACAGAGCGGTCTAAAGAGTCTGACAGACCGCGAAAAACCACAACAGTGCAAGATAAATTTCTGGTTTTTCATTCCAAGCACAACCGATTTAAAACTTCACCGAAATTGCAAACCAATCTTGCTACAGCAACAGATATTGAAATTTCCAGTTCAACTGCTCGAAGAAGGTTACTGAACGCAAATCTTGGGGCATGCCACTCGCTGCAGAAACCTTTTCTAAAGATATCTTCAAATTTGTCGGCTTCAACTGGCCAGAGAGCACTAATTAGACCAGGGAGTTTTGGAATAACGTCGTGTTCTGTGGGAGATGGATGGCTAATTGTGCGAAGAAAACCAGGTGAACACCTCAGCGATATCTGCATTCAATAAGAGCCTAATAAAACTGAGGGTGTAATGGTTTGAGGATGTTGAAGTAATGCTGGTGCTGGTCACTTGGCCTTATTCGAAGCAAGGGTAACTGGTAATGTGTACCTGAACATTCTGGAAAGGCGTTGGAAAGCATCAGTTTTGGAGCTATTTAGTGAAACTGAGATCTTCATCTTTCAACAAGACAACGCGCCAGCCCACAGATCAAAACAAATGACTATGCACTTTTTTTTCTTTATTTAAAACTTCTGTATAACTTTCAAGTAAAAAATAATAAACAATTTTGTTACATAATATTTTATTTCTATTTGAAAGTGAAAAAGTACTTGGTTGGTAATTCCATCTACACAATAAAATGACTCCCTTATAGCCCAGATATGAACCCAATTGAAAATATTTGGGCTATTATGAAGCATAAAGCCCGTCAAAGTAATCCAGAAACCATCCAGCAACTGAAGCACCAAATCCAAATTGCGTGGGATGATATTAGCAATGACGTGATTCAAAATTTAATTCTCTTTATGAGCAACAGGTGTACAGCGGTAATTAAGAAAAAATGGCGGTCATACTAAATATTAATTTATAGTTTAGTGGATAATTTATACATTTTATATTTTGAAATATGCCTTGTTACGAAATTAATATATTTATTTTGAATTTTTTTAAATTAATTCGTTTAAAAAAATATGACAATTTTTCTCTATTTTCGCAAATTCGCACAAATTATTTACTAAGATCATGAAATTTAAAACCAAATAATATTTTGAGTAAAAAATGAGTTAAATAATAAGAAAAAAATACTACTTGGTGTTTAAACAGTTGCGTTTCTGAAAAAATTGGTTTAATTAAAAAATGTTAGCTGTCCGGATTTTTTTTGCACAGTACTGTTTCCTGAGTTTAACGTTTGGTCCAAAAATTGATCAGGTTAATATAACATCGTCAAAATACATAGAAGTATCAGGATTTACCGGTTTCAACTTCATTTTAAAATAAGTTTTGATAAGCTGATTAGCTTACATTAGAATGTTTTACATGTTTACACTTTACATTCCGAACATTAATCAAAATAAAATTCAAATATTTTGTTTATATAAATAATGTTTCATTATTTCAAAACCATCCTTCAAATAATTGTAATCAACAGCATCACACATTTTATTTTTATCGTATTACTATAATGCTCAATGGATTATTGAGACAGCATAAATTTGTAAATTAGTATTTTACTATTTTAAACTAACCATCATGTAATGAACAGTAACACATCGATTATATAAACGTTTAAATTGCGGATAACATATAAATTATTACGCTCGACGTGTGCTACGGATTACTCAACCATCAAAACATCATAATATCACTCCCAAGATTTTCCAACGTATTACATCACCTCATGGCATTGTGGTACATCAATGTTTCCCTAAAAAAAATCAACAGTTATCAAATGGTCAATTTATAAAAAAAAAATTTACTTACGATAAGTTGAATCAACCGATTTATGGTACACTGAATAGTGATGGGATTAATTGATACTTTGTAGTATCAATATCAATTGATACTTTTGAGTTGTGAACCTTTTTCTTTTAACCTGATACTTTTAACCAATTGATACTTTTTATGACATAAATTTATCATTCACAAGCTGTTTGACAAAAACATATATATATTGAAAATTTATAGTAAATAATCATTTATTATATTCATATTATTAAATATTCAATCAAAATCGTTCATTAATAATAAAAATTTGATCACGTTTAATTTCGAATCGTTAAGAAATCGACATCAATACCAACACCGAACATTTTAGAATATGTTTTTTTATGTATTTATCTCTTCTATTCGTAAAAATCTGTGTTCATGCATTTCAGTATCAGTATCAAGTTGAGTATCGATATCAAGTATCGAATACCGAGTATCAACTCGAGTATCAGTTTCAGTATTAACTCAAATCGTATCGTTCTCAAATCTCAATATGCATTCGGTTCAGAATATCAGTTCGTTCATGTCAATATCAGTTCACCACAATATCAGTTCACCACAAGAGAAAATATATTTGTACACAAGACAGGAATGTTTTTATATTTCTTTTCTCTCGATTGCAAAATCATTTTAGGTGGGATTGTGAATTGAGCGTCGTATTTTGTCATTACACACTATATTCTTAATCTCTTTCGAGAGAATATAGTAATGTAGATTTATGTATTTTATCTAAATATTATACATACTAAAGCGAAATACAATACGTGTTACGAATTTTGGAGTATATTTGTATTGTTGTTGATCAAACTTAAGTTAGAATAAGAGAATTAAAAAAATTAACGTAAGAGACCGAGAAAATGAATATGTATGAATGCGACCATATTCAGAATAATAAAAAACTTAAAAATTCTTCGTTCAGTTGTATGTGTCACTTAAAAAAGCAACAACAATGCATCTTGTTGACATTGTTCGACGCCATCTCTGTTTGTTTGGTAAAAAAAGTTAAAAAAAATTATTAATAATATATTTATTTTATTAAAATTTATTTTGAATTCTTTTTGCTTTTTGTTGGTCGATAAACTTAAAGTTTAATTTATATTTTTAGAATGGATAGATTTTCGGATACTATTACTGAAAGTGTACGGGCTCATAGCTGCATTTATGACAAGGGGCACATTTAACTTCTTAAGTTTTGCCAACTTTATTTCGTTGTTCATTTTTGATTATATTAAAATTGATTTGATTAAAATTATCTAATTAACCCTTCCTCTAATAAAAATATAGGATTATTAACTTTAATCTAAAAAATTAACTCTACGTTTTAACTACTTAAAAATTATAAAAACACTAACCAAAAAAGCTAACCTAACATAACCTATTAAAACTAAAACTTAATATCAAATATAATAAAACCAAATTTAAACAAAAAAACTATTCCTACGATACTAACTATTTATTTATATGCTATTTAATTAATATTTTTAAGTACTACTTTATCTAAATTAATGTTTTTAAAAAATTCAAAAAATCGCACAAAAATTTTATTACGCTGTCAACTTAGAAATTCTTAAGTAAACTATGGGCGAAATCTCAAAATGAAATAACAAATGGCAGATTTCGTTCAGTTTATTATTTCTGTTAATTCTCTTATTCCAATTATAGTTCCCCCTTAAACCATATTTAATATTTATATATTCTCATTCTCTTGAATGAAAGAATTAAAACGAGAACCGAATTGATACTTTTTACCTGATTCTTTAGAAAGTACTCAATTGATACTTCGAATATTTTGAGTATCAGGTTAAAAGTATTCGGTCCGACTCGGTCCGAACATCACTAATACTGAAGAGAAAATAAATTTGAAATCCTAAATATGATGTAATTAGATAATCTCAAGATATAATAATAAGATTATTATTGATTTGATAGTTTGAGCAAATGACATGCGATTGTCGACTTTCTCTCCTTGCTGTAGTATCTTTTGTACAAGTACAATTAATCTTAAATTAAAATTTAAATTAATTTCACAAACAAAATGTACATATTCTAACAAAACTTTTGACGTTTAACGAAAAACTAAGGTTAATTTGTTTTCTTTATATTAGGTTAGTATATGCGGTTGAACAGTATTTGTTTCTTTCCGACAAATATTGATTTGCATTTAGTGAGAAAAAATCAGATATATAAAATTTACTCAACATACTTAATTCCCATTATACGAATATAAAACGAATGAAATATAAATATACTATGCTACTCTGTTTGGTGAAATATGCATGTGTCTGCATTAAAAATACGATCGAATCGGTGTTTGAAGAAAGGAAAATCGGTGTTAATAGTTTGAGTCTCGGTGTTTTTAGGCAATTCGGTGTTTTTGAGTAGATCGGCATTCTTGAGTATATCGGTGTTTTCGAGTTAATCGGTGTTCTTGAGTTAATCGGTGTTTTTGAGTATCGGTGTTTTTGAATATATGTAGGTGTTTTTGAGTTGTATTTATATTTTAACCATATCCCATTCGTACCACTACTCGTAGCCAAACGAATTCATTTTTTTAAAGGAATTATTAAATATGGGATGAACGAATTTGAGTTTAAAATGTATTGCATATTTTTTAAATAATTATTTCATGATTCTAAAAATCAGCAGATAGAAAGTTAGTAAGTATTTAAGGGTTAAGACTAAAAAGACAAATGTTTTTCATTCTATGCATCATGATTCAATTATCCATAATAGTTTATTTATTTTGCCAATGAAATTTATTGTTAAAAAATAGTTTATGTAAATATGTATCACATTATAATCATATACATAACGTAACTAAGTAATTTTGATTTTTGAATCATCTGAAAATGGTTAGAAAAACAATAATAATAACCAATGATACAGGTACTAATCGGTTAAAAGTATCCGGTTAATGATTTAAAAGTACCGATTAATCGGTATTCAAAAGTATCGATTTTGCCCATCACTACTGTGTTCGATGGATTGTCGTTCATCCCTACGTCATTATGAGTATTAAAGATGAATAAAGAACTGGAAGTAGTGAGCATGTTTGAATTCGGAGGTAAATCAGACATCGAAAAAAAATTTGACGGTACAGTTTCCGTTGAGGAAAATATCACGTTTTTCTGGAGAACCTTAAGCCCCAAAATGAAAATGTTTTTGGAATATGAATTTGATTATAGATTCTGCATACTTGTAAAATTATGTGCTCTCAAAAATAATTAAAATGGGCCTTCCCGTTGTTTGACAACCTTCAACTTCTTTTCGCGTTTCATTTCGATTTTTTTTTTTACTTTTCTGTAGTATGTCGAAGAGAATTTAAATTTTTTTAATGAGCGAAAGTATTTTTCCAGTTAGTTTTTGCTATAACCATAGAGAAAGAAGAATAGAGACGTAATTTCCTTATTAAAAATATGCAAGAAAAAATCAAAGCACATATTTTAAATGCAAAATGTTTGCCAGTTAAAGAGATGGTTATACACTTTTTGAATGCCTCAGTCTATCCTTTGGTTATCCTATTACCAAAATCAACGGAAAGTGGAAACTATTGATTATTTTACAACTCATCGTCTTCTTTTATACATGAGGACGATCTCATCAACGCAAGTGTATTTTTATTTTGGTTTGTTCATGATTATTTAAGTAGTTACAGATTAACAGGAACAAAACACTTTATTTACACTGATCTTGCATTTTTCCCAACACACAGACAAATGATAGAAAGACTACACGTGTGTACAACGAGATAACAAAATATGCAATACTTTATCATCGATTTTCAAACATACGAAGTGTGTTTGTGTGTGTGTATTGTTTATATGCAAGTGAAATGAAGAAATATAAAAGGTTAATGACCATTTGAATCGAAAAACCAAAATTTATGAATTCACGAGATGTTTCGATTTGGCTTGATATGTTCTCAATTAGACACCTTTTTACATATGAATGTGTTATATTTATAAATAGGTATATATATATATATATATATATATATATATATATATATATATATATATATATATATATATATATATATATATATAAATATATATATATATATATATATATATATATATATATATATATATATATATATATATATATATATTGTTTGTGTACATGCGCCCGCTGATGTTAGCCAACCCCAACATAAAGACTCATTTTACAATAATCAGGATAATCTGATGGGCTCTATACCTGAGCACGATGTCAGATTGGTGATCCAAATCAGTGTCCAACTCTCACATCCATACATGACAACTGGTCTGATCAACACTTTGTACAGTTTCAGCTTATCCGCATTTGCAATGTATTTTGATTTCAGCAGTGGACGTAGAGGATTTAAAGCGGCAAGGCGGACCGTGATATCCTCGCCCACACTTATATCGTGAGTGATGAGAGATCCAAGATACTTGAATCTCATCACTCCAGAGATCATATATTTGGTTTTGGACTCATTGATTTTGAGCACAGCATATGTCCGGCTAGGACTCACGGCGATAGGGAGGTTCAAAACCATAACTTAAACATCAACTTTTAAGTGATGTACTTATAATATCATCATATCCAGAATCTAGACATCACTTCACAAATAAATTCTAAATTATTTCATCTTAATTAAATTATCTAAACACAAAAAAAAACAATCCAAATAGAATAACAGATTTATACTTAAGATTATTGATGATAAGTTAGTATCGGCCTGTATTAGAGTTGATATTTTTCCTTACACGTAGTATCCACCGTTACGAATGAATCCCGTAGACTGGACAAACTGCTGACTATAATAGTATTTGATGATCTAATATTTACAGTAAAGTATTATTGATGCAGCATTTGAAGAAGTTGATGAATGTTCCGTACAGTATAGAAGACACTAGAACAAACGTAATCATATGGTATTTATTTATTTTCTTGTCGATTTAAGAGGTAAACTTTAACTACAATATGATATTTATTGCACCAAAAACATTAACACAAAACTTGTGAATTCAATTTTATATAAGGTACTTTCGAATGGCATGAATTAACTGAATTAGAATTGAGTTACTATTTAGATAATTCAGTTGCTATTTAAATAATTGAGCTACTGAAGTGAATTGGGTGTTCGATTGGCACCATTCACTTCAGATAAATGTCAAACGAAAATCATTTTCAAACGAAAAAAAAATTTATTTTTTATTAATTATAGTTCGAATTGAAATAAAATTTAATGAAAACCAATTATTTATTTGTTTATTATATTTATTTATTTATTTTGTTTTATAATAAAAATAGAATTTTACATTTTTCCAAAAAACCTTGATCGTTGTCGCAACGCAATATTACTAATTAGTCTTTATATTATAATATTTTATTATCGGTTTTTACAGGCCATTATTGGCCCGTACCATGTCAACAATCTGACTCCATCGGTTTCGATCACGAGCCAGCTCTTCAAACCGTTGTAGGCAGTTTGAAGATGCCAGATCGTTCTCTACACCGTGGAGCCATCGTCGCCGACAGCGACCTCTTCGCCTACCGAAAGACGGTTCTCCCTTTAAAGATCGCTGTATCATTCGGTTCGAATCAGCACGCAGAACGTGTCCAAGCCAGCGTACTCGCTGTTCTTTAATTTCATGCACGATATCAGGAATTTGCATTAAATTCCTGATCTTCTATAATATTAGTTTTAATAAATTACGGCGAAAATATGTATTTTTTTAATAAAATTACTTATCTGATTCCGATTTTTTTTAAGGAAAACAACAATTGAAACCATTTTTAAATAAAATAAAATAAATGCCAAAAATTAAAACAAAAATAAAATACTGAATAAACTACACGAGCAAAATTCACATTCAGATAACTCAGTTGCTCAATATTTAACTGAAGTGAAGAGGTGCGAATCGAACACTCAATTCACTTCAGTTGACTCAGTTAATTCAGCTAATTCTATTAATTCATGTCAATCGAAAGGGCCTATATTTTATTGTTCATATAAACTTCCAATTTTATTATACCATTATATTACTTACAATTATCAATATTATAATTATTATAAATGATATTAATTCGGTAATAAATCGGTAATAATATATATATATATATATATATATATATATATATATATATATATATATATATATATATATATATATATATATATATATATATATATATAAATATATATATATATATATATATATATATATATATATATATATATATATATATATATATATATATATATATATATATATATATATATATATATATATATATATATATATTTATATATATATATATATATATATATATATATATATATATATATATATATATATATATATATATATATATATATATATATATATATATTTATATATATATATATATATATATATATATATATATATATATATATATATATATATATATATATATATATATATATATATATATATATATATATATATTCATTCTAATACCGAACGCCGATGGTTAAACATCGATTCTTTTTTACCTTTGTCGTTCGCTTTAATTTAATCAAGTATTTCATACTTGTTGTGCTTGTGAGCAATTTTTAATAAATTCACAGTTAGGTGTATTTATACGTTTTTATTTAATTCGTTGTAATACATAGTGCGGTACGTGAATTTTGTATTATAGTTTCTAGCTTTCAAGTTTTGTTTTAAAGGCCAGTTTTTGAGTTTGATAGTTATATTATGTGTGAGTGGGAATAATTTTTGTGCGAGTTTTTGTTGATCTTTTGTGCTAGCAGCTTTCCGTTCCGTGAAACCATTTTTTTTTCTACATGTGAAGCATTTTGTTCATTTATTTATTTGCGTAACCTCGTGCGTGTTCTGTGTTACTTTATATATATATATACATATGTGCATCTTTATAACATATATATTTATATTCATACTGTGTTCACCGTGTTTTCGGGAATTTGGTGTTACATATAATAGTGGCCAACTGTGTTACATGTGTTTAGTGCAGTGTGTTACTGTGCATACTTGTGTGTATTACAGTTAATAATTACAGTTAATACTTGTGAGTCTGCTGTTACAGGATTAACAGTACTACCGGCTTAGCTAAGTTTACCGTTTTTTTTTCTTTATCTTTTTTTTTATTATTTTAGATATTTTTTCTACTTTTGGTTTCTTTTACTTTATTTTTATTTTATTTTATTTATTTTTTTTTAGCTCGCACAGGTTTTTTTTTGCTTTCTCGTCACAATAATATAACTGTCTTCCTAATTTTTTTTTGTTTATTACGCCCTTTTTTTTTTTTTTTTATATATATATTTAAATTGCTCTTCCAATATTGGTTTTGATCAATAATATTACCAATATGTTACTTTTTCAGGTTACAAGCTAGTGTAAGAATTTTTTTTTAACAACAACTTCTGCATTAGTGTACTATTTTCACTAGATCTCCATTCGCTCTTTCTATATGGGTTCTAGATCTCAGTCGGGCGTCGAGCTAGACGATCACGATACTATCAGTATCGGTGGTCTCAGCTCAGATGTCCAACCTGACATCGAACGTAACCTACTAAATGATAGCGAGGGGTCTACAGGTGAACCCTTTCATCCAATTAGGAAAACTAGGAGGGCTGGTAAACGCAATCGCCAGCGCCTTCAGAAGAGACTTTCTGGACTTGCGCTTGGCGCCATTCCAGAAGAGTCTAATCTACCTTCTTCGTCGACTCCAAAGCGGTCGCGCGCTGTAACTGGTTCCACTCCTGAGTTGGTAACCAAGAAACCGCGCACGCTGGCTCAAGTTGTTGCTGTGTCAACAATAAAAAAAATTCTGCGTGCGTGACAACAACGGCGCCAACTCGCTGGATGAGACCAAGTTAGGTATTTTCCGGATGGAGGTCGGTCGTCGCATTCTTGCGGCGGCAAAACTCAACGGTTTTGTGGCACAGATGCTGGGATGCTATCTAAGTGATGGTGTCTTTATATGCAAATGTGCCAATGACGCAACCTACAATTGGTTTGTCGAGGAGATTGCAAAAGTAGGAGATCTTTGGAGTGGTTGTTGGCTCTCAGTTGGTGACCCTCCTAAACCACTGCTAATCCACACCTGGGTCCCTGGTCCTCCGGAGGAACCTAGTGTGGTTTTAGCGAATTTAAATGTGATGAATCCAAATGTTAACATCAATGGATGGAAAATCGTCCGACACAGGCGTGAGGCTAATCGCCAATCAATTGTGTTCCGGGTTGATTTAAAGTCTATTGAGCACATTATTGGGTCCGGATCATCCTTACAGTACGTGCTTGAGAGGATCTCTTTTAAGATTATTTCGGGCCCGTAGTGTTCAAATTTTATTATTTTTTTATCTTGCTGGTGTTTATTATAGCATCTATGCACTTAGTCAAACAGATCAACTTGCAACATAGCAAGTCAGCTTCCTTAGAATTAAAGAAGCTGCTTGTTAATTCGCATACAGACTTATGCTTAATTCAGGAACCTTACCTTCTTGATGGTTTGGTTTCTGGACTTAATACCCCCGGTTTTAGAACTCTGTACAAGAGTTCAACCGCGAGAACCAGAGCGTGCATCTGTATCTCGAGGAATATTAATGCATCTCTCATTGAGGAGTGTAGTTCATCCGATATTGCAGCTGCACGCATTACTCTTAATTGTCATACTGAAGTTGTTATAGCATCAGTATATTTTCCTTACGATTCCGTTACTCCACCACCTTCTGAGGATTTCACATCCTTAGTAAGTTGGTGTAAAGTGAAAAACATTCCTCTAATAGCGGGTTGTGATGCTAATGCACATCACACTTTATGGGGGAGTACCAACGTTAACAATAGAGGTTCTGCTCTGATAAACTATCTAAGTTCCTCTGAGCTGGATATCCTCAATGCTGGATGCGAGCCTACTTTTGTTAACTCTGCTCGTAGGGAGGTTATAGACATTAGTTTGTGTTCTATGTCCTTTACCAAATTTATATTAAACTGGAGAGTGACGAATGATATTCTCACTTCCGATCACAGGTGCATTTCATTTAATATTAATCTTAAAAGAACACCGCTCAAACCTTATCGAAACAGGAAGCTTACCAACTGGGAAACTTTTTCTCGTGAGCTTGTTTCCTCACTCGAATCACCTATGGTTATTCATTCGTCTGTGGATATAGAGCTACAGGCTTCTGTACTATCTAAAGCAATCTCAACTGCATTTGAGATTTCGTGTCCACTTATTTTACATCAAAAAATTCAGAACAAACCTTTCTTTGCTCCTTTCGGTGCTCTGCTTTAAAACGGTTAAGGAAGATAACCAGAAAGCTGAAGAACAAGGCCAGAAGATCTAATCTTCAGCCTGATTGGGATAGGTTTCTAGCTGCACAAAAAGTGTATAAAAAAGAATTAAGAACATCACAGAGATCCTCCTGGGTAATCTTCTGTGGTGAAATTAATAGCTTACCTGCTGCAGTTAGACTTAACAAGTCAATGAGCAGGAATAATACTTGTAGACTTGATTCACTTCGTCTACCTAATGGCAAGTTAACTTCTTCTAAAAAGGAAGTTGGCGACTTACTTCTCACTACCCATTTTCCGGGTTGTAAAACTATTCCAATCGACAATACTGGTGAAGTCACCACCGATTTGGAGGTAATTCCCAATTGGGACCTAGCCTGCAGTTTAATTAATTATGAGGTCCTACGTTGGAGCTTGTTCTCTTTCAAACCCTTCAAATCTGCCGGTCCTGATGGTATATTTCCTGCTGTTTTACAGCATGGATATCCTCTCATTAAGGAACATTTATTGCATCTGTTCCAGGCATGTATCGCTTTTAGTTTTGTTCCACAATCTTGGAGCAGAAGTAAAGTAATTTTTATTCCAAAAATTGGCAAGTCGGATTACACCGACCCCAATTCATTTCGGCCTATATGTCTGTCATCAACTTTTCTGAAATCTTTAGAAAGGATTGTTGATAGGTTCATTAGAGACCAACATTTAGTTACCGCTCCACTCAGTAACATGCAACATGCTTACAGAATGGGCAAATCCTGTGAAACTGCCTTACATGAACTCGTAACTAGGATTGAGAGATCTTTGAACAATAACGTTGTAGGCACCTTTCTGGATATTGCAGGAGCTTTTGATAATACTACATTCGTCTCGATCACGAACGCATGTATTAATTTTGGTATCGAACCCAGCATCATCAGATGGATTGAACGTATGCTTGAATCTCGTATAGTGATTTACGAGGTTGAGGATACCCACACTTCGGTCAAGGCTTCCAGAGGATGCCCGCAGGGCGGTGTACTGTCACCACTGTTGTGGCTTCTGGTCGTTGACGAACTTCTTGTTATTCTCCATGAGTCCGGTTTTACCGCTCAAAGTTATGCTGACGATCTGGTTCTGACAGTTTCAGGCAAGCACCTGAATGTCTTATCAGATTTAACTCAACACGCTCTTCTCATTATAGAACAGTGGTGTCTGGATAAGGGTTTACATGTGAACCCATCAAAAACCGATTTGGTTATTTTTACAAGGCGTAGGAATACTGAAGCTTTTTCTGTACCATCACTTTTCGGATGCAAGGTTAATAGCTCAGCCTACGTCAAACATCTTGGAGTTTTTCTGGATAATAAACTTTCTTGGAAGTATCATCTGGATTTCAAACTACAAAAAGCCACTGCGATTTTTTGGCAATGTCGTAGAGCTTTTGGTAATTCCTGGGGATTATCCCCCAAAATGCTTTATTTTATCTACAAGTCACTGGTTCTGCCAATGCTAACTTATGCATCTATTGTTTGGTGGCCAGTGGTTAAAGTAAAATTTTCATTTGGCAAACTCAACTGTTTGCAAAATATCGCTTGTCAGGCTGTAACTGGAGCCATGTCTTCAACTCCGCTCCTGGCTATGGAGCTCATTCTCTCCCTTCCACAGTTACAATCCTTCATTTTAGGTACTGCTTGTTCGGCTGCCTTGCGCTTGAAGAATGCCGGGGCATGGAATGCTTTTGGCACTACTTCAGGTCATAGATCAATTCTTACTGAATTTACACGAGCTATACCAGAAATCAACATGATTACTGATTGGCTTCTGCCTGTTTTTAATTTCCACAGATCATATGAGGTGGTTTATCCATCCAGGGATATGTGGTTCTCACCAGACTTGCTCAAACAGATATCCGAATCGCTTGCATTCTTTTCAGATGGCTCTGTCTCTGAACTGGGTGCTGGATTTGGTTACTACTGTCCATCGCATGATTTGAGAATCTCTAGCAGTTTGGGGTCCTACTGTACTATTCATCAAGCGGAATTAATTGCAGTTACTCACTGCGTGTTTTCAGCTTTTAATCTCGCTACCGTCGACAAAGAGATTATATTTTGTACGGACAGTAAAACTGTCCTTAACTCTTTGAACAATCCTCGAACCAGCTCCAAACTGGTAGGGGAGTGTAAGAACTTGCTGAACCTCCTTGGTTGTAACAATAAGGTAACGGTCATGTGGGTTCCCGCCCATTGTGACATTGATGGCAACGAAGTTGCAGACAGTTTGGCTAAAACTGGTTCTCGCTTATTTTTCGTAGGCCCTGAACCAGCTGCTCCTGTACCTCTTCACACATTGAAACAAACAATCAAAACCGTTACCTTATCGAACCTAAAACTGACGTGGTCAACTACCCCTACATGCCGTAAGGCAAAATACTTTATAAGGGGGCTTAACCCGAAGCTGACCAAATACGTTCTTTCGTTGAAAAAGGACAACTTGAGAATTTTGGTTGCTCTACTTACCGGCCATGGCCGTTTCAAAAGTCATCTTCATCGCATGGGTCTTGCTAGTGATGCCGTATGCGATGAATGCCTTGAGGATGTTGATGACAGCCTACACTTCATCAGCACCTGTCCGGCTTTCGACCGCATTAGATCCCTTGTGTTCAACTCCAGGAATATTCCTGTTAATCAACTGTCTCCTCTGCCGTGGTTCAAACTGCTCCAGTTTGCTAAGGTTGCAGAACGCACCTGTGTGCTTTGATGAAACCCTAGGTTTGCACCATGGGCCCTTTGTGGCATTGAGTGCGGAACCTTATAGGGTTCCAGCCAACTTTAATAATAATAATAATAATAATATATATATATATATATATATATATATACATATATATATATATATATATATATAAATATATTTATATATATATATATATATATATATATATATATATATATATATATATATATATATATATATATATATATATATATATATATATATATATATATATATATATATATATATATAAATAAAATGATCAAATGATTAATCTTGATATCAAATCGCGAATTTTGACATCGATTATAAAAATAATAAGATGAATTAAAACGTCTCGTTAATCTGTAAAATCATCTGATTTCTCGAAATTATAGCTATTACCGATACTAGTTATTTTAGAGAATAAGGCATACAACTTTCGTGAAAATTGTTTAATATGTGAATCAATAAAATTACTAATCGAAATAGGATAAATACAATTTAACCTTAAATTGTGTTTAATTTATTTTTCAAAATCAAATTATTTGCTGTAAAATTTGAAATATTTTTCATTACACCGTGTTTTCATCGTCACTATCTAAAAATACGTCACTATTTAAGAATCTGAAGAGCTGGCTCCTGATCGAAACCGATGGAGTCAGATTGTTGACACGGTACGTGTAAATATATATACGAGTATATAAATATATATATATATATATATATATATATATATATATATATATATATATATATATATATATATATATATATATATATATATATATATATATATATATATATATACATATAAATATATATAAATACATATATATATATATATATATATATATATATATATATATATATATATATATTTATATATATATATAGATAAATATATATTTATATGTATATGTATATATATATATATATATATATATATATATATATATATATATATATATATATTTATATATATATATTCACACATATATATATATATATATATATATATATATATATATATATATATATATATATAATATATATATATATATATATATATATATATATATATATATATATATATATATATATATATATATATATATATATATGTATATATAATATATATATGTGTATATATATAATATATATGTACATATATATATATATATATATATATATATATATATATATATATATTCCAAATTTTAATCCTATTTATAAATATAACACATTGATATGTAAACAGGTGTCTAATCGAGAACATATCAAGTGAAACATCTCGTGAATTCATAAATTTTGGTTTTTCTATTCAAATGGTCATTAACCTTTTATATTTCTTCATTTCACTTGCGTATAAACAATACACACACAGAAAAACACTTCGTATGTTGCAAATTAATTAATGATGTAGTCCCTAGATTGGATTCCACTTTCCACACGTTTTAAAAGGTTACATCAGCCTAAATCGTATTACAAAACATTTTAAATATTCATTATCTTACAGATTTGTTTTATTGCTAGAGCCAATTCAAGCTGCCTTAGCTTTGCTAGATGTAGAGCACTTAGACATGTTTACGCAATTTGAAGTAGTGACTCGAAAGGAAATTTGTGCAATATTTAAACCGTAAGACGGCCTATAGACGGAATTAGGTGCTGAAAATAGTGTCACAATTTACAAAATTGTTAATCATATTGGAAGATATAAAACATTGCTTGAACAATTTGAGAGGATCTCTTGTATGCAGTTCTTCAATATCACTTTTAAGTACTCTCCAAAACAAGATATCTGAGTGTTTTCAAAACGCCGACAAAAATTACAGTCTCCAACTTTCGACTTACTTAGATCCAAGATTCAAAAATAATTTTTTTTCTGAAACAACAATTAAGATCGTTAAACAATAGTACTTGACTCGTCAAATATATTAACGGGTAAATAATAAAAATATATATTTATATATTGTATTAATACATACTTTCGTGTTTATTTTTTCATTTCTTAGAATCCGAAAACAGTACAGAGAGTATGATAGCTTTTAATTCAAACAACTGCACCTGGGCTGATTTGGAAAACCATTGGGCCAACACGACTAATCAAAGAATGATTACGATACAATCAGCCACCACAATCAACAGTATATTCGAAAAATGGCCGCAGTACAAGAAACCATTAGACTATAAATTGGTAATACGTAAAAAATTATTTGATACAATTAAAACTGATTAACTTATTTCCAAATTATATTTTGCAGATAGAAATTGCAATAAAAACATAAATTCCGTTCCAAGTATTACAACGCTGTTTCTCGATTTTTTGAAGAGGATTATTCCAATCTTGGACGAAACGACTAAATGTGAACCCAATCGGAACGTTCTGTCAATATTAAAAGAAAGAGATAATTTCAATGAAAGTAACTGTAGAATACACACACACACACACACACATATATATATATATATATATATATATATATATATATATATATATATATATATATATATATATATATATATATATATATATATATATATATATATATATATATATATATATATATATGTATATAAATATAAATATATATATATATATATATATATATATATATATATATATATATATATATATATATAATATACATTATTTCGTCGTAGACCACATTCAATTCTTTTAAACAAGACAGTTCTTCGCCTACTACAACTATTAACATTTTTTGGTAGTTTTTGTCGTATCAGGAAATGTTATCCTCCTTGGAATTAATAAAGAATGTAACAACAACGAAACAATGCAGTTTTTAGAATCTATGAACGAAACAAATAATAATTATTAATTTAGTTTATTAATAAAAGCTTTAATATTGATAATGTTCAGTGTTATTTACCAACTGAAAATAGTAAATTGCGTAAAACAGTAATTTTAAATTTCTCTTAATCACCTTCATTTAATGAGCTCTGCTGTAGAACTTCTAATAACTTTTACGAAGCCGTATCTCATAGATTATTGAAGTATTCAATTATTTTATTTCCAAAATTTATATAGATTATTAGATTTAACTCCATAAAGACTTTGAATATCAATATCAATCTGGAAATATATTTAAGAATTAAGAATACGGACAGATTTAATATTTTGAATTACCAAAGTATATCTCGGCCATTCTTTTAAAATACCTTCTGTAGATTGGTTTGTGAAACTTTTCAATCTAAACTGAACACACCCAGCCCACTTTTCTTGTACGGTATACCAAGGTTCGTGGTTATCAGGCAACCAAGTTTTAAGTTCAACTGAGTTATCCAAGTCTTCGACTTAAGTATCCGAAAATTCGATACGTTAAACTATAGGCCTCATCTGTGATTTCCCTAGAGAAAGGGGCTTTTTATATATCCCACTTTATTGGATCGTAAGTAAGTATTTTTTCGCTACAAGCTCTATTATTGTTAATACCCAATGATTATTTAAGCATGTTGGTCAAAATATATTCAATTTTTACCACGACATGTTGAATGATTAAATTTACAGGACAAAATATAGCCATTACAACGAACTTCAAAAATTCTTATACCTAGTATATTGGCTATGCAAAAATCATTGGTTTATTTTAGCAGGATGTATGCACATAACTAAATAATATCTGACGATAAATGATTATTGGCTGCCAATAATGATGAATCGTCGTTTATAAATCTGAGCAATTGCTAAATATATTTCTTAACCGCTGTTCGTCCTGCATTTATTTGTTCGGGTTCTGGATTTTCTCCAAACTTTAAAGATATTGGATCAATCTCATCAAGACGAAATTTAGATTTTATTCGAGTAGTCATCAAAGGTCTCTTCTTAGTTTCTTTTTACTTGGAAGGACTAATTGAACGTGGGGGTGAATCATTTAGGTTTTTGGTTACAAATTGTCAATAAATCGGCCAAGTATTGATTCAGCTCTTTAGTCATATTATTTTTCATTTATTGAATCATGCGAAATACTTTTTAGTGGAAATGAGGCTAAAATCATGGCCATATAAATTTCATGTTTATCTCATTATTTGATTCTTAAGCTTGTTCAATTTGTGTTAGTGATAAATTTAAAAAATTTTAAAATCGTCAAAATGTGGTATTAACATTTTTGAAAATTTCATGAGCTGTGTCGTCCTCCTTATCTTTTTGTATATTTATTTTACCCTGGCGGTCCTGGTTGAATAATGATATCAGACATTTATAAAAATTCAGCGAATGTTCTTTTATACAAGGAGTTTTTAAACTTTGACCACCAAATTACACAAAAAAACTCAAAATAAATTGTCACTATCATCTATTGAATTGCTGTTCACAGTTAAAAATAAAAGAATCATAATAAGTTCTCTTACTTAATTTCTGAATTTAAATATTTTTTATTTATTTTTTGTCTTATTGTCATTGCTTCAAAATGCGAACAGCGTACGAAAACCTCGATTATATTTTCTTACAATTTTCTTCTGTTATTCCGTCGTTTAGTTGTTTTAAAATAGAATTGATTAACCAATCACAACCAAAACCAATCACAAACGAGCAATGTCACACCTTTGGTTTGGAATATTGAACTTCATAATGCCAATATTGCAGAAACGACCTTATCTCTATGCCGATAAAGTACCGTTTGCAGATGACCTGGCACTGATGTATAGTGCTAATACTAGTTTGAATTTATCTACAAAAATAACCCACGATATGAAGATTTTACGGGCTTGGTTTGCTCAACAATTTATGATTGTGGGCGATAAATCTAAAATAATTCAATTCAAAATAACAAATAATGTACTTGAGGGAAATTGCAATTTTATATATTTACATGGAACAATGTGTCAAAATAATTCTGATATTAAATTAACAGATAAGAATTGTTCCAGCAAATTTGTAAAAATTGACTCCTTCAAATATTTAGGAATAATATAAGACAAGAACTTAAATTTTAAATTGCATATAAACTTCTTACTAAGGCATTTATTTCTTATTAATCGTATTTTGTTTAGATTAAAGCCATTACGCCCTCAGTTTCTTCTCAAAAATTTGTATAACTCCTTAGTACAATCTCGGCTTAGTTATGGAATTAGTTGTTGGGGAGGAATATATTGTAATAATTTAAGGAGGAATATATTATAATAATTAATTAATTGTTATAAATAAAATAATATTTATTTTATATATGACGCCACCTCTTCAAATATATATTTAATCTTAAATTTCATAACTATGAGCAGGAAGTTCTAAATATTAATCGTTTAGTCGATCACAACAACTTCCTAATTTCCTCTTTTTTCGATACAGCTATAATTTCCTATTACATAAATATTATCATTAATAATATAATTTATACTACAGTTAATAGTTATTTGTTATTTATTCTTAAGAACACTAATTATAATGATTTAAAATTAAATTTAAGTATCACTTTTTGATTTGATTTAAAGGAAATAAAATAAAATAAATAAAAATAAATAATAATATTTGCACTTATAACACCTAGTGAAATAGTTTAGTTATAAACACTAACGTTTAGAAATAATTTAATAACTTTTTTTTAACTAGTTTATAGTACAGAATTCCTTTTTTATCCGATGGTCGTATTTATATGCACAAAAAATACAAAAATCTAAAAACAAAATTCTCACAGCTGTGTTATTGTTTGCCATTTTTGTTTAATTTTTTTGTTTTTAAAGTTGCAGTCGTAACAGTGCAGCCTTATCACTTTTTGCACGGTAAGCACGAGTATTTCAAAAATTAAAAAAAAAACAAAAACTAGAAAAAACGATAGTGCGTTTAAGTTTTCTAACGGTTTTCTTCCGTTACTTTTAATTCTTTTGCCGTCCTTTTTTTGTTTTGGTTTGGTTATTGATTAATAATTTTTTCTCTCTTCATAAAGTAATAATTTAAATAATTTTTAGTCATTTTCTCTTTTAATATATAGTGTGGTACTTTTGTACCCGGGAATGGGTTTTGATATCCAGTCACATAAAGGTTTAAAATTGTCTGACGTAAAGAAGGATTATAATACAAATTGAGTATAACTTTCCAATACAAATGGTTCTGAAACACTGCTTTCAGATATTGATTTAAATATTTGATAAAAATTTTAATGTTTCCAAATTATCATTTTGGTCCATATAATATGTAAGTTTAACAAGTGAATTAAGAACAATGGAAATTGCATGCTTAGAATTTAATATTTAAGAAAAATATTTCAAATTATGAAAAATCATTTTAAATTTGACTTGTGTGTGACTTATTCCACTTTTTCAATAAAATAAAATATTATAATATTTTCTTTTTATTTAAAATATTCCTTATAGTGGGATTAATTGTGTAAATTTTTTATTTATATATAATTATTTCGTCAACGATCTTGTCATCATCAGTATAAATTATTCACTAGAAAATAAATTTAATTTACATGCCTTTTTATAATTTTTTCTCTTTAAGGTATATTGTTTGAAAATGGGAGTATATTTTATGACGTATTTTCAAAACTAGTTCGTAAAGTTTGATGAATTGTTGTTCATAAATTTTTAGAATATAAGAAAAATTCGTTTATAAACTATAGAATTAACATGTTTTAAAAAAAAGTTTTGGAACCATTATATTGTTAAGTTTATTATTTTTTATTTTCAGATATTGTTACATTTCCAACCAATAAAAAACTAGATAACTGTCCCGTTCGTTTGTTTATAACAAAAAGTATTAACCATTTATGTTATGTATCCCTTCTCTTACCTAAATTCCTTTTTGTTTTAAATTTCATGTACATAGCTATAGTCTTTGTAATTGGTTATTGTTTCTAAATGTAATAAAAAATGTATTTTGAAATTTTATAAGAAATAAAGAATTATTATCGTTGTGAAATCCGACATTCTTGGTGGTTCTTTTATTTAAAAAAGAAATTTTTCGTTGTATAATTTATTTATTCAATTCCATTTTTGGTCCTTCGAGCCGGATATACCGATTATAGTCTAGTTTTTAATAAGAAAATAAAACACTAAGTTTTTAATCGAATTTAATTTATATAATATTTAATTGATGACATTTAATTATAAAAATAATTAATTCATTTGTAACCACAAAAATACTAGTTTGAGTATAAGTTTAAAAAGTTCACAAAAAGGTGTAATACGTGCCAACACAATCAGTGTTGTAAGTCCAGTATAAGTCTAGTATAAGTACCAGTATAAGTTCCAGTATATGTTCCAGTTTAAGTTCCAGTACAAATTCTGATGTACAATATGTTCCAGTGCAGACAGTTTCAGTACGACAGTTTTCCAGAAGAGTATAATTCATCATTTTAATCATAGGTATTCCTTAAATTTATATTACAAATTAGAATTTATTGTTTTATTGTAAGTTAATAGTTATAATATCTGTATATTATTCATTGGATTCGGTAAAATTAGGTAATTTTCAAAAATGGGTAAAACCAAGTTCTCGATTGATAAGTTTAAACTAAAATTAAAGCTACTCAAAATTAGAGTAGGTCCGTTAGAAAATGTTGAATTTGAATCATAGTTTATCTGAAATAAATTGTAAGTTGGAGTTCTTGAATTCCATACAATTGTAATTTGAAACAGAGTTGTCTGAGTTTAGTTATCAAATAAGTGAAGTTGATTCTGATGAATTTACAAATTCAATTTTGGAATTTGAAGAGTATATCCAATCATTTAAAGTGAAATTAATGTGTTTAAAAGATGATCAATTTTCAAAACCCAGTAATAAAATAACACAAATAAAATGCAAATTAAACTTCCAGAAAATTACATTCCGATTTTTGATGGTAAACCGAAAGAATGGTTAACGTTCAAGCAAAAATTTGAATCAGTCGTTCATAATAACATTAATTTGGATAATAGTGTTAAAAAATTGAATCTTTTGATAAAATACCTCAAAGGTGATGCTCGTGCTTCAATTGGGTACATTGATCTTTCCTATAATGGATACATTAAGGCTTGGGATGAATTAAATTTAAGATACAATAATAAAAAGGTACTAATAGATATCCATATAGATGGTCTTTTAAATTTGCCTCCAATCGTAAAAGCAAATAACCAAGAATTAAAAGAACTATTGAACCAAGCCATAGGTCATACGTCATCTTTAAAGCCTGTGATCAACAAGTCGATAAACTTGGCGAACTTTTCGTTATCAATTGTCTTGCTCGTAAATTAAATTTTAACCTTAGAAAAGATTGGGAAAATCAATACAATGTAAATACATTGCCAACATGGGTACAATTAAAACAATTTCTTGTTGAAAAATCTCGGGTAATCGATATTGTTCAACCAGTTAATTTTAGTTAAGTCTCAGACTTCAGTTCAACATCCAAATAAACCAAATTTTCCAAAAACAAATTCCCATTTTAAGAATAATCCTAATATTCCTTATCGTAGTTCTGCCTTTACAAATTCAAATTCATCAGAGCCTAGTTGTAGTTCTAATAGTCGTTTTAATTCCCAAAATAATTCTCTAAACTTTGTATTTTGTAACTTACCTTTTCACAGATTTATCGAATGCAAGAAGTTTAATGAAATGTCAACTCACGAGAGATTTGACAAAGTCAAAAAATTAAATCTTTGTTTAAATTGTTATAGTTCTAAACATTTTACGTCAAAATGTTCCCTCCATGGTTGCAAAATATGTTCAAACAAACATAATCGGCCGATAAAAGTAATATAATTTCTAATCCAGGTCCTGCTCAATACACCATTCCAGCTGATAAAAATCCTAACAATAATTTTTGTGCATTACAAAATAACATTTCTAGAATGACATTTTTATCAACAGCCATCGTTTTGATTAAGGATAAATATGGCAAAACTCGAGAAGCACGTACTTTTAGACAGTGGTAGTCAGTCAAATTTTATTTCATCTAGCTTTGCAAATAAATTTCAATTTTCTAGATCTCAGATTAATCAGTTTTCAGTAGCTGGTCTTAATGATAATCCAACAATTATAAATAAACAAATCACTTCTGAAATAAGTTCAAAAAATTCTTCGTTTAGTACCAGATGCAAATTTTTACTAGTTGATAGCATTTCAGAAGCACGTTCACAAAGTTCCATAAATATTTCTCTATGGAATATCCCGTCAGATATAAAAATAGCTGATCCATTTTTTAACATGTCAAGGCCAAACTCATTTCTTAATTGTTTAAAACGATTTTTAAGCCGTAGAGGTAAATGCACTACGATTTGGACGGATAATGCTGGAAATTTCATTGGTTGCAATAACGAACTTAAACATACATTTAAATTGTTCAAAGAAACTACCATGGATACGAAAATTGTAGAGTTTGGTAATAGTGAACGTATTTGTTGGAAATTCATTCCCATATGGGAGGAATATGGGAAAGTAATATAAAATCTGTTAAGAGACACATCAAAAACGTAGCATCAAATGTTTTACTTTCGTATAAAGAAATGAATACTTTAATTATCCAAATTGAAACTATTATCAACCCGTTAACTCACCGTTAACTGAAATGTCAAATGATCCAAATGAATTTGAACCACTCACTCCAGCTCATTTTTTAACTGGAGGTCCAATAGAATTACCACTTGAACCATCAGTTATTGAAACTCCTATGAATAGGCTATCTAATTGAAAATTGGTCACACAATTAATGCAAAAATTTTGGAAAAGCTAATCTGTAGAATATCTTCATACTCTTCAACAAAAAACTAAGTGGAAATCCAGCTTACAAAATATCGAGATAAATGATATTGTTTTGATATCAGATGATAACTTGCCATCGACCAAATGGTTACTAGGCATTGTTGTAAAAGTATATCCAGGTCAAGATAAAAAAACGAGAGTCGTTGACGTTAAAACCAAATCTGGAATATTTAAACGTGCAATTACAAAATTGTCTAAATTACCTATATACAATGAATAAAAATTTAAATCTAAGTTAGTCATTAATACTATTAATAAATTTACAGTCCACAAAAAACAATTATGATAAATATACATATAATATTAACTTTTTTAATAACTAAGTTATCGTTGAATTAAGAATTAATTTCTTTGCAAGCCAAGCCTTTCAAGAGGGCCGGTATGATGAATTGTTGTTCATAAATTTTTAGAATATAAGAAAAATTCGTTTATAAGCTATAGAATTAACATATTTAAAAAAACAAGTTTTGGAACCATTATATTGTTAAGTTTATTATTTTCTATTTTTAGACATTGTTACATTTCCAACCAATAAAAAACTAGATAATTGTCCCGTTCGTTTATATATATATATATGTATTAACCATTTATGTTATGCATCCCTTCTCTTACCTAAATTCTTTTTTGTTTTAAATTTCATGTACATAGCTATAGTCTTTGTAATTGGTTATTGTTTCTGAATGTGATAAAATAATGTATTTTGAAATTTAATAAGAAATAAAGATTATTATCGTTGTGAAATCCGTCATTGGTGGTTCTTTTATTTAAAAAAGAAATGTTTCGTTGTATAATTTATTTATTCAATTCCAAAGTTCGTCATAGTATTAATTTTGTTGTTGAGTAGAAATTTATTTTTAGCCTGTTCATTTGGTCGCTTTTATCTCTTGTCGAGAATTTTTAGGTTTGTATCCATATCTGTGTAGTATTGATATGGAGAGCAAATCTTAACTCAGTATTCATTTTACCGATATCCTAACCGGTTTGTCCTATGTAAAATGATGGACAGTCTGAACATGTTAATTTATAAATTCCGCTGTCTAATGTAATTTTACTGTTTGGTCTATTTGTTTTGTATTTATGCATGTATATTATGTATATACAACTTTATATCCAAAGTTTTTGAATATTTTCTGGATATATTGGCTAGTGTTTTTATTATAATCCACAATAACGTATTTTTTTGGGTATTATCATCAAATTGTAACGGGGTATTCTGTCGGTAATTGGTTCTGAATATATATTTTTGATTTATCTCGTCCACTTTGGCCGTGGTATAACCATTTTTATGTGCGATATATTTAATTATATTAAGTTCATTTTGACAATCTTCTCTTGACATCAGGATCTTATTTAATCGGTGTATCATATGATGATATGCGGCTATTTTATGCTGGTGCGGGGGGTTTTAGTTTTTATGTATGGTTTGGTCCGTTTGCGTGAGTTTTCTAAATATTTTGAATGTGTTTGTTGTCGATGTTTTTAATCGTTATATCCAGAAAATTAATTGTACTATTTTGTTCTAATTCTAACGTGAATTTTATGTTTTCGTGTATATTATTTATATAATTTTGCATTTGGTCCAGTTGTCTAGATGTGCCCGTAAACAATATTATTATGTCATCTACATATCTGTGCCAATATTAAATATTTTTAGAAAATTTGTTTTTAGTATTAAAGATGTAATTGTTTTCGAAATGGTTTAAATATATATTAGCTAGCGTTCCAGATAGAGGACTACCCATCGGTAGACCATCATTTTACCTTCCCATCAGTAAACCATCATTATATGTAAAATAATTTTGACTTGTGATTTCTTCTAATAGTTGTATAATTATGTTGAAGATGTTTATACTAATTCCGTTATTAGAAGCGAGTTTTGCATTATTTGGTATAATGATTTTCTCAATTTCACCGACTAATTCAGTGTTGTTTTTAATTGAGTGTAAATTTAAATTATTAGTAGGCCATTTGTTAATATGTTTTGCAATTTTGTAAGATGGAGCCAAAGTAAACTTTACGACTGCTCGTATTGGGATATTATTTATTTGTACTTTCGGCATACCTCGTAGAATTTGTGCTGTCGGTTTAATCATCTTATTGTATCGAATGTCTTCATCACATAAAAACTGTTTTGATTTGTTCATTATATTTTTTAGATTTTTATGATATTTTTGAGTAGAATCTTCATTTAGTTCTAATATATTGTTATTTTCTATGAAATTATTAACTTTTGAAATGTAGTCAGTTTCGTTCATTATAACGATTGTGTTTTTCCTTATCTGATTTTGTTAGTATAGCGTTATTTTCAGCTATTTTATTTTTAATTAGTATACCCTTAAGAAAAAAGTATAAAAAGGCATGTAAATTAAATTTATTTTCTAGTGAATAATATATCTCGATGGCGAGATCGTTCCCGAAATAATTATAAATAAATAACAAATTTACACAATTAATTCCACTATAAGGAATATTTTAAATAAAAAGAAAATATTATAAAATAATATTTTATTTTATTTCAAATATTTCGATTTCAATTTTATTAAATCAAAATTATAAAATAAAAATAATGAAGCCAATATTTATTTTACAAGTTTAGTCATCGTTGTTTTTGGATATGTTTTATTTATATTTGCGATTATATTATGCATTAAGATATCAACATTTTTTGTATTATGAGTTATAGCTGAATTAGTCATGTTTAAATATTGGATAAGAACCATTTTGTTGAACGTGCGTATTCCATGTCAGCATTTATTTCAGCAAAACTACAATCAGTAACAATTTATTAAGGGGTTTCCAAATATCCGAGATTTTTGATTATCCGAATATCTAATTTTTAAAAAGAAAAATAATCCGATAATTCGAATATCCGGATAGTAAAAACATATGTTATATATGTATTTTATAAGTTTTTAATTAACAAATATAATATAAATTATAATTACAAATAATAATATAAGTGTCAATAAATCTAACATGTAAATTTAATGCTTTTTTTTGGTGGCTGTTACCGCACACTTAGACCGGCGGTTGGTCCGTTGTGATACCACTTTTATGTTCGGCTATAGGTCCGATTTTCGTAGAACCATCTACGCATTGCATAGCTCCATGTCAGCCTATAGTACTGACATGGCCGATGGGACGGCCTATGGATTCTAAACTCGACAGAGGATCCAGATGTGTTCATTCACGCTCCCGATCGCACCGCCCAAACGATCGATGGTGAATAATCGCTTTTTGCATCTTAATTTTTAAAAATGCATACTTTTGAAAACACAATTTCATTTGATGTTTCAAAAATAAGACGAGTTCTAATTAAACCAGCAATTGAAAATACGCGTTCTGTCGCTGGTTTAATTGTAAGTAAAGCATTAATACTTTGGCTCCCAATGTTGTAATGAGCATATACTCTAAATTCCACCCAACCATGCCAATGTTGTTTTAGACATACATTAGAAATTCTGTTATCTGTTGCCAGTGTTGTTATAGACATACATTCGTATTTCCACACAATCACGCCAGTGTTGTTATGGACATACATCCCAAATTTCATCTAAATCAAAATACATAGTGTTTCAGCTTTCATAGGTGGGTGTGTCGCACAAGGAGTGATAAAGCTAGTAACTAAACAATACAAACCGATTGGTAATTCATTTACATATTTATAGTGCCATAACACCCGAAACTGCAACATTCGAACTATAAATCATGTAATTAAATTAATTGGAAATAAATTCATTTTTTAATTATAAATAGTTTATAAATTACTTTTTCTTCAAATTACTTTTTACTTTAGGATTTTATCTTTGATTTTATTCATTGTCTTTAATTATTTCCGATTGGCTTTCCTTCGACGGTTTCGTATGAAGAATCTCAAGAATTTTTGATACTTGGTGTTCAATTTTATCAAGCTGCTTATTCATATGAACCTGATTTTTAATATAGAAGACCACGTATCGGCATTTTCAAACGTTAACGAGTTTGGCAAATAATAAAAAACGGTGAATGACCTTATTTGATAACAGAACTATATACATTTAATGATACTGGTGTTATCTGATTTTCTGTTGGATGTGTGTCAGGTTCTTCAGAATGAATTGCTTCGTTTTTAATAGGACTACAATCCACTAATGCTGGACTAACTTCATCATTAGTAGTGGGTACTTCTTCGTCTCCTGCATCGCCAACATCAACTTCAACTTTGAAGTCTTCCTCGCTGAGTAACTTCGAATCATTTGACTCTCTTTCTTATGTAAGCGATTTTTCGATATCCGATACACTTCTTAAACTGTTCAAAGTAACCAAGTTATAAAATTGAGGTTCTTTTTCAGATTGAAGAGAGCAATGTCGTTCCTTTGTTTGTTTGGACAACATAGGCAGCGCTGCGATCCTTTCATAATCTATTTTTAAATCTGTATCAACAAATTTGTACTAAGTTCAGTTCCAAATTCGTTAACTGCTCAAAAACAAATTTATAAACACCTTCAGCGTTTAAAAACGTCGTTGATTTTAACTTAGTTCCCTTACAGCTGTCTCAAGTGGCGATACGATATTAAGCAACTATTTTAAACTGTAAAAGTTTCTTTCCGTAATTTTGGGTTGACCCAATTCATTCTAAGTTTGAATTAAAGAATTCCAGCGTATTTTGATGTTTAACATCAACTGCAATGGTTTTACTTCTTGTTCAATAACATATCCTTGTAATGTATAATTTTTTACCGAAGAGGATTTGATCACTTTAATAATTTTCCTGAGGTTTTCACCAATTCATCCAATTCTTCGGTCAAATCTAAAATCTAAGCATCTTCAAAACGATTAACAATTACATTCATAAAACTTTTATTGTTTTTGTCAGACTGAACTTCTATTTCTTCTTCATCATAGTCTGACATTTCCTCACCTTCTTCGTAAACAGATGCTGCCTTTTTTCTGTATTATACATCAGTTATTGCTTAATCAAGGCCATGGTTTTGGCAAAGATGAGATGTTATGCCCAGAATTTTTTCATATTTAACCATAACTGCGGCTGCATCATGTGTTGATGATATTATATTTGACTTTTTATGTCAATTTTAAATTCTTTTTATTTATTTTTAACGTAAAGTTTTGTTTGTTCCGCATTGCATGAACCTTTAATTAGAACTAACCCTAAAACATATACTTCAAACTTTTTCATCAAACTATCCACATGAGCATGAAGTGAAAGATAAAGGTATCTATTCATAGAATTATCAGTCCACTCGTCTACTGTTATGAAAAGTTGACATGTTTTTTCTAATTCGTTGATAAAATCAACAGTTTCATTCTTTTTCATATAATTTTAAAATGCAATTGGTGACAGTTGAGAGACTTTTAGGCATGACCAATCCTTTACTTTTGAATAGCTCGTAATTTAACTAAATAATTCATTGAAAAGCCGTCTTCTGCTACACATCGTGACAAAATTTCATCCAAGGTTTCAGTTTTCAGAAATTAATTCATACCTGTGTCATTATCTGTAACTTTTTACTTTTTTAGAAGAAGGTGCTTCAGTTTGATCATTTTTCATCAATTAATCAAGTTGTTGTAGCAAACGAGTTAGTATAAATTTAATGTAGTTTCAAATGGCTTAGAAGTGATTTCGTTGATGTTGCTTTACATTTTTATTGTTTACTGCAATGTTAACAGAAAGCAACATCTCTATTTTCTTCATTTCTTTTAAAATGATTCCAAACTCTTAATTAAATTTCTTTATAAATGAACGATCAATTATAAATTTATTTCTTGCTTGCATTTATATCGTTCCTTGCTGCCGCCAAAAATAAAAAAAAACAATTACTGCCATTACAAACTTATTTAAAAACAAGAAAGACAAACCAGAAACCAACTTCAATACTTTTTCGGTGGTTACCCTATATTTATATTTGTTTGAATTTTTCTGTAGTTATACAATAGTTTGTTTTGTTTTGATTTTTACCGCTTTCTTTATTTTTATTTTTTTTGAATATTAAAGGTTTTCCGAGTAAAATTAAACGTAAGAAAACGAAAAATAATATCCGGATAGGTATTTAAAAATATCCGGACATTCGAATAGTCAAAATTGGTCGAATAATCCGATTATTCGAAAATCGAATATCCGCGAATTGGAAACCCACCCTAAATTGATTCAAAAACAGGCCATATTATTAATTTGTACTCTTACTTTATTCAATATGATCGTTAACAATTTTAATTTCAGGCGATTATTATATTTCATTTTAAACTTCTTATCGATCAAAAAATATTAAAAAATAAAGAGATTTTTTTGTTCATTCGGTTAACTCTATGTTTTATGCCATCGGTATGTTTTAAAATCCATTTTCGAAACAACGCCAAACGATTAAAATAACTTTATGATAAATATTAACGGTTTGTAAAAAAAACCCGGTACTTGGGTTTGCAGGCGGTTAGAAATGAATGCTGACTTAAAGATTGAACCCGCACTTACCAAGTTTCCGTTAACAGAAATATAACGGATATAACTAGCTGTTCAGAAAATAACGGCGGTGGAACACGACGAAACTAAAACGAAAATCATTCAACCTATCTCCCCTTCAAATCGAAAAACTCACTTCATTCTAATGAATACAAAAATCATTTATTAAAGGAAATTAATTTTTAGCACATTTATACAACTATGCTATTGAACTCCTGAATAATAAAAATATTCGGTAACTTTAAATATGAAATTAAGGCTTTAAGTGATTCGAGTTGTAACCCAAGCGTACGATGTTCAAAATAAATTATAAAAAAAGACGCAAAATTCGGGAAATATTTGAAAGTGGTCCAATTTTGCCGTATTACTTGGTTGGAGATGAGGCATTCGGCTTAAAAACTTGGCTAGTTACACCGTACCTCGGTAAATCCAGTGGCAAATTAACATTTGAACAGACAAGTTTCAATTATCGCTAGTCGCGAGCTAGACTGGTTATTGAAAATACGTTCGGTATATATACGGCCAGATGGAGGATACTACGGACGTGTTTAGAGACGTCTGTAAATACAGCAGACAAAATTGTACAAGCAACCGCTTGTTTTCATAACTTCTGCGTCATTGAAGACGAAAAAAATCTTCCACATCAAAGAAAGTATTGTCCAAGTCGATTTGTAGATCGAGATAGTCCTGATAAAAGCAACACCATTCTTGGAGATTGGAGAAAGAATCCGGAAACGTTGCAACAAATTTCGAAGCAAGGTAGCTATAATACTTCTTTGGCTGCAAAGGAAATTCGAGATGTTCTAGCGGGACATTTTCTGACAGACGGGTCAGTACCATAGCAGTGGAATAGCGTTTGACATTTTTAAATAAAAGACCAGAAATTTATTTATCTGTTTTATTTTTCATTATATCATTCATGTATGTTGTAAAATATAATTGGGCAGCGTACTTTTCTGATGTGTTCAGTTGCCTTAAAAATACTGTGATTTGTTGACCCATTAATTGCTCCATGTCAATTTGTGGTGGAGGCACCGTATTATTTTTATTTGAAATATTTGCCACTAGTTGTTGAAGTGGCTCTAAAAAGTCCCCCGCAGTTGGAGATGAGGCTGGTGTAATGCATGATTTGCTAGAGCTAATTGTCCACGTTGGTTTTCTTGGTTGAATAATATTATCATCTGAATAATTGAAATATTGTTTAATAATTTGAATTATTTAATAAATTTCAATTTTATACCTATAATGTATACTTCTTTATTTACTGGAGACTCTCTGTTCGATGAGTGTGGTGATGTCTCTGCGATCCCCAAGTCCATCTGCTTTTTTGTCTAAAAAATCAAAATAATATTAGAATTTTCAATATAAAATAATTTAACTCATTTCTTACTTGCGCTTTTGTAAAACTCCATCTAAGCGACGAAGTTTTTCTATTTGTTTCGGCTCTGGTATCAGTTTTTGTGCTGTACCACTGGGAGTAGCTTTGTCCTTGCTAGTTTTATAACGTGTATAGCTATTTCTCATATTTTTATACATAAGTTATAGCATGTCTACGTTGATTACAACTTCAGGATACTTCAATTCCAGTTGTGTTTTGACATTATTCCACATTGAATTGATTGCGGATGATGAGCGGCTGTTGATTGGAAGAGTATAATCATAGAGTGGTGGACAATCAAAAACTGCATCAAGCAAATCTGCTTCAAACGAGAATCGGCTTGTCCCATTTAACATGTCGTTAACATTTTTGATACTTTTATACACTTTCGAGTTTTCATGTCTTTTTTCATTATTTTTACGTATATTTGTTACGCAAGCTTCTCTAGTACCACCAAACTCATCCACTTCTTTAAAGTCATATCGTATATATTTTCTGGTTGTCTCGGAAACACCACTAAACTCATGTTCGAGAACCTCCAAATCTTCGCATTCGTCGTCGTTTTAGAATTTATTCATGATTCCGAATCTTTTATTTTATTTCTGGATTTTTATATAAAATAAATTGTTTTATAAAACATTTTAAAATAAATAAACCAAATATTCAAAAGATACTTACCGCTTTGCCAATTTTTTTAAAGATGAAAACAAATAAATTTTATGGCAGTGACAGCTTTTGGTTAATCGAGGGTTGAACAAAATAAAGGAAATTTTTCGATTTTGTTGAATATGATATATTTGCAAAGCAAAAAGTACTATACGCGACCACTCTTTATTGCAAATCGCTTTGTAAATTTTTGTATGTGTGAGTGAAAAAATTTGTATACCGATACGAATGTTTTTTGAATGTGTACTATACGTGTGAAAAAATTCAAAACAGAATGCAAATATTTGCAATGCATTGCAAGTGGAAACCCAGGGTTAGTGTTTCACCAAATCGTTCAGCTTACCCATGCGATATACTGTGGTAAGACAACGTTAATATTCGTTCTCCTCGGCAACGATATAAATTACTAAAATATTTACTCTTGAATTGAGTCGTTATACAAGTTTCCAGTTTACCATTATATGAAGAATTTACTCATCTTTTCGATGTAAGTCGTTGACGTTAGACTTAGAGCAGTAGTGAACGTTGGAAACATTGAAAAGTAATACGACATACCACTTCCATTAGACGTTCTCGAAAAAGAGACATACAGCTAGCCAATAATTGTGATGTTATTATCCATTTTTGGTTAGTATGACTCGACGGGCGATTATTTAAGTTTAAAAAATGTGTTTTGTGCAACTGCCATAAAATCAGATTTTGGCATCGTGAGGGAATAAAGTTCTTGTCACAAAATATAATACAACCACACAAAATGATCGTTCTTCATCGGTTCTTCGGTATAGTTCCAATAATAAACAATTAATATTTCAGTCGCATTTGAGTCGATGAGACATGATACGATATCGACTGTTTTTAATCATTTACTAACTTGTATGATATTGATATATGTCGAGGAAGTCATATGGTTTGAATGTCCGCTGTTGCATTCAATATACAGTGTAATGGAAATTTCGTTTTTCGGCCAAAAATACTGTGTAGGAATTTCTGTTTAATCAGCAATGCTAATGTTCTTGCGTTGATGTCTTTTTATGGGGTTGGTGGTGGGACTTTGATTTTTTGACTCATGCAAATGAGTTTTTGATCTATGTTTTGGAATCAAAATAAGTTTTAAAATCGACTGTCTTCTTATTAGTTTTTCGGCCAAAAAATCTGTCGGACGTATACATGTGCACATGGCAATAGCTTAAAACATAATTTATTGACAATAGCTGCATCTGTTTAACGATATCACATATAAATAATTCATATTCAACTAAAGTGGAAAGTTTACAATTAGAAAACGTTTGAATGAATTTATGATTTTTTTTATGAATTGAAAATAAATGTATGTAGATTAAACTTTAGGTACCGCTTTATTTTAAAGCGGACAGTCATGCAAGTGTTAAATTGTCGCTAAGAATTATTTTCAGCCCAAAAATCGGTTTGACGTTTAATGTGAAATGTTGAAGAAAACAATACATAAATGCTTCATATCCAACTGAGGTGAATCGTGCTCATTTTTTTAACGGTTTTTACAGGTCATTATTGACCCGCACCGTGTCAACAATGTGACTCCATCGGTTTCGATCACGAGCCAGCTCTTCATACTGTTGCAAGCAACCAGAAGATGCCATATCGCTTTCTACGTCGTGGAGCCATCGTCACCGACAGCGACCTCTTCGCCTACCGAAAGGCGGCTCTCCCTTCAAAGATCGCTGTATCATTCGTTTCGGATCCGGCCAGCGTGCTCGCTGTCCTTTGATTTCATGCACGATATCAGAAATTTGCATTAAATTCCTGGTCTCGTGGTTGAAACGGTATGTGCCATCAACGTCGCGTTTTGAGTCATATATCGTCCTCAAAGTCATGATAGTTCATTTAATGAAACAAAATCGAAATCATTGAATACTAATCTGTGGACGAAGCTAAAGAGGTACCGTTTTGTTGTTAAATGCTGTTTGTGTCTAAATAAATGTATTTTCATAAAAAAAATTCAAATACTTAAAATTATTTAAAAATTCACACTGTTAAAAATCTTAACGACTTTAATGATGCCATCTTGTATCGAGTGTAACAATTGAATGGAAATCAAAAAAATTAATATAATTTTTGAAGTATTCACTTTCATTTACATGTTTGGGTATTTTAATTGTGTACTTCGTATTATCGTATTAACAATATACTTTAAAATATCATAAAATACGAATTATTTTATTAAAGTTGTTAAGTGCCATCTCTCATCCGATATTTGAAGTATATGTTTCTTTTTCGTAGTTAATACGTCATTGATCTCGTTTTATATATTTTTATACGGCGTTTAGAACAAATTATAACATATCCATGTATAAAAATTGAATAAATTAAAACGGTTTTAATTTTAATCATAACTATTAAAATAATTCGTATTTTCATTTGGTTTCAATTTATGTTATTCCATTTATTTTGATATAAAAATAATTTTTGTTTTCAGTATTTTTCATTCATTAAAGTTGAGCCAAAAATCTTCAATTAAACATAAGTTCTTATGGAGTGTGTGAAACCCTAGGTTAGGTTAGGTTAGGTTGAGTGGCTGCTACAGCACACTTAGACCAGCAACGGTCCGTTGTGATACCACAGGATCTGACTCCCCTTTTACCCCTATGAGAACCAGTTAGAGCTGCTTACGTAGCGTAATAAGTCTCGCACATTACAGTTTTCGAGATCGAAAAGGCAGTCCATTAAAAACTTACCCAAATATTCATGTCTTTGTGTGCCAAAGCCGGGCATGAGCATAGGAGGTGGACTAACGTCTCTTCCTCCTCCTCGTCCCTACAGCTTCTGCAAAAGTCATTTACTTCCAGACCCAGCCTTCTCGCATGTTCTCCAAGAAGGCAGTGTCCTATGAGTATCCCACGATCGTTTTAAGTTCACTTCTTCGCAGGGAGATAAGTGCCTTTGAGCGTTTCAAGTTCAGCTTTGGCCAGACTTGTCTTGCCACTCTACATAAGAGGGTGTTCGTCCACCTATTGTTCGCAGAGGCTTCTGCCTCTTTTTTAAGCACAGTCCTGAGTGCGTTAATGGGTCTCCCCAACTTCGCCCTTTTCGGTAGCAGTTGGAGAGTTGTACCTTGCCTCGCTAGTTCGTCCACCCTGCAGTTTCCCATAACGTCTGAGTGACCGGGGACCCAGACTACCTGGATGTTGAAATGCTCACTCATCTCATTTAGAGACGAGCGGCAACCCAACGCCACTCTAGACGGTAGAGAAACAGGAACCAGTGACTTGATTGCCGCCTGACTGTCCACATAAATTGCGATATCAGTCGAGGATACCACATTATGTTTCAACCAGTTCAGGACCTCTTCAATCGCTATCACCTCTGCCTGGTACACACTGCAGTGATCAGGGAGGCGAACTGCTATATCTTCCTCTAGTTTATCACAGAAGACTCCAGCTCCTACTTTACCGTGAAGCTTGGAGCCATCCGTAAAGAACTGCAATGCTCCCGTTTCAGCTGCCAACCCGCTCCTCCAAGATTCCCTTGAAGGGCAGGTGGTTCCGAACCTTTTCTCGAAGCACAGAGTCGGTGTGAAACCCTATCTAGACCCCATAAATAAGCTCGATAAATTTAAAGGGTTAAGTGCATCATTGGTGCTTGTATATTTAGGATGCTGTGGTTATATGTAATAGTAATTACACTGTTAAAGTGTATATTAAAGAGAGAAAAACATACAAAAATGAAAAGAGATAGAAACAAAAAATGTAATTTAATTCTAAATGGAAAACCAAATATTTAGGCTAAGAAAACCAATTCAATTACCAAATAAAACAAAATTTAAATAAATTATAGTCAAATAATCCTTAAAAATTAAGTTATTAATTCTGGTCATTGTATCTTTTTCCTACTTATCGTAGCTAAAGTAACACATATCACTGATTTTTCCACAAAGAGAGGAATACTATACATTTAAAATAATGAATGTATGTGAAATGTACCTCACATTATATCATTCATGTCAAAATAAATGTAAGTGTACCCCTCCGTAAACGATTAATTCAACTTGGCAAATACATATTTCCGGCTTATGCAAGACCTATGATTTGTTCAGTTGTATACTTAGTATCCTCCCCCATTACCTCCCAGCCTTTCCCTATGATTCTGATTATCCACGAGTGTCTTGACAGAAATGTACCATACGCTAGCTCATCCTCAATTATCTCTAAACGAATTGGCATATTTTTAAAATCAAACATTTTTTTTGTCTTATATATCGTTATTGAATTTTCTCATATATAGCTTTAACTACATCTCTATCGAACTTATTTATGAAACTATCAAAAATAACAATTTTTACAATTACAATTACAAAGCATAAATAACACGGCTAAAATCACCATCTGTCATTTATCTCACCAAATTAAATATACGATAAATATATCTATATATAGTCATACAGATTTAAAAAACCAAAATGGAAACAATGAATTACAACCACTGAGAAATCAGTCAGTTCCTCCCTCAATGACGTTCTCAAACTTACCGCTTAATCAATTGCATTCTTCAAATTCGCAACTCGGCCTACCAACTTTTTAATCTCATCGAATTAAACCCTTTATTGTACTTCAGTAACAAATACCTTTAAACCACAAGAGGTACACTTTCAAAATCAACAAACTAGGCCAATACTAAATTTAAATTCACGTACTGTCCCTGGAAATACAACAAATAAAATGTTTACCGTAACCACTACGCCTCCATATTCAATTAATCATGGACAGTTTATGCCATCTCATACTAAATACGTGCCTGAACATCGTGGTCTATCTAGAAGTGGTTTATCTTTTGATGGTTCTCCAACTGGTATTCCTATTAGTTAGACGCCCTGATTCGAACATTGAAAACCAAATTGAAAATCGGAAACAACTTCCAAATGAATCATTTTTGGATTTCTACCAACATATTTGGAGTCGTACGACTCAATTAAGCACACCGTTCTCTGATCAACAACTTATGAAGATTCTAAGAAAAAATATGAGATCCGGCTTACGCTATCGACTAACTGATCGTCTTTTTTCAAACATTGGCGACTTAATCAGCAGTTGTACTAGATGGGAAAATACCTGGTCCGAATTAAAAATTGATCCAGATACATTTGCCCCACAAAGATCACAAACTAATGATCACGAAAGGTTTACAACACCCAGACACATTGTTAACGCTTTGGAGCCTGAAATGAATAACGAACACATGCCATATTCTGATCCATATTCGACTATGAATCCACAATATTCAGTACCTCACATTGCAGCAACACATTGCAGCAGTACCTTTAAAAATCACCAACGAATCGAGATCACCTAGTAAATCTCAATTCTTATTTCGTTATATGTTACAATTGTGATGATATTGGGCATACTTTCATGGAGTGTCCTGTGCCACCTATACTCATTGGTGTTGCTTCAAATGCGGGATAAAAGACACTATTACTCCTAGATGTCCCAAGTGTACGGAAAACGGACCAAGGGGTCAGTGGAGAACTGGGAACTACGGTACCCCGAGATTTTTTTATCCCAAACAGATCGAGCAAAATGCTGGTCCAACCACGCCACGCATTTTGCCAAGGAATTCGATCATGAACAATCCGAAATAACTTCCACTTCTTCAGCAGATTCTTTCTTTCGGCAGAATCAATCTCTAACCCTAATCATGTCGAAACCACCAATACCCGGAGTTCATCTCTAGAAGTTCAAATAAATCCTTCCTCCAATCTCACATTACATCCATCCTATTCAGAACAAATCAATAAACACAAACGAACCTATAGTAATAGACAGAAATTGAGAAATCGCATATATTGGACTTTTAGGCGAAGTATGAAAACCAATGTGCTCTCTTCGATTATCCAATATGACGTAACTGACAAGAGACCATATTTGTGAATATTATGGTTAATGGGATTAAATATGATGGCCTATTAGATAGTGGTGCTACTGTCAGTGTGCTGGGTGTAGGTTCAGCCAAATATCTGAACGATCCCAAATTTCATAGTTTTCCTACGACCATTAGTACAGCTAGTGGACAGCCTCAACGTGTACTGGATTATATACAGGCACTCGTTGGGTTCAATGACCAAGAACATACAATGAAGATGTACATTGTACAATCGCTAGAACAATCATTGTACTTAGGAATCGGCTTCTGGAATTTGTTCGGAATCAGTCCAAAAATAGCTGAATTGAATATCGTTCCACACTCGGCAGCAAAGAACCTCGATTCAAATTATCATAGTCTATCACCGGTAGAACAAACTGAACTTAACAATATAACGAAGAATTTCCCTTCATGTTTCGAACGAGAACTCGGAAAAACCAATCTTGTAACCCACACCATAAATGTTGATTTTCCTCTATTACTCCTAAGGATATCATTCAGTCACAGAGTTGGACTGAATGATTTCCTTAGGAGTAATAGAGGAAAGTCAGAGCTCTTGGTGTTCTCCGGTTACACTGGTACAAAAGACAAATGGTAAAGTCCGTTAGTTGAATGCCCGTGAACTGAATAAAGTAACTGTTAATGATGTGTATCCGTTGCTTCTTATCGATGGATTACTGGGTAGGTTGGATCAGACACGTTTTATATCAACCAGTGATCTTAAAGATGCTTTTTGGCAGATCCCTCTCGACCCGCAATCCAGAGATAAGACGGCGTTTACAATTCCTGGGCGGCCTTTATATCAGTTCACGGTCATGCCTTTCGGATTGTGTAACGCTCCACAAACGATGTGCCGTCTTATGCACCGAGTGATTTCACACCAATTGCATGACAGAATTTTCGTGTAATTGGATGACCTACACATAACTTCTTCCACCCTGGATGAGTATTTTATTCTTCTCCATGAGGTCGCTGGATTATTAAGAAAAGCTGGACTAACGATCAACGTCGAGAAAAGACGCTTTGTCTTAAAGGAAGTTAGGTGTTTGGGCTATTCGATTGGTGAAGGTGGAATGCGAACAGACCAAGATGAAATTAAAGCTATCGTTGAATATTCCATACCAAAAACCATAAGGCAGATGGGAATGTGCGGGAATGTGGGAATGTGCGGCTGGTATAGGCGTTTTATAAGTAAATTTGCTACCATCGCAGCTCCTTTAACCGACCTTACTAAACAAGGCAATAAACTGAAGTAGTCAGATACTGCCCATACTTCATTTAATGCTTTAAAAGAAGCATTGACAACAGCACAGACTTTGAGAAACCATTTTATATAAAATGTGACACCAGCACCACCGGCTTAGGGAGTGTCTTATTTCAGCTAGAATCTAACGGAGAGGAACGCCCTATAGCGTTTATCTCCCAAAAATTAAATGCAGCGCAAAAAAACTACTCCATTTCTTAGTTAAAAAGCTACGCGGCGATATTGAGCGTCAAAAAGTTTCGACCATACGTAGAAGAATATAACTTTACCATATATACGGACCATGCAAGTCTACGTTGGCTCATGACACGGAAGCATTTTTCAGGACGGCTTGCTAAATGGAGCTTAAAGTTACAAGCATTCGACTTCCAAATAGAGTACCGAAAGGGTTCCGTTAATGTTGTCCCGGATGCATTATCGCGAGTCTTTTCTGACGAACCAGTACAATTGTTGTATCCAAAAAGCGATATAAATTTGTCAGCTCCTTGAATTTGAATAATACGGATCCTCTTCACATAAATTTAGATTCACCTGTTTTTAATGATCCAGATTTCAAAGTAAAAATTAGTTGTACCCAATAATCTCACACATTATTTAATCGAACAAGCGCATTTACCGCACATTTGGGGACGGCGAAGACACTAGAAAAACTTCGTAGGCAATTCTTTTGGAAGCGAATGGCACAAGATGTAAGGGAGTTTGTGGATAATTGTGTCAGCTGCAAGATGAACAAACTTGTCAACTATAGCACAAAACCAGTGATGGGTCACCAGGTTTTATCAGAACAGCCCTTTTAAAGATTGTATATCGATCTACTGGGGCCATATCCCCGGTCAAAACACGGTAACTCCTATATTTTAATTAATTTGGATTATGATTCAAGGTTTGTGATTCTCAAACCATTGCCGGAGACAACAGCGTCGCTGGTTTGTAAGTCACTCGAGAATAATGTATTCCTAGTATTATTTTCGGTTCCTGAAACTACTACCAGCATTAATGGAAAGCAATTTACGTCCAATTTGTTCAAAAACTTATTACAAAAGTATGGGGTATATCACAACAGTATGGGTTACATCTTCTACAAACTTTTCACCGCACTATGTAGTATTTGGTCAGCATATGACTCTACTTGGTACTGATTTTAAATTTCGTAGGTTATTGTTCGGTTCGGATGATAATGAAGTATGTGTTATGAGTAAACCAGATCGCTTTAATTTAATGAAAACTAAAATTCGACACTATCTTAAAATCGCTCACAAACGATCTGCCCAAAGGTATAATCTGCGTAGCCGAAACCGCGAATTTGTGCTAGGGCAATCCGTGTTTGTTCGCTCCAAAGCGATGCAACTAATAAATTTTGCATTAAACGATCTGCAAAGTTCATCCCAGCGATTATTGATTCCAAAGTAGGAAACGTCGCTTACAACATACGAGACTTAGAAGGCAAATCATTAGGAGTATTTCACATAAAAGATATTCGTTCTTAGCTTTTTTCTTTCACAAAAAAAAAATCCATTTCTTTCGTAGTTGGTTATAAATATATGATTTGGGATCAGTGTGGCGTTTGATAGAATGAAGCCCGGCATGAGTACTCTTCAGGGTGTGGGACGTTCCCACGATTTGTATCGATGCTCTCATAGGCACGTTACAATGCACTAATTATAATCAAATAAAAGTAGAGTTCTATATTATCGATGATGCGGTGATAAAAAAGCAGGTGGTAATTAAGTACCCTTCGTTATCGTCTCGATCGTTGATGGTACTACCAGTTCGATGACGAGGTATTTTTTTTAGCGTGCGAAAATTTCTGATGGGTTGGCAAGAAATGCATAACGTGGAGATGGGTTGGCAAGAAATGCATAACGTAACTTACAAATAAAAGATGCACAGTTCAATTATCTATAATACGTCACCAATCAACACCAACAACATTAATATAATTGTTTTGGTTATTATTTTATATTGAATTTAAACATAATTTTTCATAAACTTCAATATGAGATAAATAAAGAACATTACTTGAGGATGACCTGGTGTAAGTATAGGTCTGTTTGAGTATTAACGTGGATAATCAGCAATTCTCCTTTCTCGCGGTTATATCTGACAATTACATATTCTAAATTCCCCACGCATTCCCTGAAGCTTAGCCGGCAACGACCGCTAGAATTCCTGTATTTGTCAAATTCTGATAACCGCAAGTGAATGTTGGATCTATATGTATGGGCTATTTACAGACAAACAAATGAATAGAGCTGTATATGCTTTAGTTATGATGTGGTTTCCTCGTCCCTTCCGCTCTTTTAGGTACAAAGGACCAACATTATCGACACCAGTGTTTGGGAATGGTCCACCAGTACTCACTCGCTCTCTCGGTAAATAAAGCCATAAGGTGATGGTTATGTTTTTCTTCCTCATAAAGCAGGTTACGCATTTTTGTACGTGTCATCTTGTCACTTTACGACATCCAACTATCCAAAATCTCTGTCTCATGATGCTTGTTAATGGTGTTGACCCTGGATGTATACCTAGATGTTGTTGCTTATAAACGCCATTAAATCGGGGTATTTGGATGTTTTTTCTAGATTATGTAATTATGATCTCAATTTTCTCCATTTTATTTGTATGTATTCTCAGGTCACTCATCGTTCCACGACAGTTTACGAAGCCAAAGCTGTTGGAACAAAATTTTAATTAATATTGTAGTAGGTGACAATCAACCCTGAGGACCAAAAATACGGGATGCTTCTGATAGTAATGTCCGTTTTGTTACCCTATCGACATCTTCTAAGTTAACTCTGAATGTGAAATGATCATCCCTTGGATCCCATAACAACCCGAGTGTTTTTACTATTGCCATATCTTCGAACTCCAGAAAGTTTATATTCTTATCTGTAGACTGTATGCGTGTGATTAGTCTCTTATAATAGACATCCTTTTTCGAAGTATAAATTTCGCTTCTCTTAGAAGAGTATGACATCTCTTCATGAATCCTCATGAATTTTAAGGGCTGTTTCTAGTTCGTCACAGTCACAGCAAGTCAACATATCATCGATGTAAAAATCAGATTTAGCACATTTAGCAGCATCTGGGTATTTTTCGCGATACTCGTTAATCAGTTGATGTTACCGTAGTGTGATGGAGTATTTGTAGTCCTTTATTAGTTTAATTGTGCCAGACAATGCGGTGAAGACCTCGGTCAGCAGGATGAAGAATGATCTGGCGTTACATCTTCTCGATATCCGCTGGTAAGGCAATTTTATGTTTACGAGAATCGGAGAAGTATCGTCGTGAGGTCATTTTGAATGGTAGGTCCTCTTAAGGGGTATTACTTGATTCCTTAAGAACGCAATGGTGAGGAAGGTAGTAGATTGGATGACACTGGATTGGCGTATTTTCTTCTCATTCAACCTTATCCATATGACCAAGTTATTGCTATTCCTTTATAAATTCCATATAGTCATGCTTGATGTGTGGTTTTGCGTTGAATTTCTTCTTTAATGTATGGAATTTTCTATTTGTTTGATTGTATGTCGAGCCAAACTCCTCTGGAGCTACCTTGAAGGGAAGTATGACTACGTATCTTTCATTTGCAACTCTTTTGGTGTTTACATAATGCGCTTCACATTCATTTTCATTCAAATCGAGTTGGTTTGATAAAACTGGAAACTTCTCCATTTTCCAAAAACGCTGAATTAATTGTGTTTCGGTTTGGTTGCTCGATATTGTGGTGTGAAAGGTTACTGTATCTGTGCTCAACTAATTTATTTGACCTCCAATTACCCAACCAAAAATAGTTGATTGAGCAAACAAATCGTTATCTTAATTTTCTGCGGAAGTAACAATTTGTAGAATAAATCATTGCCTAGTAAAACATCAAGGATGCACGGATTATTGAATGAAGGATCAGCCAAATTTAAATTTTTAACAATCGGTCATAATCGGTTAGCGATTATACGGTTATTTTTCTGACCTACTTAATGTTCCATATGTATCACAAGCTGTATTTGAATATCCTCAAATACAGACCGCAGAGATGTTCATTGATGATCCATCCTCCTATGAGGAATTCACAATGACCATGCAGAAGCTAAAGAAAAATCGTTCACCAGGAGTTGATTGCATTAATTCAGAACTCTAGATATTCGGAGTGCTAACTTTGTGGAACTGTCTTTTCAACCTTGTTCGATTGGCATGGCGAAATGAAGTTATGCCTGAAGAATGGAAAGTGGCCTCGTTATCCCCATAATTCAAAAAGGGTGGTCGCTTGAAGTGCGAGAATTATCGTGGTATAGCTCTCCTTTGCACAGCATACAAGATATTGCCATACATCATCTTGGGAAGAATTACTCCTCTAGCGGAGGAAATCATCGGTGACTGCCAAGGAGGATTCCGTCCAAATCGGTCAGTCACTAATCAAGTTTTTTCGCTGCGGATGATTCTTTCCAAGTACTACGAAACATCTCGCGATGTACACTAGATTTCACTAGATTACTTTTTAGATTTCAAGCAAGCCTATGACTCGATCAACCGAGAGAGGCTAAGATATGCGCTTGAATATTTAGAAATTCCCCAAAAAATATATACATCTGTGTAAAATGGCAATAACGTAGTCACAATGCTGTGTCAAAGTTGAGAACAGGCTATCGAGAACTTTTGCAACCACTTCTGGTGTTCGACACGGAGATGCGTTGTCCCCGATACTTTTTAAACTTGTGTTTGAATACATCCTTTGTAGAAGTGAAACACCTCAACACGATACCATATTCTGACAATCCAATCAACTTTTTGCATTTGCAGATGATGTCTGTGTGATGGGATTAAATGGCAAAGGAGTGAAAGAGATACTTGATCCACTGGAAAAGTGTTCAGCTTCCGTTGGTCTCAAAATCAATGAGTCCAAAACCAAATATCTGATCTCTGGTTTTCGAGACCAAGAAGCAATTGATTTCTATACACCAAATTCTGAAATCAAAATATCTTGCAAATGCGGATAAGCTGAAACTGTAAAGAGTGTTGATCAGACCCGTTCTCATGTATGGTTGTGAGAGTTGGACCTTGAGGGATGAATGTGAGAGATGGCTTCTAACATTCGAGAGAAGAATCATGCGTGTGATATATGGCTCAAAACGTGACGTTGATTGCACATACAGAGTTTGTTTTAACCACGAGACCAAGAATTTAATCCAAATTCCTGATATCGTGCATGAAATCAAAGGACAGCGAGTACGCTCGCGTTCTGCGTGCTAATCCGAACCGAATGATATAGCGATCTTTGAAAGCGTAGCCGCTGTTCGGTAGGCGAAGAAGTCGCTGTCGGCGACGATGGCTAAATAGTAATATTGTTTGTTTGTTTTTTAGTTTACTGTAGTCGAATTCATATGATCTATTTATTGTGATTTTTCAATTGTTGTTTTCAGATACTTCTCAAGAGGAGTGCTGCAGCTATGGATTATATTACTGTTTTGCTTGGTTTCTATTGCTGATTTGTTGTTCTGTATTTGATGGAGTAAATTTTATATAATTATTAGTATGAGGTTGTGCTTTGCTTTGTGATGTGGTTTTAAAGAGCTGACACTAGCCGTGTTTTAATATTCACGCTATCCGGAGGAAGGGAAATTTCTATACAAACCTATTCTTTTATCCGCCAGTGTCACAGTTAATCAAAATATAATGTTACGGACGCGGGTGACATCTCTGATTGAATAGAAGTACTAAATGCTCGTAATTGGAAACCAGCATGAATCGCAGTATACAGGCGAAATAATAAATAAACGGAAAATTCTACTTTGGCTGAGAAGCGGGCAAAATAAATATAAATACGCGAACAGAAAGCATAGAGCTTCAGTTTTGAATTGGGAAAGCGATAAATTAAAATCGGGAAAAAGTAATAGTGAACTAATAAAAGTAACAGTGAAATAAAAATATGTACTGTAATAGTGAATTATAGTGACTATTATTAAAAGTTATAGTGCAAAACAAGCAAGTGGTTTTAATTATTCACAATCCAGTGATAGAACCGAGGATTGGTTTGAATCCATACTAGGGGAAAACGTAACAATAAATACATAAAAAGACATTAAATGTAATGACATTTTTTGTTTTCAGGGATGAACATTAAAAAACCCATATTTTCGTAAATTTCCCATCAAATAATAAATGCTCTAGGTGCTCTATAAAAATAGGTAGAGCTAAATATTTATTTTTACAAATTTTGGTATCTAATTGAATGAAATATTATAGTTTTCTGTTAAATAAATTGTGGTTACCTATAAATAGAGCGTTAAATTGGATTTTAAATAGAGAAAACTGCTTGCTCCTCATCGCTATTCGGATCTACTATCCAGAGTGATATCATATAATATCATTGTTTTAATAACTGACATTATATGATATCGTTTTGTATTGTTTTGCAAGTTTTATTTATTTGCCACAAAAGTCTAATATTTTCAGTAGTAGATTTTACGTTACAAGATTTATTACAATTTTGTTAGTTCTATGTTTATTCTAGTCTATGTTATTGGATTTCTATTCTATGGTTAGTTTTATTCTATGTTTAGTATTTTGTGATTGAGTTAATATATGAATATGATATGTTTTAATGTTGATGAGAGTGTCGTATTTTAGGTGTTTTGTTAATTTATTATTCATAATTTATTTGTGTAAAGCTCGGTGCATAGAACATCGGGAAAAATACCATAGTATCAAGTTGAAGTTAGCCACTGGTAGATTTTGCTCGAAACATTAAATAATTATATTTGACACGTAACTTGCCACTTTTTTCATTCTAATTTCAATTTGCTTTAAACTACAACCAAACATTTATTTTTTGTGATTTATCGTGTTTTTATATTTTTTATTTTATTCCTCTCGTGTTTTTATATTTTAAATTCTCCATTTTATTTTGTTTTCGTTTTTATTTGTAATGTTTTCGGGTATTTTTATAAAACGGAATTATTTTAGTCGTTGGTTTCTTTTGTTTAATTTAATTTTTTAGTCGTTGTGTTTAGAGATGCAAAATACTTTTATTTTACAATCACTGCTCCTACCTGTTCCTGTTATTTTTCAGTAACAGTGAAAAATACCTGTTACTAAAATAACCGTTGTGATTTTAATAATTTAGTTATTCTGTCTTGAACTGTGATTTGAAATTACAGTTGATTTGTATTGGAGAGCAATAACATAATTATTTTATCAATAAAAAATACGAAACAGGCATATAAACTGAATTAACATTATTTATATTGTTTTATTCAACCTAATTCATTTTTAATTAGTTTATTATAAAAAATATCAAGATTTCAGTAAAAAAATTTATATTGTTTGATTTTGATTTAAAAATAAAATTTACTCAACTGTCTTTGATTTTAAACGAGTGTGACGGTCTGTTAAAATATTTCCTGGTTAAAAAAATAAGCGTTCGCAAGGCACTGAAGTTGCTGGAGCGCATAGTGTTTCTTTAGCTAAAAGGCCAAACTTTGGATTATTGTGTGTGTTTTATTGCCACCATAAAAAGGGATCCTGACTTCTTTCTAAAAGATCTTCTTCTAAATACCGAGGCGGTTTCATTGTAAAAGCTTTCATACAGATGTTTCATTTATAATTTTCAATGGAATTTCCATTTCAAGGTTTTCATTTGAATTTTGCCTTAAATTTCGTAATCGATTACTAATTTCTTAATATTTTCTGGTGTTGCCTCATTTAAAAATCCCATTGTTTTGAAACGAGGATTTAGGAACATAGCCATACAAAGAATATTTTGATCCTCAATAAATTCAAATTTTTTATTTATTCTTTTTCTAAGCGTAGAAATTAAATTTGCAATTTCATCAAATATTTCATATATTTGGAATCTTATGGCCATATTATTTTTTAGTCCATTTACTAAATCTATTACCATAGAAGCCATTTACTAAATCTGTTACCATAGTAGCAGATAAATATTTTTCTCCGTTGGCTATTTTTGTAATGCACTCAAATGGTTTTAGAACCTTTGTTACATTATTAATTATTTTCCATTCCTCTTGGGTTAGTATTGGTAGGTTTTAATCAAGAATCGCTATTGTTGCTTTTACCACCTACACTTTGAGTATATATAAATAACTCTCTTTAAATGAGAATATGAGATTACATTGGTATAATAAAGGAATACAAGAAAAAGTGATTGATGTTATTTTATATTTACACTGTTCCTATTCTTTTGATTGCGAGAGGATATTGAAATAAAAAAGCAACAACAGATCTTTATAAAAGTAGAATAGCTATAGCATATGTGAAGTAACTGGAGATGTTCTTAAATTTTTTAAGTAACGGGTTGTTCCTGTTATTTCATAAGAACAGTGAATAAATCACTGTTCTGTTATTTTCGAACCATCTCTAGTTATGTTTCTTTTGTTTAATTTAAATTATTTGGTTTTCTAAACTTGAAAATGTCTTTTTCAAGAAATGCATTAATTAATATTTTGAATAATGACATTTTTTGTTAAATTCATTGTTTCAAATTTTGAATTTCGTTAAAAATGTCTACATATAGTAAGCTCATTATTTGTGTTTTTTTTTATTTTATGTTTGTGACCCTGCTATAGCTTTTGCTCAAAGTAAGATTTTTCTCAACTCGAATATGAAATAAATGGGAGGAGTTTATTAAAATTTGAATAATCTTATTGGTTTAGAGTGCAATACCAAATATTCACACCGAGTGCACATATTATGCACCGAGCTTAAGGAAGTAAACCAATATTTTGTATTCTTCGTCTTTTTAGTATATCCTTAAGCGTGTAGTTGCTCAGTATTGGGTATTTGATTCTTGTTTGGTTGTAGATCGGGCAACTGTTAATTATGTGTTGGTTGTTTTCGACAGTATTGCAAGTATTGCAGTTTTGTGTTTCTTCCAGTCCTATAATGTATTTATATTTTTTATTATGTGTATGTCCTGTTCTTAGTCTTGTTATTTGTTTGACCTCTTTTGAGTTTAATTTTGAGTTTTTAAACCATGTTGTTGTACCTGGGGTTGATTGGACGTTTCGGTAATCCTGTCCTATGTTTGTAGTCATGTTGTTTAATTTTGTTGTCCACTCGTTTGATATTGCGTTTTTGATTGTGACTATAGTCTCTGTCATAGTTGGTTCGTTATCCATTGAATGTGTTGTGTCAACGCTGTATTTGCTAGTTTGTTTGCAATCATGTTTCCTTTTATTCCTTTGTGGCCTAGTAGCTATTGAATTACTATATTTTTTTTGTTGTGTCCTGCTATGTCAATGATTTGGTTTTCGAAGTGTTTGTCTTTGTTATTTGTTAGTGCGTTTATTATTGTTTTCCAAGCACTTCGAGCATCAGTAAAGATAACTATTTTTTTAGATAGCTGTGCTAAAGTAATTGCTATTTTCATAGAAATTAGTTCTGCACTATTTATGTTTGTTTTTTCGTAAACTTTCATTGTAAATCTGCTTTTATTTTCTTCTATGTATATTCCAAGGCCTGATTCATCTCCTATGACCGATCCGTCTGTATATATGTGACTGTGATCTATGTATGATGCTATTATTAAATATGATTTCTGGATTAGTCGGACTAATATAAAAAAATACCACACGTTACAGGAATAACAAATAAACTACAAAACAACCAAACAGGACTAATTTAGTCCTGTTTGGTTGTTTTGTAGTTTATTTGTTATTCCTGTAACGTGTGGTATTTTTTTATGTTTTGAGGTGACATCTTTTTGGTGTGTATTGGTTTTATTCTGATTAATATTGTGTATTTGTTATATAGTCGATTCAATTTATCCAGTGAATTTAGTCCTTTGATGTCATTGCCAACTTTAGTATTCCTGTAAAAGTTTTTTATGATTTACTTTGTTGTTATTAAGTCCATATCTAGATCTGTAGACATTTCTGCCGCCTCCGCTAGTAATATTAGTAATGCTGGGTCTGATGTGGTTTTAGTTAGGTCTTAACATGTCCTTATTCCGTGTTTTTTATGTATTGAGTTATTTTGTGTTGTGTCTTGTTTTCGTTGTCTGTGATTGAGGAGGCGTAGCTGATCTTCGATTTTATTATTATGTTGTAAATGTTGAGCATTGTTGTTGGATGTGCACCTCTGGTGTGTGTGAATGTCTTAAGTATGTTCATTGTTTTTTGCATGTTTGTTTTATTGCCTTTTTAATAATGTTTGAATAGTGAAAATCTATTGGTTAGTGTTATTCCCAGTAGTTGCGAGTCTTGTTTTTCATCGATTTGGATGTTGTCTATTTGTAACGTCATAGTTTTATTATTGTTTTTGTTGGTAAACATTCTGAGGAAGTGAGATTTTTGTGGGTTTATTTGTTGGTCTAGTGCGTTTTCCGTTTAGGTCGTCGAGTAGTTTGTTTGCAGTTCGTTCTAGTTTGTCGTGGTTGTTTTCGACGATTATTATACAAATATTGTCTGCGAATTGGAATACTTTTATGATTGTTGCTGAGCTGGTGAATTGTTGTGGTGTAAATGTTGAATAACGGTTTATTACTACAAGCGGTACTATATATAACCATTTTGCTCAATTTAGTAAAATAAATATATTTTTACTTAATTAACCAAAATGTATGTGCATACACGTAAAAATACACGTGAAAATGTTAATAAACTACAATCACAATATTCATGTGTACATTAATGGGTGCAATGAGGTTAAATCTCTAAAACACCTGAGTGAATTAAAGAGGAGGAGACGATGAGAATAATAAAGAAATTAATCTCAAATGACGTACAACATAAAGTACAGGGTTCTTGCAGACTCTTTCCTACAGAGGTTGCTAGGCGGTATGTTAAGTAAACAGTTTAAGCTCAAACTGTGGCATAGGGATTTGCATAAACTTGTTGAAGATATCGCCGAATGTCCCTACTATAACAATAAAATCCTCATGTATCACTCACCATCACCTTTATCTTAACACATAATAGGTTTTTACATCATATGACCTAAATTATATCCTAACGTTAATTAAAAGAAAACCAAAGAAAGTGAAACCTAATAAGTTCGATTTCAATGAAAAACTGTGACAAAGGAAAATCATCATCATATCATCACAAAAGAAAATTTATGTAGTTATATGGATTATCAACCACTTACCCCACGACAGAAAGCTCTTTCTGCATGCTTGGTGTGAGAACAAAAAACAAAAATAACGACTTTAAAGGAAATGTAATGCGTTCTTAAGAGACAATGACTATCCGTTTGTTGTAACATCAATTGCGATTTCGGTTATTAACGACAAAAAACAAAATTAACAAAATGAATATGTATACAAAATTTGTTAAATTAACAAAAACTATACATGTATTAGAAAAACAATCTGTAAAAGCAATTTATGAAATAAAATATATAAAAAAAAGGAACTCGACGTTCCCAGCTCACAGAGATCTAACCAGGGTTTTCTTTATGTGAGAAGTATATAATGAAATGAAAACGTAGTCAACTTTGCTTTGACAAGTACCACGTCTCTAAACGGATGTTCTTGTGAGGGAAACATGGGACTGCCATTTAGCGATCGTGTGCAATGGCGCTGTACATCATTCGCCCAATATCATCGGTTGCAGCTTCGTATCGACAGTACGGACCTATGTTTTCACTTAAGTTAGTTTGATTTCGGCCAGCTCTAGCATTAAAGACACCAATCATCAAGCGAACGTCATGTTCTACTGTAGATTTCAGCGTATTATCCAAACTTTTGTAAAATGAGTTTTTATCATGGAGTTGGCTAGCACCAGAGGGTGCGTGTACCAATACAATCTACAGGTTGGCAGCTACTGCTTGCTGTGGTGTAATTCTTTGGATAACATGTTCGTGTGATTGTGTTTACGAAGCAAGTGGGCGTTCTCCCCAATCACACGGGTTGAAAGGTATTTAGGTCTAACGTATTTATTTTAATTTTTAAATTATTATTATGTTGTTTTTTTTATATAGGTGTAAAAATCCTTCAAAAGGCAACGAGCGAATATGTATTCTTCTCGACAGTGTGAGATTTTTACTGACTAAAAAATCACCTACTGATTTGAACTGCTGTTATCTTTTAGAATTTGTATGATATAATGTATCTTTCGTTAACTTGCATCTTTCGTTAACTATCTTGCAATTGACTTGTTGAATAACAGTATTTATCTGTAATTATTATTTATATTCTACAGTAAAATAAAATAACTGGGTTAACAGACAACTGGTCTGTTGCTAACATGGGGAATCTTTTTAAATTTTTGACATCGATGAGAAATTTTTATAGTTTATCATATTCGAATGGGACTGGTTTTGTTTGAAAGGGCATTTAATAATATAGATACTTCTCACATAAGGGAAACATTGGTTAAAACTATATGAGCTGGGAAATTCGCAGTATAGTAAATTTTTCACAACAATATTTTGTGTTTTTTGTTCATAACAAATTTTTTACCTTTGCTCAATGTTATGGTGCGATGCAAACATTTAATTCTGTATCACCAATGAAAGGCGTTATACAGACACAATATTAGATGATGAGTTGTGTCACAGAAAAATGGAACACATTAATTTTTCAGAAAGGGAAGATCTACCATGTCTGAACTGGTTCATTTCAACTAACTATGTCGTGCATCGTGTCATGTAGCCAATTGCTATTAAGATTAATTACTTGTGAGATGAGTATCATTTCAGCCTGACAAAATCATATTCGTACATTTTTCATTGATTTGTCGGTTTATTAATTACAGCGATCTATGTGCAGGTGCTACTACAGCTTCGAATGCAACGTAAGTAGGCAAATATACACTCCTGGACAAAATATACGCATATTTTTTTTTGTAATAAAAAAAAATCCCGCTGGACAATTTCAGTGGAACTGGTATCAAATGATCCCAAATTTATAATTTTCTCAAAAGAGACACAAATGTGGCGCTATGGAATTATTGCAGCTATTTTATATTGCAAAATGTTAAAATGTGTCGAACTATTTTTTTTTAATTTTTAAAAGCGGTTTATAAACATTAAAACTAGCTTTATTACAATTTAATTTGATTAATTTAGTAATGAGTATTTCCCCCTTCCCCCCACCGTGCCCTTATTACAGCTTCCATCCTTCTGGGCATACTAAGTAGAATGCTTTGTATCATTTCTTCCACTCTACTTGCCCTGCAACTCTCAGCTCTGCTGTCGAATCTGGTGTTGGTGAAAAACACACACGAAATTAAAACACAATTCAGTTCACCTCAACTCATTTCAAAATATATTTATAAACTTAAAATCAATAACACTAATTTAAACTCTATTTGCATCTCACCAATTATCTCCGACATCAAACCTAAAAGTAGATTAATTAATTAATTTCATTGTATTATACTTACCTTTTAAAATCTCTTAAACACAATTTCTTAAAACTTGTTCAATTTGACATCTGTTTATATAAAGTAATACTGTCAATTATGATTTCAGCTTTAGATAAATTAATTTGGAATAGATTTCAAGTATATGCAACCGGTTATTGGTTGCAAAATTAATATGTTTGCCATAATACCGGGAAATTTAAATTTCTTAAAGGCTTAAGCTGCTATTGTGAAAAAGCTTTCCAAATTGATTTACTATAAAAATGACAAATCAGTAATGTTAAGAATATGCAAAATCAGCCATTCTATTCTAACCTGGTAAATAAAGAAGATTAAAATATCATAAGCAAAGTTACAGTGTGTTAACAAATTATTAATATTCAAGTAAAGTTTGGCTTCTGAGTTTTAATTAATACTGATATAAATTCAATACCGCATTCATCTTTAATCACATTCATTTATAATCACATTCATCTTTAACATTATCCCACATTCATCTTTAACATCATCTCACGCTCATCTTTATCAATACAATATCCATCCATCCATTTTCAAAACGACTTGATCAACATTTTGGTGCTGAAACCCGGGATTATCTTATTCAGATAAGTATAATCCTCATAAAAACTATCATATAGCTATATAAGCAACTATAATAATATTTATAAAAAATAATTATCGTGCGAAATAATCCGCGTCGAGATTTAACAAATATATTTATAAGTAGCAATTATTATATAAAACCTCGTGGGTCAATATTTTGTGAAGTGTTTATATATCCTATCCTAAACAATGACCGACAGATTAGAGCGTCTACGGGATCGAGCACATGCCCAAATGATGAAAATTTTGCAGTTTGCTGAAGGAATAACCACCAATACCACTCTTGAAGCAATAACAGCACGTCGTGAAGTTCTGGAAAGTAGATATCAAACTTTCAACGAACTCGAACAGCAGTTATTAGAGTTTTCAGCCTACCAACCAATTACTGAAGTGGTTGATGAAATATATTATAAAGCACGAGAATTAATAATGCTTGCATGTAGTAGTCGTGAAAAGGATGAGCAGAACTCCAGCACCCTAAACACCACTCTAGAACAATTTATGGACCAACAAAAGACATTTTACGACGGTGTCAATATGTCGCACCACGTGAGGCTACCAAAAATAAATATGGAGCCTTTTTCCGGCGACTATAAGTGCTGGGCCTCATTCCATGATCTTTTCAAGACAACTGTGCACGACAACAAGCAAATAAGTAAAGTGCACAAACTTCAGATGTTAAAGGGACTGCTAACAGGTGAGGCTGCTGCGTTAATACGACACATTCCAATCACGGAAAATAATTATTGCGAAGCATGGGAGAAATTGTGCAATAGGTACAATAAGATGACACCCATCATTTCTTCGTTGGTGCAATCATTTTTCGACCAAAAGCCGTGTAATCATGCAAATGGGAAAGAGTTACGTCGTATTAGTGAAACAGCAGACGAAGTTATTCGCGGATTACGTGCTTTAGGACCAAGCGCTGAAACAAGAGATCCATGGCTTACTCATATAGTAATGGACAAAATTGATCACGAATCCAAACAGTTATGGGCCAACAAATCAGTGGAATCAGACTTCCCGACATTCGACGAGTTACTGCAGTTTCTAAATAAAAGGTTTGACGCGTTAGAAATTTGTGATGCAACAACAAAGAAGGTCACAACAAAGTTCACATCCAAAACCTTTCTTACCGCCAACTCAAACAACACGTATAAATGTACAGTATGTAATCAAGAACACCCACTATTTAGATGCCCGGAATTCAAAAATAAAAATGTAAAGTCCAGATTGATCTTAGTAGACGAGCAAAACCTATGTACTAATTGTCTGAAGAAGGGACATGTAAGTGCAAAATGTTTCTCGAAGGCTTCTTGTCTTATATGTAGTAAGCGTCACCGCACTTTACTCCATCAAGAAGATGACGAAACTCCTTTGGATTCCAATCAATCATCATCAAGTCATCATATTACTGTCATACCACAATTCGATGATCAGTATCTACAAACCATATCGAAGTCACAAGCTACTATTGAACCCAAGCCAATCCAGAAAAGCCAAAACCAACAACAAGTATTACACACACACTATTCTTCGGCAACCACGGTACTACCAACAGCGATTATTCACGTCAAATCATAGTAAGCGTCACCGCACTTTACTCCATCAAGAAGATGACGAAACTCCTTTGGATTCCAATCAATCATCATCAAGTCATCATATTACTGTCATACCACAATTCGATGATCAGTATCTACAAACCATATCGAAGTCACAAGCTACTATTGAACCCAAGCCAATCCAGAAAAGCCAAAACCAACAACAAGTATTACACACACACTATTCTTCGGCAACCACGGTACTACCAACAGCGATTATTCACGTCAAATCACGTACCGGTGAACTCCAGCCATTTAGAGCACTTTTAGACTCAGGTTCACAAACATCATTTGTCACTGAATCTTGCGCTCAACGCCTAAACCTGAGGCGAAGTCATTCTTCCATATCAGTATACGGTTTAGCATCTACACCGGCTGGACAAACAAAAGATAACATCAATATGACCATTTATTCACGCACAGACAAACAGTTCAAGCTCTGTGTTACGGCTCATGTTATTTGTAAAATATCCAATCAATCACCAAGAAAGCCAGAAACTATAATTCAACAGACTGACGATTTAGAATTAGCAGATCCCCAATTCTACGACCAAACTTATATTGACGTTCTTCTCGGAGCTGATGTATTTTTCGAAATATTAAACCCAGAAAAGCGCATAATTGATGGGTTTCCACCTCTGCAATCATCTAAATTTGGGTGGTTAATAGCGGGACGGTTTTCAAATCAACCGAATGAGATTAATATGCAAATTACCAAGGATCCTCTCATTTCTACAATAAATAAAGACGTACAAATTCCACATTTCAAGTTTTGGATAGAAAAAAAGCTTGCAATCATTCCTCAGCCAGTAAAACCTGCATTTAAATGGGCAATACAATTAACAAAACAACAAGGTATTGCTGTGAAAAGAAAGTCTGCAAGAATAACGACATGTTTGGACACAAGATTCTTAAAAGTCAACCCACAACCATTAGCAACGTCGGATACCTGTTGGTATGGGCCACAGTGGTTAATGAAACCGAAAGGAAAGTATCCAAAATTACAACCAACGATTGCAACTATGGATAAGTCAACCTTAACTGAGCAATTAAAATATCTCCAAGGCCTGACTGAAAAGATCGCAGAAAATACTATCAAATACCAAGGATTATCCTGGTTTAATAGGTGGAAAATAAAGATTCTTAATTTGAGGCTCAAACGGTCAAGACAACCAACACAAGATAAACCTCAAACCAATGTAATACCTCCATCACATTCATCAGCTCTCATTAATTTACGTAGGAATGTACATCGAGTTAAATTAAAAACACAGAGAGATATTCTAAGTAAGAATCCACCTCGAACAAGATATCCACGATCATCACTGATTCCATTGATGAACTCGAATGGAGTACTTCCAGTTAGCACACGGCTAAACAAGGTGTCAATTCCATATCCGTCAATGAATACGATTATTCGACTGAACAATCACATAGTTAGTGATGTAATAGGGCGCGATAGTCACATCAATCACCTGCACGCAGATCTAGTTTATATTAAAATCAGAAAACGGACAAGGTTTCCAATTGAAAAATCATACAAAGCTGTTGCATGTGCAGCGGGGCAAGCTGTGCACCCAGAGAAAGTTATAAGTCTAAATACAGGCTCGATCTTGACAGCCTACAAACGATTTATTACCATACGTGAAAGTCTAAAACTAGTTTGGTGGTATAAAGGGTCGAACTTCGTTGGCGCCAACAGAGAGCTACTAAACCTCAATCAACAAATTATAAATCAGTCAAATTACTTACTAATATCTGACTTTTTCTTGCAGAAAAGTAATATATTCCACTTCAGCTCATCTCAATTCTCACACTTTGGTAGATTGTGGGAATTCTCAGGCAATTTATTTAAGTTCATATTAACGTATAACTTAAAAGGGGTAACAAATATCAATTCAAGATTTGAGGAACTGACAACAGTGATAAGACAAATCGAATCATTACCCAATTCAACGCTTTCGTGTATTCCTAATGATGACTCAGCTGATCTACAAGAAGTGACACTAGCACTGTTTCTTATGTTACAATCATTGACAACAATGCCTGAACCGAATCCAGAAGGCATACTACGAGAGACACTTTACGAGTATTCAATAAATCCTCACTGTAGCAGAACATACGACGTCCCCAAGGCTTCTGATAGTGGTGGCATCATCATGTTCCGGTATAACACGGTGGTTACTCTGAAAACAGCAACAACCAAAGTAAAATGTCCAGTATATAAATTACTTAAGCAATACAATTCCTTAAGGTGCGGGAGTATGTTGGTGAAAAACACACACGAAATTAAAACACAATTCAGTTCACCTCAACTCATTTCAAAATATATTTATAAACTTAAAATCAATAACACTAATTTAAACTCTATTTGCATCTCACCAATTATCTCCGACATCAAACCTAAAAGTAGATTAATTAATTAATTTCATTGTATTATACTTACCTTTTAAATCTCTTAAACACAGTTTCTTAAAACTTGTTCAATTTGACATCTGTTTATATAAAGTAATACTGTCAATTATGATTTCAGCTTTAGATAAATTAATTTGGAATAGATTTCAAGTATATGCAACCGGTTATTGGTTGCAAAATTAATATGTTTGCCATAATACCGGGAAATTTAAATTTCTTAAAGGCTTAAGCTGCTATAGTGAAAAAGCTTTCCAAATTGATTTACTATAAAAATGACAAATCAGTAATGTTAAGAATATGCAAAATCAGCCATTCTATTCTAACCTGGTAAATAAAGAAGATTAAAATATCATAAGCAAAGTTACAGTGTGTTAACAAATTATTAATATTCAAGTAAAGTTTGGCTTCTGAGTTTTAATTAATACTGATATAAATTCAATACCGCATTCATCTTTAATCACATTCATTTATAATCACATTCATCTTTAACATTATCCCACATTCATCTTTAACATCATCTCACGCTCATCTTTATCAATACAATATCCATCCATCCATTTTCAAAACGACTTGATCAACATCTGGTGCAGGATTTCTAGCTCTAATACAGCGTTTAAGAAAGTCCCACACGTGTTTAAGCGGATTAAGATCAGGACTCATTGGTGGCGTCTTAAGTGCAAGAATGCCAATATCTTAGAGATTTTGTCGTACCGTTGCAGCAACGTGGACTGCACTCAGAAAAATAAAATTTTGTATTGGAATGTTTTCATTACGCAATCAAAGTGTCATTTTTTACCCAAGATCATTCCTATGCCATTTCTACCTGGAAGAAAATTTCCATTCGACACGATCTAAACTGAAATAATTTAGACATAATAAATGTTTTATTAGCAGTTTCGTAAATTCTAGTTTTAAATGCATTACAGCAACAATCTTTTTTTAGAGTTATTAAAGAATTTTTTAAATTTTGTTTTTCCATTAAAAAATGCTTAAAACGACATTAAAAACCGTTTGAATTACAGTATCATGAACTTCGAATTAAAAAATAATCATGCCCAAAAACATTACAAATCCACTGAATCAACATTTAGGAATTTTGTTTTATGATGAGAATATGGTGAAATGGCATTTTGAAAGTCGTCGAATGAGAAGTATTACGAATTTCGTTTTAACATTTTACACCTATTTACAGTGGCGGCCGGTGACTCAAATTTTCATGCATGCAAAAAATCAAAAACGTTTTTTAAAGTAGTGTTCAACATTAATATATTTATTTATAAATAAAATCTATCCTACGTGTACTCTGACAAAAGTTCTTAATTACTTCATCATAAAAAAAATTTGTATTTTTTTTAATACAATTTTCTCAATAAACGCACACGCACTACACAAATTTAATTTTCTATTTTTCTGATAAAACAAAAGCAAAAAAAAAGTATCAAAAACAAGTAGCTATGTGCATAATGTATGTTGTTCTCTTTCGGGTTCATACAAATTTACTTGAATGCATAATAGAAATTGCTTTTTCAAAATGTGCAAATACAGATCGTATAAAAAATGTTAATAATTTTTGTTTTTGCACCACACTCACGCATTTCAGTTTCCTAACAGGAATCAAATAAGGAAAAAATTATTCGAACAAGTTATATATGTATATGTATGTATTGTAAAATAAAAATAAAAAACCGACGATACATGTATCATACTATTTTCTCGTATACAATCGTCTATATTCGCTTCCCCATGCATGCAAATGAATATTTGCTTTTTTTCTTCATAGAAAATTTCAATTTAATTTGGAAGCGTGGTCAACAAAACTCAAAGGAATAAATACAAATTTATTAGTTGCTTAATAGTAGGTGGGAGTTATTCAATTATCGTAGTAGTCAAATTGTCATGTAAATTATAAATATTATAATGAATTGTGTGAGGGGAAAAGTTAGTAAAAGTTTTTGTATGTTAAAATAAAACGAATTTTAAATAAACGTATTCATGAAAATTCATAAACTTAAATTTGTTTTTATTTAAAGTTTATTTTAGTATATCGTAAATATAGGTAAAAGAAAATGTATTTTTCAAAACATTTCTTTTAAGTCTTTTATCTAAAAATTATAATTTACGTGCGCATGCAATGCATGCATTGCATTCATGGAGCAGCCGCCACTGCCTATTTATTAGAATATATTCTATTAATTTCGAATTAATTCTCTATAATAAAATTCAAATATGTTTATTTTAATTCAAAAATTCAAATTTAATTTTTTTAAGTATTACACATTATTTTACATTATATTTTGGTTAATCTCAAAATTTTATAATATAATAAATTAAACACAAGTTAGATAATAAATTATAAATAACATACTTTCGCTTAAATTAACATTTGTCTTGAGAATAGTAAGTAAACCTTTGTTCATCCTATCCTTAATCTCTACGTCATACAATTTAATACTTTTGTTCACAAAATCAGAAAAACTATTCAATAAACCATTGTTTTTTTCGGGAAACATTACATGAAAATCTATATCGAACTGAAAGAGATAAAATATTGCACGTGAAATGAATTAGACTGAAATTATTGTTTACCCACCAATTGATCTCCACCTTCATCTTTGTATCTGGGCCATTCTGAAAAAAATCGAGTGATGGTTGAATCCTTAGCTGTTTTAAAATTAGCTATTCTTTTTAATGAAGTTGCTTTCCAATAATCGAGAACTGTCTCCCAAGGCCTTAACTTAGTTTCTAACCACAATTTCTGTTCATCAAAATTACCTAAATGTTTAGAATGTTATTCAAAATGTTAAAAAAGTATTGTGTTAATTACAAATTTTGTATATATGGTTTTTACCCTTGCCTGTTCTAGGCTTGTAGTACATTGTCTAATTCAATTATTAAATTATTATAAAATTCTGCAGATTTTGACAAAGTTGAGTTAAGTACTCACCGATAATTCTGTTGGAAAAACATTTACTATTGATTTGGAAATATTGTCATAATCATGACTATTAAGTCTACGTTTTCGAGTAAGCGCGTGAATCAAATCTTTTCTTCTCTCTAAGCTTAGAAATTTTCGTTTTTTGAAAAATTTCAATACAATTCTACCTTTAATACTTTTATTTAGAATTGTTTGAATATCGTCTGTAATCTCACGATCTAAAATTCTGAAAATAGTATTTTAATAAAATATTAAAGCGACGAAATATTCAAGTAAATCGTTACAGTAAAAATTGATTTAGTTCAAATTTTACAATCTACCATCTTTCAAACTTTCTTACTTACGATACGTTTAGAAAACATTTGAGTTTACCGCAAATTAACACAAACATCGGACCCTTTCAGGACGGCCAACCGTTGGTATCATGATAAGTGAAATCAGCGCCAATTTGATATTGGCTGTGATTTTACTCAACATGGTAACCTGAAAGCACCCATTGAAATTTTCTCGACTTCCGAATTAAGTTGATACTTACTTAGACGATACTGTACTAGTCGTCACGGATGGTGATGGGCCGATATTTTCGCGAATCCAGGTTTCAGTTCTAGAATCCATTGACCGAGTTTCTGCGGATGGCGTTGTCATCGGATTTTCCTAAAATATTTTTATATTAATGAAATATCACGAAAAACAAGTAACGTAAATATATGCTAAACAAACATATTGTAGAAAGCCCATTACATTTTGCAATAATCGATTCATGAAGAAAAACTATTTAAATTTATACTAAAGAAAATAGAAAACACATTAAAATTAAATTTGCAGATACTTACAGTTTCATTTCTCCAATTAATTAGTTTGTTCTGAATAAAATTTTAGAACCATATGTTCGGTGATCCATAAAGAGGTCTTTAAAATCCCCATACTCCATACACCTTAATACTTCCAAATTTACTTGTTTTGATGCTAGATAATTAAGAATATCTTCAGGAAGTTCCCATGACTCCAACAGTTCTCGCAAGCCATTATCAATATTTTTTATTTCACTAATATTACTTAACACGGTCAGTTTTCCATTTTCATCAAAACAAAACACTTTATTAATATCCTGCGTTTGTTGTGTAATTACATCTTCAATATTCGAAGCAGAATCTGAATTTAATTGTGGTTGTGGTTCAATGGTTTGTTCGATATTCACAGTGGCACCATTGTTACACTCGTTGAATGACACAACTGAATTGAAATTTAAATGTTCTTCCCGTTCCATTATACTAATAATTGTTATAAAATATTCTAATATGAATTTCCACTTTTTACACTACCACTGTAATTTAAATTTAATTTCCAAAAATTTGCTTATAATATAAATGCACCGAATTACACAACGCATGGGTCCTCTTCTAATTCAAAACTTTTATGAAACATGAAACAACGCGTTTTATAACGGGAACATAAAAAAATGAGATGTGGTTGTTTTAGAATTTTTTAATGTTGTTTCAACATTGCAATACAGAAAAAGGAATATAAAAATGTTTAATTGTAATATACTTTTGTTGAACAGGCGTTTGTAACATGTCATTTTAGCATTCACTGAAACGACTTATTTAAGAGGGGTTTTAATCTTAAATTCGAAGCGTATCAATGTTTATTTGAATTGTATTTTGTAAGTTTATTTCAAAGTTAACAAAATTAATAAAATAACCATTTAAAATGATCGTACTGACAGTTTTTCACTCCAAAATAAAATGTTTTCTGTTTAAAACAATCAAACCCACAAACTTTTAAACAAAATTCAGGTTTTCTTGAATTGTCATTTGATTTTTTGTTGAGTGTGGAGCGTTATCATGCATTAACACTAAACTGTCATAACCTATGAAGCCCACATATGGCCAAACGTGATCGCCAAGAATGTTCCGAGCATACCAGTCTGCATTCATCCTCAAACCAATCTCCATCAGCTCCGTACGGCCCTCCCAACTGATTTCACCCCAAAACATTATTGAACCTCCACCAAAGCTTACAGTTTGCACCATGTTCACGGTGCGTAGCGTTCTCCAACTCTTCTGTTTACAAGATTACGTACATCTGGTTTCCATAATTGGATTCTGGTCTCATCTGAAAAAAGGAACAGTGGCCCATTGATCAGTTACCCAATTTGCATGAGTATGAACAAATTCTAAATGTGGCGGGGAAGAAGCCGTGGAACTTTTACGGGCCGTTTTGGAGTTAGGTTCACTTCTTTTAATCTTCGTCTAACTGTTCTGACACTAATATTCACTTGACGCGCACTAAGTAACTCATTTTTGAGTTGAGTAGAAGTTCGATCTCGTAACGAATTGATTTTTAAAAATCGATCGTCATGCTCAGTTGTGCACCTTTTACGTCCTTGTCCCCGCTTTCTCTTATACTCTAAGGTCTCACGATACCGCTTAAGTATTCGTGAAACCGAAAGACTGATTAGTTCCTAAATGTCGTGCGATTTGTACTTGTGTATAATCTTCCTGATTCAATGTGACCACTTTAACCGCCTCCAGCTCTTGAACGGGTGCCATATTACAATGGATTTTATATTAAGTGTTTGCTTTAGAACACATTTACAAGAACTAGTGGTACTGCATTTAAAAATAATTGATATGCAATGGAACAAAAGCCGATCGTTGCGTTTGATTTCAAACACAATGCAATTTTTACTAAGCATTTTTGAAAAATTTAATTGATTGGCTTGCAGTAAACTTTATTCAAGGTGGTTTCTGATAAAGATATAAGTGTGCTATCATTTGACACTAGTAGTATTAAAATTTACCAGCGGGATTTTTTTATTACAAAAAAATATATGCGTTAATTTTGTCCTCTAGTGTATATACTACCAGTGTTACCACTTTCAATTGTGGCAGATATATTACTTTTATTTGTTAATAAAATTTAAACACGTACGTTTTATTTCTACTTCATTTTATAAATTTTTAAGTTCTATACTTCACTCAATTCGCCGGTTGTAGATTAACGGTTAAGGGCATTTCTCATGACGCCGCGGTCTTGAGTTCGATTCCCGCCGTGGACCAAAAAATTAACAAGCAACCGGATGACATAAAAACGCGTTTGTGTGTAAGAACATTCGTTGGGCTGACCACCTACTACAATGTGCACCAATCGTTAAAACTGCTTCGTAAGGTCTCAGTTGAGACGCGGTAAGGGCCGTTTACGGCCTATAAGCCATAGATTATTTATTTTTTATTTTTACTTTTCTCAATTCACATTAAGTATCAAATAATTTTAGAAGCATTACTTAAACAGTATAGAAATTAAATATGTTGCTTTCTGGGTTTTTGTTGTGTGTCAAATGGATAACGGTTTCTCTATACTGTCAAACTATTATACCATTGTTTAGTGATGGGCTGAATCGGTTCTTTTGAGTATCAGTAACAACTGATACTTTCAAGCGATGAACCTGATACTTTGAACCCGATACTTTGAACCGATTCGATACTTTTAACTCTTGAGGGAATTTATGTATTCCTTTAATTCTTACAGACTCTATGGCTAACAAAACAATAAAAATAATCAAAATAATTCATATTGATGTATATTTTTTTTTAATATTTGTCAATTTTTAATAAATAAAGAATTTTAAAAAATTTATTATTTCTAGTTACTGTTATAGGTGTGTATGTAGAAACTAGAAATGTGAAGTATTAAATGATAAAAATGTAATTTCATTTAACTTAACATTATTCATGTAACTCAAAATACTCGGTATGTTTTTAACTCCTTAAATTATTCTATAGTATATTGTATGTCCTGTAAAATCGATCGAAAAATAATGAGAAACTTTGATACAAAATTTGGTATAGAACTCGTTTTTGTTCATTGAATTTATATTGGACAAAGAAAATAAAAGGTTTTGTTTTTGTTTTAAACGATACCGAACTGATACTTTTATATAATTTGATAAAGTTGCACCATTTCTGTGTATTTCGGTTCTTTGGATGTTCGGTGTTCTCCAAGATAATCGGTGCATCGGTTCTTATCTATAAATATATATTCTCTTTACTCTTTCTTTGTTTATGTATCTATGTATTACATAACATGTATGAGTATATGCATTTTTTGTTGTCTCATAATTAACTTGTTTAAAACTAGAAACAGAAAAACAAGGAAAGAAAATGTGTTTTTTTTGTGGTTCTCCTGTTTCCGCAAACGTATGCAAAAGCAGCTAGTTTTAGAAAATATCGCTCTTCCATTTTATCTTTTTTTAGTGTTAATTCTTTTCCGCATAATAAATATAAGTAAGAAAAAAGAACCGAAAAAATCGGTTCGCGGTTTCGCACATCACTACTACAGTGGTCGAATCTGATACTTTTTGATTTCATTGATGAATTTGAACAATTCGATACTTCATATGTTTCGGTTCTTTAGAGTACTCCGGTGTATTTTAAGTTATTATGTATGTTGGTATTTTCATTCTACATTATACATCGGAGCATATTGTACCCTATCATTTACATGTATTTAGTCTTCACCTAATTAGTAGAGTTATCAAATTGATTATCATAATAAAACTAAGTTGTAATTAATAACAAAATGACCATATTTAATATAAAAGGTTGTATTTTTAACGTATTTTGTAAATTTTTAAATTTTGCTAACTAATGTTATTTCGAAATAGAGTTGTAGTTGTGTATACTCTTAATTTTAGTTTTTGTAGATTTAATAGCTAGTTACAGATAAATTTTTTAACGGTTTTTACAGGCCATTATTGGCCAACAATCTGACTCCATCGGTTTCGATCACGAGCCAGCTATTGTTGCAAGCAACCAAGAGATGCCAGATCGCTCTCTACGCCGTGAAGCCATCGTCGCCGACAGCGACCTCT